>JAVKLA010000073.1:27180144-27211808 GCA_034782735.1 Sagittarius serpentarius
GGGGCCGGGGGCGGGGCCGGTGCAGCCGCGGGCGGGGGCTCACCCGGCGCTGAGGGGCGGCCGCGGGCCGGGCGAACCGTTCCCGCCTCACCTTCCCTCTTGGCTTTCCACCGCCGTCAGGCGCTTTTGCGCTTCTTCCTCACGCTCGGCACCGGGCCGGGAGCCCGTCCGCGGGGCCTGAGGATGATGAGGGGCAGGCCCCAGGAAACACTTCCTGAAGACGTTGTGGCTGTCAGCAGCTTGCTTGGTTTGGAGGCCCCCCCGCCCAAGGCTCCTTTTATTTGCCACGGAAGCCTTGACAGCACTTTATCTGATGGCTCAAGTTTGAGGTAACTGTCACGAGCAGACAAGCCAGATGAAAAGTAAACACTGAAAACACGGGCTAGAACTGGAAATGTCAAAACCAGGGAAGCAAAAACAAGATGGGAGGCTGACAGGGGCTAACAAGAGAAGCAACTGTAAAGCCTATCAGTAAAAGCACAGTTAGCTCTGGACAGTGCATGGGAAGGTAGGAGAGATTTGTTCCAGGATTTTTTCTTCTGTTTACCATATTGCAGAAAATCAAATAAAAGATCCTAAGAGATAATCCAAAGCAGGATGTATTCTGAAAACTTTCTCAGCAGATACTTGTTTAAGTGTGATCCTTGAAAAATTCCAGCAGTGGCAATTCCACAGCACCCTTAAGTAACCTGCTTCGGCACTTAATTAAACTTAGTGTCAAGCTTTTCGTAATGCATTGCACTGCTTCTCGATATGTCCCTCTTTGCTGTAATTCTGTCTGTTTTCATGGAATAGTTTTGTTCTTTATTTATGTGGCTCTTCTGAAGCTTTGAAGCTCTATGTTTGGTTTCTTAAAACATTGAGGCAACTTGTTTTGTTTCATATTTATCACTTGCTGATGACTCAGTTCCAAAATATGGTTTTATTTCCCCAAATTATTTCACTAATGTACATTCATTATAAAACTATTTGGGTTGCATATTTTTAAAGCAGCTCATTGAGATGAATATACTGCTATGAACCAGAGGCAGCTGTCTGTGAATCACATTGATAAAATTAATATGGTAAAAATTATCCTTTAAGAATTGACCTTGGCTGTTACACAGTCTGCATTTGCTTACATTTTCCCCTAGTGATTTTCCTGATATCAGTTATAAATTCAGGGCTGGGTAAATGGTTTGGCAAAATATTCAAAGCTTCCCAACTTGGCAGACTGATGAGCACCAAAACCAGATGTTCATCCCGATGTTTCAAAGAAGTAGCAAATACACTTATTGCACAACGAGCAAAAGCAACAGAAATCAAATTCTTTTCACTGTACTGTGGATACAAAAAAAAAAAAAAGTATGAGGTGGGAGAGGACATGTCTTCTTTTCCCCAATGGTAAAGTGAAATTTTTAGAATTTCATTTTTTTTTCTAAAAAGCAGAGCAACAACACTCCCTTTGGCATTACATGAGAAAAAAGAGAGAACGCTGGTTCTGTTCCCTGCAGTCGGCTCACAAAAGCAAAACACAAGATATGCATGGAAAACTTCTAAATATCCTACTTTCTGACTGATATGGAAATATCTGGAAATTGCTTATGGTGAGGATGGAAGTCCTAGTTCCAGATAGAAAGAGGAGTGCATCGTGACCTTGGGTGTACAATAGCAATCTTCAGTGCATCTGCTTTAAAGGAAAGGACCTAAACCACTGCCAGCTTAAACAGAAATCAGAGAACTTTCCACATCAGTTCAAACAAGGAATGAATATGTCGCTATCTGCTACAGGCTGCTGCTGCTTGCAGGTCAGACACAGGGAGGAAACATCCATTTTGTCTCATCCTCCAGGCTTTGCAATGATGTTGTAAGCAATGCTTGTAACCACCTGCTACTGAAAATTTTCAGCACATAAGCCTCTGGGCTGTGTATTATTTCTGCTGCTTATTGTCAGTACTAATCCTGCAGTATTGTTAAGGGACTGCATCACGGCTAAGGGCTCCGCTGTATTAAGCACTGTGTCAATACCGCTCAAAAGCTTCGCAGCCCTCAGCTTTTCAAATGCAGTGGTAAATCTTTGAGTAATGTTTTCAGTCATGCCAAAATGACTTGGGCCCCTAAGCCTGAATTGACTTAGAGATGTATGTTTGTATTGACAAAAGCATTTATGCCTTTCTTCATTCAGCCTCACTCAGTGTCTGTCTGTACTTCTACATGCCAAAAGGCAAGAGAAAAGGAGACATCCGTGCAAAACTTTCAGTTCATCCTTCTTTTACTGCTGTTGAGTTACCTTGCATGCATGGTGGTAGTCAAGCTGCAAGAGTAATGTTAGAAACACACACACATCCATCTCTCCCACACAGAAACATTTAATTCTTTGTGAGATTTACAGTGAGACGAGCAAATGTTTTGCGACAATGACTTCTGGCTTTTCCCCTCTTAATTCCTGGTGCCTAACTCATTTATTTACAGAGCAAATCTCCCAAAGCTGACAGATTCTGATCGCACTAAGCTGATGAAATATATGCACTTTCCTGCCAACTAAGGAGATATTTCTCAGATAATCCAGCTGACTGGCAGGACAGTGTTTCTCAGGAGATGTTTCCCAAAGGCATACCGGCTGATTTGGTGCCGGAACTTGCAGGAGCTCCAGGCGGCAGCTGAGACAGGGCAAACTGGCTCCATGGCTGCTGCACCATGAGTCGATGGCCCCACAGAGACGGTGTCTGGGGCAGGCCCAAGGCCAATGCGGAGAGGTTCAGCTGGGTGGCAAGGGATGCTGAGACCAGCCCGTCTTCATGCTCCCAGCAGCGGGAGAAAGGGCTCAGCTCCACTGTCTTCTTCAGATGTCTCCTCCCAGGCCATGCCATGGTGCCTGAACTCCACCCAACGTGCTCCTTCACTAGGAAAGCAAGGTGCATGGGGATTTTTAGCAAAGATGCAAGAAATGGGCTTCTAACACTGTCCTGAGCTATTTTGTAAGAGTAACTGAATCTGTTTTCCTTAGCAGCTGCACATACTTCAGTGTAAGTTTATGTGCAAACGCTCACTTAGGAGTAAGAATTTCCTATCTTGACTTAATTAAAGTTACTTAAAAAAATAAATCTCCTTAAATTAAGTCAAGCCTTTTAATTTTGTCCTCACGTAGCTTTGTACCAGAATGCTATAAGTGTGAATTAGACCAGATGTAGTCAATTCAGTTCCAGCATGTGTGCTGAGGAAACACTCCTGTGAACTGATCATCTGAGGATTTCGCAATATATTTCTTGTCAGCAGTCGCAATGAAGCACTTCAAGGCCTAAGCCGCAGCAGCACGGTTGGACGACAGAATCCATAAACAGCTCGCCGTGGCCTGTGATTAAAATAGAAAATGGCTTATTTAACTTCAGGCACAAATCCAACCACAGAACTTGGCCCAAATCCACGAGTGCTTCCTGAGGTCAGGGAGAATTCACAGTTTGAGCAGAGGTCATGGCAATGCCTGGCTTCTTGCCATAACAGTTCATCAGAAAATAATTATAAAAGTCAAACTGGTGATGCTTACAAAGTGCCTGTAAGGACACATCAAGTAAGGTATTGTGCTTTCTCTGCTAGCTACTTCTGTACACAGAGAGGTGTCATTTCTCAGCCCATTGACTGCTCATTCTTCTACACAGAAAAAAAGACAATCCAACCCTTAGTCAAAAAGCATGGTGTTCCATACATATGCCTCCCTAAAGACAGCAAAAATCCTGGAGAAATGCAGCAACTAATATTTACTAATCTACCAGGAGGAGTTTTTCTCTGCTGGGCTCCAAAGGAAAGAGAGAGAAGGCTGAGGGGCCAGCTTCCTCAGGACAGAATTTAAAAATCATCATACTTGTCATATATGTCTACAAATGCATTTACACTAGCAGATATTCCCATGTTCACTTCTGGAACACCAGGTGAACAGATATGTGATTTGTACCTACAAATTTGGCCCTTATAAATTGCCATTATGAGTGCACACAGAAATGCAAGCCGTTTTAAGACGTCTGCTCATTAAGGTATCTGGTAGAAAAGAAGCAAGCAAATAAGCTGAATATTCATCTCTGATGAGGGAATCACTCTCAGGTCTATGTACTGATAAGAGTAATTAGCAGTAATATACAATGGAGGCACAGGGAAGATAGGAAAATGGAAAGGTGGCCCTTCACTTAAACCCTCATGAAAATATAAATAATTTATTGTCATGATTAATATGGAGGTTTCTTTGGCTGATGTCTTCAACTGCAGAGTTATAATGCTTATTGCAGAAACAACCAACAGCTTCTGCAACAAGACTGAAACACTTTGCCAAGTCCCTATGAGACAAATTTACCCCCTCTGTCCATAACACTTACTAGGTGACATTAATTTTTTCTTTAATTATTAAAATATGCCAATGTTGGCCTCTAAATACCTGTACAGAAGCTGCAACAAAACTCACATAAAGTATTCTCTGAAATAATGATTACAGACCATCTTAAAGTGACTAAACATTAAGAAATTATCAATGGCAAATTTTCTGGGCTTCCTTTCAGCTGTTTGAGGAAAAGTTATCCCAGTCCTCTTACAGAAGAAACTGGTTGTCTGTTTGGCAGCACTTACTTAGGGAAAAGTCCTAGTTGAAAACCATGGATTTCTTTTCATTTTAAAACCTGTCTTTGTGGAAGATGACATTAGATGATAGTTTCTTCTCAGATTACCTGCATACCCTTTTTCTGTCGTAACAATCTTTCTCAGCTCCTCTTCTCATAATTTCTTGGCTCTCCCTTATGGTTTATGCCTCCTCTCAAACTCAAAAGGGTTTTCGTTTCTCACCTTTCCCTACCATCCTCCAGTTAGCTAAATTGTATAGTAACCTCTTGGGATTAAACTAGTCACCAAATTTACATGCTAGAAGGCCTACGGTGCTTTTTCATTGTAATATTGCAATTTTCAGGGAGTGGAAAAGGAATTCTCAGTGTCACCCAAAGGCTTGAAATTCTGAAAATAGGAACCTCCCTCTGCTTCGGACATCTCCAACACCCTGCCTTCGTAATTCACCCTTTAAAGGTTCCATTACCTCACACTTGCACAGACTGGTGACAGTGGCATCTCAAACCTCACCACTATCACCTCTTTGAGCTGCAAATCAGGAGGCAGAGTTGAGAGGGAGAGAAGAAAGAAAAAATGTATGGGAAAGCAAAATGATTTGTCCAACTATATTTCACTTCATTTCCTGTGTTGAGATTTTAGGAGGAAGCCCTGCTCCCCATTTTCATCTGCTCATACAGAAAAAAAATAGAAGCGCCACCAACAGTATAGTCAGTTTGATCACTTGCAGGAACTGCTCCCTTGCATATGTTTTTCTAAATGGATTTGAGACTTCAGCACTGGAGATATCACAGCCTTGGGGTTCCTTTTGAGCATTAGTTTATTCTAAAACATGACCTGAAATGCATACCAAAAAGGAGCTGGGAAAGAGAAAGGCTTCCCTTTACCTTCTTGCTGTGGAGGAGAATCATTCCCTTTCCAGAAGCCTTGTAGATGCTCTTCCTGCACACTGTTACCTTCTCGCCCCATGGCCGCTTTCTCTTGCGCCCTTTAAGCGTCTGGTTGACTCTGCAATGCTGTCGCATGCTTTCTGAGTGGCCATTAATGATATTAGCAGCAGCATCACTTGGGAGGAGATGGTAGAAATGGTGTGGAACAAGGTGGAGTGGGATCTGTTCTCTCTATTTCTGGCACTGGAAAAGGAGTGGCAACAGGGAGGTGTCCTTAATGGGACATATTTTTTATTCATATTTAATTAAAATTTAATTATTTGTTCATATTTAATGTTGAAAATGGAAGCCAGTTGGAGGACATGGAAGGAAAGAGCATAAGCTGGATAATATTTTAAATCTTTGCATTTCCTTAAAACATTTAAAATATGTTCTCATTAAGGCTATGGTAGAACTTTCCCGATCTGATACTGATTTTTGAACTTGTAAGTTAAGTGCCTCAATATCTATATGACACATGTAATAGCTACCATTCGTTTTGAACTTCAGGTAGCCGTTTTTCATGCTTTTATCACAAATATCAAGCCTTTTTTTTTTTTTTTCCTTAGGGGTCCTGAGTGTCTTGAATCGTAAAGAATATGTGAGAATTTCAATTTTTTTATAATATAACAATTTTCTAGTGCTTATTACTGAAAGTTCAAAAGCCGAAACAAAGACATGAGTGTAAGAAAGCAAAATTTTCAATAACAATTTTTAATATTGTTGCTGGTGATGCTGGGACAATAAATTCAAATCAGACCTTTAAATGCTAAACTATTCCAAAAAGTCTGTGGGTGGGTTCAGTGTTATCCTGCATCTAGTGTCCTTTAACGGTGAAATTTGTTCACTCAAAAGATGGAAGGCTATTTCTAATAACAATCACCCGAAACCGTGCCTGACTGCCAATAGACAAATCCCAGCGCTTCTTTCCAGCGGGCTACCTTCGGGAGCAGAGCTGCCTCTGCCAGGGAGAGCTGCAATATCCAAAAGGCACAGGAGGTGGCACCAGCCTCCCAGCAGTGGCCCCGGGAGGCAGAGCCGGGCTCCTGCCGGCTCTGGTGGGAGATTCATTTGCTGCCTCTGAATTTACACCTCCAGTTCCTCCGAAATACCGCTAGCCCAGAGGTGCTGGGGGAGAAGTGAGAGCACAGGGGAGGATGTTATGCTGAGCGCAGACGAAGCTGAGGAAAATGATCAGTGCTGATAGTGTTGGGAACACCTTTTTCTGCCTCTCGGGAGACCTGCAGCACTGAAGGCTGAAGTGGCTGGTTCAAGGGCTGTATCACAGGCACCTGCGATATTGAGGGTGGGTTTGTGAAATGACTGGACGCTGGGGAACTCCTTGCTGTGACTGGTTAGAAGGTCAGCAAATTTTTTCTTGCCAAGGGTGGTATAAAACCTTGTGCAGATCCTGGTGTTTTCAAAGCTCTTGCTCAGGCATTATGTAAAGGGTTTCGTTAATGTAAAACACATATTTATAGTGACTTTTTAAAGCATACTATAATTTAATGGTTAATAGCCTGGTTAGTGATGACATGAGTGAATGGATGATAGCACACAAATATTAGCAAGAATATTATAATACCTGTGGAGAAATTAGGAGGACCCTGAGCACCTATAGCATAAGGTTTTATTTCGAGGGAAGAGGTATTTTTTATTTTCTTTTTTTTTTTCATTACATAAAGTGCAGAAATCAAAATAGAAAAAAAATCTAAGATTAAATCTAAAGCTACTAGCTTACAAGTGAGAGGTGAAAAAGTGACAGTCTTCATAGTAATACTATACTACATGGCAACCAGCAATATTTTCCATTCCTGTTTTTCTCTTCAAATGTTTCTTTCTGGTGCTGCTGAACTTCTTGCCCTCTTGGATGCTTTGCTTTCTGATACAAGAAGCACTGCAAGCTCATCCTTCTTGAAAGGGGCTATTTATTCAGTGAAGTTTTTGTCAGACCACTTATGTAACTTCAAAACCAATTCCCAGTGGTTTCCTTTCGCTGCCTGTTTGTGAGAAGCATCTGGATTCTTGGACTGAATAGATATTATATAAATACAATACACTGTGCTGCTACATCAACATCAGTTGCTGCAGTTGGATCACCAATGCTGTACAGCTGCAAAAAGGAAACGGTCTTGACAAATAGGATACGTAGGATTTTTCCAGTACAGTCAGTATTTAGAAAGAGCTGCCACGTGAAATCCCTGTTAGGCAGCAGCACTACAAAGATAAAGGCAAGCTACATAAAGCGCACAGCAGCAAATCTGAATCTCTCACTTTCTTACTGAATTCTTGCTCGCTGCAATCATCACCATGCCTAAGTAGTGGATTATCAGGCATAGGAAAGCTGATGACTGATAGAGAAAAGCAACTTTACCCCAAGACACAGATGGGAAGCACATACTGTCCTGAATTTGTCTGCTTTTCCTTTAGAGAATGACAAGCATTTAGCATTATATGTCCCCTGGGTATCAGTGTTGAACCATGAATGTTAACTGCATATAACATTTCAAAGCAATCGTACTGTTTGCACAATTACAAACGCGCTTGATTAAACCATCCTGCACTATGAAAAGAAGTTACAAACAATAGACTCAGGGCCAGTTTTTCTCCTTGGCAGAGACCTGTTCAGAAGGCTTCAAGTAGGTCAATTTACAGGCATAATCTAGCAGAGAGCTGAAGTGGTGACACGAACTGTATTGTTGAGTAAGTAAATTATACTCCATTGCTAAATTATTTTTTCCTTTTCCCTCTTTGTTTTTCTAGTACTAAGCAGTGAGGTTTGTGTTATTTGTACAAACTAGCAGGCAGACTTTGTGATACAGAAGTCCTGACGCTACTCAAACATGCAGTAATATGCTCAGATCATTCCATGCTCTTTCCACTAAGGGTGATGGCACCCAGCTCCATCAAATAAGCCATACATGGCTCATTGCTAGTAAAAATACCCTTTTTTCATTAATGGATCCTGACAGGAGGGAAGAGAAGAATCAGCCTACAATCTACTGTCTTGAGGTTGCCACTGACAAAACATTTTACCTAAATATTTTCAGGCATTTGATGAGGATCCAGTATCAGATGGATTGGAAAAGGAATAGAAATGACAGGAAGATTTTGAAGATTTTTGGGAGAGACTTGAAAAATGAAAATGTCTTTTCCAGATCTTTCCAACATTCCTCAAGTTGGCCAAAAAAGGGAAGGCATTTTGCATCTAAAGACTATTTTAGTAGAGAATCCAGAAAGTGCTACTGGGGAATAAAAACTTACCTTTGAAAACATCTTGGCTATCAAAGGGAAGAATTAGACTGTCACTTGGACTATTAAATTTTTTGAAATATGAAGGATACTATTGAAAGGGGTATTGGAGATGATGGATTATACCTATTTGCTACACAGTGACAAAATAGATGCATAGTAGTATGGCTTCTAGTGTGCCTCTTTTTTATTTCTAGTGATCTATTGGCAGAAGGCCTGTAAAAATAATGGAAAATCAAACAAAGCAACCATAGCATTAATACTCTTAACCTGTTCAAAAGCCATATTTTAAATATTAGTTGCTTTTTAAGTAGGGTATTGTATACTTTGACTGAGGTCAGAGCAGGTACATGGTGTTTGCATAACTCACAGGGTACAAAGCTCTCTCTGCTGTTTCTGGATGCTCAGAACACCATTGAACCAAGGCTGAATATTTATAATGCACGTTTTCTTCTTGAAGCTCATGTATATCTCTGATTATAATTCCTACAAATTACTTGAATGCCTCCGTGCAGTTTAAAGTCATGTGTCAAAGTCAAGTCTTTTTAAAGAAGTGATTTGTGGAAAATGAAAATACACTAAGCCTTTTTATCTTAAATCTCGCCCTCTCAGCAGAAGAAAAAGATCTGAGTAGAAGAATACGAACCTGCTCTTATGAAAACTAGTGGAAAATGTGTAAGAGGAAAAAAATACATCAACTGCTAATATTGGCAATCTAAATCTTTTGGACGCTCTAATACTGAGAATTAAGAAAATGTGTGTTCTGCTGATGAGACAGCTCCACTGATGGAGAAGGAACAGCCTGAAAATGTATGAAAATTTAGGGGGTACAGTGTAAAAATATTTTACCAGAAAAAACAAGTTTTGAAAAGCCCCATTTCAAAAGCCTGTTTTTACAATGAAGAATGCAAAATTACTCATCAAGTGCTTAATCACAATCTTCTATAGTTTCTTGGCTGCTTGCTAACATGAGTATTACCATCCGGACTGATTTAGTTGGCTCAGCTCTTCCCTTGGTGGCTTAAATGATTTACTATCCATCCTTCTGAGAATACAGGCTCCAGGAACACTTGTTCTAATCTCTAGGACATGCCTGCTCCATGCCTGCTCTGAAGGCTTTTTTTTTTTTTTCTTCTTTTTCGCTTTCTTATCCTTTGGATCAAACTGCTGACAGAAACACATGCATAGGTTGTGAGATAGATGTTGCACATGCCATTTGGTCCAGTTAAAATACTACAAGCATACTAAGGCTTACTGAGGACTGAATATTCTCCTGCATCAGGGAAGCTGAGTAACGAGATTGAGTAAGTTTATCTACTTTTACAACAAAGAGTAGGTCTCTGACAGCTGAGCTACGAACAGCATGAATTTAGTAGGGCACGTACCATATTTTGTGAGGAATAAGTGCAATGTGTATAAGATCAGAAGAAACTCCATTCTCTTCTTGGTCTCTTTAGCCATCCTTTGGTAAGTATGTTTAAGATTTCAGAGTTCAAGAGACTTGAACTCAGTCTATCAGGTTAAAGGTGAAGGAGTCCCTACTCTGTGCCTGCTTTTGCCTGCCTTTGCCTGCCTGGAGAGGCTCCTGGTTTGCTCCAGACCACCCTGCAATGTCTATGCAGTGTGAACCATCAAGCACTTTGGGCTCAGATGACCATATACTGAGGAGAGGGGTTTCCACTCCCTCCTGTTGGAGGGATTTCTGCTCTTCTCTCACTCTTGGCATAGGGTGCAGTGCCTTTGGTTTCAGCCCTCTTCTTCCCCTCAGTCGCACAGGAACTGTGAGGAACAGAGGGAGCAGGCAGCTTTCTTTAATTGAAGCATTGTTTTGTATTAACAAGAGCAGCATAATAACACCGAAGAGAAAAGGATTTTAAGTAGCAGAGTTTTATATCACATATATGTATACCTACCATCCTGATCTCAAGCAGACTTTCAGTTCCCTAAAGACTGCGGGCTGTTCCCCTGCTCCACACTGCCCCACTCTTCTGGCTCTGCATGCCTGCCTTGTTTTTAACAGTCTCTCACCTGCTTACAGCATATGTCCTTTAAATTTGCTGCATTCATCAATTTGCTGATCTCTTTCCACTGTGTTGACAAGAAAACCTATTCCAGCAAGTTCAGCAGCGGCTTGAGGGTAAAACATCTAAGCAAGGAACCTTTCTGTTGATGGTGTTAGTAGATTTGCAGTCTTCAGTCACTCTCTTATGTCCTGCTTATTCTTCCAGTGTGCCATTAAACTAAATCAACAGATTTATACAGAAATACACCAGTAACAAGCACACAGCCATACCCAATTCAGAACATGACAGAGAGCAGCTGTGATATAGGAAGAGTTGGTAACGCTAACCTTGAAAGGAGTCCAATGCCAGCTCATTATTTTATCAGAGAGAGAGTAATTGCATGTTGAAGTAGAAGCAGGCAGAAAAATAATTGGAAGCTCTCCTGGATCTAAGTGTAATGTTGGATTTTCTACTCCAGACTCTGCTTTCCTGACTAACATATTTGTATATACTTACAGAAATAACACTTTATTCTGTACAATTTGAGCACATCCACTGTTTTGTCTGCTTTATCTCTTCTTTTTTTCATGTATTAGCAATGGTCAAAATCATACAGTTAGAAAAGCTAACCTGTTCTACATTTTATGTGTGTAACATAGGAGCACCAAATGTTGTAACAGTTCTTCCACTTGCACACATTAATGTTGGTCATAAAGTTTTCATTGATCACTGTAATACATTTTGCATGCACATTGTTTGATACCAGCAAGGGAATATACTTTCTTTGTAACCACGGGACCTTACATGCAGTCTTTAAGTAGCCCTTTCAGTAGGCAGAATTAATCCAAATTACTATGTGACTGGAAAATCTCTAGAGAACACTCTTAGGAAATGGCACGGGTGATTTGATAGATTGCGCTTTACCATAAGAGCAGACTGAATGAGCATCCCAGACTTATACTGAGAAGCCCTGTTCTGAGGAAGGCACTCACCGTATTTTGGGTAATACATAAAACTGGGACCCTCGCTACTTGTGGTCATCAGAGGACTTAAACTACTTTTGTAGTGTCAACACCAATACTGTGGCCAAGAGTCATGCATGCCATTGCTTCCCACCTACCCAAATACCCCATCTGTTTCAGTGGTATATGATACCCTTCTCTACTTCCGTCTCTAAGCTCATGTTCAAAATCATTCATTGTTAAGCAGCTACTGCGCTCCCTCTTGGGGTGGGAGTCCCTAACTCTTGGGGCTACTGTATAACATTTAATATTTCATCCTTCAATATCCTCTGAAGGAAAGAGACATAGAAGGCCAGAATGGGTACTCGAATGTATGTGTATTTAAAAGCTTGCTTAGTAACTCCAGAGCTGAACGCCTCTCATGGCTGGCAGCAGTTTAAATCTCGAGCAGAACTTTGCAGGAGACTCACAGTTGTGATACAAGTGGATTTTCTGAAACTTTGACATTTTCCCTCCCCTTCCCTCAGAGGATAAAATAGGTCAGTTCTAGGTATGAGTGTGAATGTTGTGGTTTAGTCTCTTTGCGCAGAATCCAGTCTCATGATGTCACCGGCAACCACATCGCACTGTCTTGACTGAAAATTGGTCTTCAAAATTATTTTTTTCTTCTTTGTACCTCTACAGCAAAGCCCCTCCTAACTTTAGACTGGCTTTCCAGTCTTTCTGGAGTTTATGCTTCCAAATCACCATCACCCCTATGGAGATGAAGAGAAAGAGCGGGACAGGAAGCTGGTACCTGGTTGTTTGCTCTTACTGGATGTGAGAGGGATGAAAGCAATGTCCTAGTTCCATGGCCTTTGGCAGATTGCTACCAGCTTTCTTGGCCTTTTTAAAAATTATGGTAACTTTTTGGATTTTTTAAGAAGAGAAGTTTGGTTCCTTGTGGATATTTTCCCATTGAGTGCATTGAGTTCTGTGTATTTCAACTATACCTTACTGAACTTTTGGACATTGTGCCCTCCAGGAAAATATAATCTCACAGGAAACTCTTCCAAGCACCCAACAATTAGTGAAGTTTTAGCTAGCAGGTAACTGATATTCAGGGGAAGCCAGTTTCATTCTGCAAGTAGATAGGGCTGCTATTTATTTCTCATTCCCCTTTTAGTCTCCAATTCTTTTGCCTTTTCCAGTTATTTCTTTATTTCTAATGGAAATAAGCATGGGGTAGCTTTCTTTGCAAGACATCTTAGCAGCAATTACTTGGTTGGAAACTTAGATGGATACTTAGGAACCTTGCTTAAGTGGAATCCATGGTGGAAGACATCCAGGAAAATCTATTGGCGGCTCAGATTGTACTGAGTAGTGTTAGACGATTTAAGTCTCTCCAGAGATGCTTAAATCTCAACTGGATTCGGCAACTGCAGCATCTGCTGCAGCTCTTGTTAAAAAGTAAAATAAAAAAGAAAGATAAAAGTCAAATAAATGTAAACTACTAATAAACCATGCTAAAGTGCAACATCAATACTCACATGAAAGGTGGAACTGGCAGCGCGGAATCTAGAAAGGGAACAAGAATTGTTACTGAAACCATATCAGAAACAAGTTTCACCAATGTCAGTCACTAGGCAAAGATTTTCAAATAGCAGGTCCCTGTACAGGTACATGGAGTATCGGCAACCGAACAAGAAAAGTTCAGCTGTGACTCAGTTTCACTGGGAAGGAGAGAAAGTTATTGATATAATCAACACAATGAAAACAGTTGTGTTTCAGGACTGTCATCCATGTATTTGTGCACCTGCAACATATATTTCTTGGAGCACAAGTAGAGATAAATCCTCACTTGAAGCCCAAAGAAGTCAACAGAATTGACTTCAGTGGGTTTTTCACCAAGCCTTTGACTGACACATCATGTAAGCAGAAGTCTTAAATGAGAATCAGATTAATTCTTTTGTCTTGCACCGTTGAGGACACCTTTCCTAGCATTTTGGACGGGGAAGCAGCAAAATTTTTATGAAAATATTTTGCTTTCTTGCAATGCACGTGAGGCAAGTGCATTGTTAGTGACAAAATCAGCAATGCCAGGGCCTTATAAACAGCAAGAAACAACAAAGCCCTCGGGGGCTGTGACTCTACCAGAGCTAACCCATGCATTTAATTTAAACCTGGATCATTTGCTAATCTGGAGCCAGAGTTCCCAATGCCAGGCATTAATAAACCCTCAATGTCCAGTCATCAGGAGGGTGCCACAAGGACTTAAAATACCAGTTTCAAGAGCTCAGAGGTTTCATGGTATTATCTGCTACGGTTTTACTTCATTCAGCAGTGCTTAAGTTTCTTTTGGGCTTTCCATGAGTAGGCACTGACCCAGTATTTGGCCTTTAATGAAGAACAGAAGCATTAAATGCTCTAAAGTTTTCCAATAAAGAAGCGAGCCATTACTGAAATTCACTCATTTTATCCTAATAACATTGCATTTCCTGCCAATAGCTTAAAATATGCTGTTATTCTCCCTGAAAAGAAAAAGGTCTTAACTCTAAAATAAGACTCTGGAAATGATATAATATAAACATGTGCTGACATTAATTACTGTAATATTTATCTATAAAACAGATGGTAGTGCTTTCAAAAATGTGTGAGCAACGATCAGAATGAATTCATTAGGCATTTATACTGCTGTCATGTATTCGCATAGGTGTTGCCTTGGACCCTGCTATATGCTAACGGGCTCTTTCTTTTTAAGTGAGATTTTACCAAACAGATGGAAAACATTATTAACTACTGTTTTCCTTTCTTGTCAAAGATGTTTTGTCTAATCATCGCTATAATTACACATCCACATTGTAGTAAATCATGCTGTATAAACATTTAGAACAGAGTGGATTATTAGCGTGAAATGCAAAGTATTCCAGACATTAAAACAAAACAAATATGGACTGGACTCTGCTGAATAATAACAATTTTCAACATCAAGGACAGACAAAACATAATTTAATAGCTTTGGCTTTTCTTTCTTCCATTTATGTCTGATTATTCTATCTACTGTGTACCCTGGGTGCTTTCAAATGCCTCCCTCTCCTTTCTTTGTGTGAATATTTTAGTGAGGGGACATTTTCCTTTATACATCAGCTCTCTTCAACATCTTGCTGCCACTGTTTTCTTCTTTCCATTTAATATATGACCACAAAAGAATTCAGGAACAAAGCGGACAACAGTGAAATCTAATGGCAGCCCTTTGTTTCCTAAGATAGCCACAATATTTCCATTCTAGTTGAAGCAAGTGTGTTTGATCAGGGTAACCAACTATTTTGGGACCAGATCTGCAGAACTCAACTTTTCCACCTGCAGCTCCACATCCGTCAGGTTCAGAATCACAAAATATTGGTGTGAATAACTGCATTTCTGTCAGGTTTCTGACTCCACTCACAGGCTGCCGCAGCCCCATTTTGGGTCACAATCTCAGTTCGGGAATTGCTGGCAAAAGTGGTGGTTTGGCGCAGTTCACACCACGCGGCTGTCCTTGGCCCTGTTTGGCCAAGCAGTGGGTGCAGTGGGGATGCATCTGATTTAACATCTCTGGTGTAGATGCCTATATTTGTGCTGGTCATCCTTCAAAGTCAGTGGAAAGAAATAAGAGCTTTTATGGCACTGGATTAATTGACTGTACAGACAGGGTGAATTCTGCTCTAGTGCCCAGATTTTTCTACTTCAAGGCTCTCTGAACTTCTAGGATTTAAAAGGTCCTTCTTGAAACTAATATCTTCCTATTATCCCAAAGGCTTGTGAATATTGTCTTACAATGTTGGAAAATTGAGTTATTCTCCTTCTGTAGACATCACGAAAGGCATCTGTTCGGTTGTTACAGACAAAATTCAGATTCCATCAGAGACTGAAAGAACATTTATTGCATCTTACATATGGTTCACACTTGGAAAACAACAAATACCTTAACACTGTGTACAGTTTCAGGACAATTTTCACATCTGCTTTTCTAAGAGTCAGGCTGCATCAACATTTTCCCCTTCTAAATTAGTTAAAGGTTATTGCACCAGCTGTTTCTTGCAAGATCAGAAATTTATGACAGCTATAGGAGCTATGGCCAGACACTAAAATACAAAAAGGTTTCATTGGGTTTAGACCTTTTCTGCATACTTTTGTATCCAAAATAGAATTGTGCAGTGTCCTGCTATTCCTGAAAGACACTGGCCAACTGCAGAACTAGCAGAATATCAGCGATACTGGGAAAATAAAATTCGTTTATAGAGGAGCTGAAATACTGAAAAAAAACCAAACAAACCCCATAAGGAGAGATGTAAGTAGCTTCTATGAAAAGCAAGCTACATTTAACGGGAGAAAAAATCTGGCTGTACAGAATTGATTCACCAAACAACAACGGCTTGATCTCTCAGTCTTCTATCATTCAATATCAAGATCTACTTAAAGGATAAAAATGCCAGTCTTTAAAAAAAAAAAAAAAAAGCCCAGGAAACCCAGTTTTAACTTTCATGATATTTCCAAAGAAATGAGTGTAATTTTCCTCCTTGTATCAATCCTGCTTTTATTCCTATTTAAAAAAAAATAAAAATTAAACAGTGCAAAGCAGAGTTTTACTGCTGCAGATTAATATATTTCAGTCTACAAACATTTGCATAATATGTCGGCAGTTGATCATGGCTTAGATTTTATCAGCAACGTTCTCTTTATTGTAATTCCTTTGACTGAGGAAAACCAAGGGTACAGAGCTGGCTATTTCTACAAGCTGATTACAAAGTCTGCAGGAAATTGTGACAGTTAGGGCTTGATTAGTGTCTGCTACAGTATAAAATCTCATGCAAATTGTTACTGCATCAAAAAAGGCTAATCATCAGTAAATCTGTTATACCTTTCCACAGATGCATTTTTTTACAACTTCTACAGGGCATACCTCAACGGCCTACCTTCTCAGCTCTCCTACGTGGGTGGCAGAGGGTTTACTCAGCTTAGTTTTGCTGTGTTGAAATGACCCTGCAGTACTATGATGCCATTAGCTGGCAAGGCAGTAGGTTTTCAATGTTGCTCTTTCAAAGCACATTAAAGCCACTGCAACTTTCCTGGCTCAGGAGATGCATTTCCAGCTGCTGCTTCGCCCTGCCAGTATTGCACAAGGACTGCCCCGTGTGTTCACCCTTTGTGCCCAATACTGCACTGAGGTGAGGTTGACCAGATGACAGCTCCCTACTTAAATGCTGGTGTATGGTTAGGATCAGTCTTCTCAGTGGCGTGCTCTTAGGGTCATATTAGAGCACACTCTAACCTTTCTGTAAACACTGTTAAGGACTGCCATGCCACTTATCTCTACTGACAGCAATGCAGATGCCTGGCACATTGTGCCTTCTGGAAAAAGGTGATATTCAGGATGTCTTTGTGAAGAATCACTGAAGTCGTGAAACGAAAAGCTAAGGAATGTCACACCTGGCACACAAAGCCATGCCACATGAAGAATATCTCATGAAGGCTCTCTCATGCTATGAGAAAGCCAAGGACAAAACCAGACCTCTGGCTGCTTTGAAGCTACCTGTTTGTATTGGAACAGGGTGGACAATTTGCTGTGTCACCCTCATGCCACGTTTTAAAGCTGACATCAGTGAGCTATCAAAACTATCAAGAGCACTGGGACTGACTGGTAACAACAGGACCTCATTCAATACCAGAATGTCTTTGATACAAAGTCTATGGCAGCAGGCAAAAAAATCAGCTCTAACCCCTCACCTGGCCACCCTGATAGGGAAGTCTCCTCTGGTAAGTACTATTCTTACATCACATAGTGGAGCAGATGGTCTATGGACCCTTCTTGGAGCACACATCTATTAACAATTTTCCTGTTACTGTGGTAAAAAGGTTTCTGTGATGCTGCTGCACTTTTCTATTTGTAAGCTCCTAAAAGGTATGATGATGATATATGATGGTAAATATTATAATATACAATTGGTGTTTAGAGCTAGAACTCTTTTTTTTGGTGCTAGCTGGATGTTGCCATTTTGGGCAGATTTAGGCTACTAAATAGCTGTTTCAATATTGAAGGTGTATAAGGGAGGTATCACTCTAAAACCAGTGTTGTGAAAGTGCTGTCTGGCTTTTCCTTTCCACAGACCTCTCCTCATTTCTTGCTGTCAGCTGTCAGCCATAACAAACTCTTATCACTAAAATGTAGGTGGGGAGGTGGATCAGGAGAGGTTGTGGGGAAGGAGGTGTTTAAGACAGTGCCACTCTACGAAAGCATGAGTTCTCAATCATCCAGCTATGTGTCTCTCTCTCTGCCTTGGATGACAGAAAATGGCACAGGTATTCCTCTTCTCTTCAGTGCACCAACTTCAATAATATTACCTTATACTGAAAATCTATTGAGGGCTGTGATACTGAGACATAATTTCAGCTTGCTTGGTTAATAGTTGGACTAGTGTCCTGCTTCTCAATGGAGAAGGACAGGGAGCTGAGTGTAAAAGCCTCATCATGATCTCATAGCTGACGCAGAGAAGACCTCTGTGGCCTGAGTGAATGTAGGAAAGAAATAGGAGATACTGAGTTAGGTCCTGGCAATCATGAGGAGATAAACAGCTTTGCCTGAAAAGATGTTCTGACAGCACCTTTCTGCATTCATGGCACTTGCTTTACAGCCTGCACGGAGTGTAGGTGCTGTGAGCCGCTCCTTCCCGCCCAGGTTACGGAGTTTGGAGACCAGAGATTTCTGGGAACAGACCTTCGAATTTCCAACCCTACAAAAGGGCTTATGCCTTGGCATTTGACATTTTGAGTTGCCAGAAGGATGGCAGAAGGGAAAACCTGGGGTGGAGGTCAGTGCACATACCTCAGGTTGGTTAGCTCCTTACTGTAGGAAGAACCTGGTAAAGTTTCAGCTGCTAACCAGATTTATCTGAGCAGTGAGGGTGGCCCACCCAGTGGGTGCTGCAGGGGTGAGCTCTGCACCCACTGCTGCTGAGCTCCACGGCTTCACTGTCATCAGGGAGTTCTGCAGACAGCAACGCTGCTGCTACCAGGTCAGCAGCAGAGCCCTTTGGTACCACCTGAGGACCTCAAAAGCAGGATTGCAGAAAAGGCAAGTGACCTAAAAATGATTCCTGTACTAGTGCCTGGTCAGTGTGCTCTTTCCTAGTATTATCGTTACTGTTTTCCTACTGTTAACACCACTGATGGGGAGTGGGCTAGTACCACTGAAAAAACCACTACAAACCCCAAACCTGATAGGTTTGCTCTATTGCAAAGCTTTTGGCAGACTGTCAAATATAATGCTAGAAACTGCCAGCTCCAATGGTGTTTTCTCCATTCTAGCCAGTAAGAGATCAATAGCAGTGCTAATCATGAAAGTAAGGAGAGATCATAAGAGAGCAGTAAAACAAGGGAAATTGTGAGTTTCACCTGTCATTCCTGTTGATTCTGGATGGTTTCTGCTAGTAATTTCATAATGCATCATGAATTTCCATAAGGCAGAAGGCCCAGCACATGCATAAAGAACTTTTGGAATTTTTGCCCACAGGGTTGAATGCTTAATATAGACAAAAACTTTGATCTATGGAAATACAGGCTGAGATTGCAGTAGGGGACAATTAGCCACCTGGACTCAGGAATTACAGGTTGTCTGGTAAGCCCCAGTGCAGTGCAGATAACTGTGCCCTCCACACGTGAGGAGACAGGCCTTGTGGCTGCCCCAGTAGCCTCTTTAGCTGCTGTTTAGTAACTCTTTAGCTTCAGTAAAATGACTCTAGGCTTCTGCCAGTGTGAAAGCAGGCTCAGGTCCTGGCAGCTGAGTTCAGAGGTTATCTACACTTACACTATGAGTATGCCAAGTCTGCAGGAGTCTAGCTTGATTTGCAGACAAAAGGGACAGATAAATTGACAGATAAATTATGCAGGATTAGGCTCACATAGCTGCATTTCAATATTTGCACCTGTGTGTCGTGATGCACAGCAGAACCATTGGTTTTTCCCGGATGCCAGCCAGTCGGAGCACTGCAGGGACAGGACACAACTGGGCAGAAGAATTCCTCCTCAGCAGGCTCCTCCAACCTTCTGTGCTCAGCATGAAGTTGAGAGCAAAAGGTAAGAAAGACTCTTCAATGTTTCTCTGCTGGGAAGACACTTAGGAGACAGGGCTCATGCCAGGGCTGAGGAGGAAGCAACCAGGAAAGAAGCTTCCAGACACCAATTATGAAAGAATCCCAAAGAGCAGACTTTAGACAGATCAGTTTAGATCACAGGAAACAATTTATGAACCTATCATGTTCTGTTTTTCACTAGACTGAACACTGAGTACACAGACAGTACATGGTCAGGTTTCTTCACCAACACATGTATACATACCGCTTGCTGTGATAGAAGGTGATGTACCAAGCAGCCATATTTCAGATGTGCAAATGTATAGGGCAGAGAAAAAAAAAAGTAAGGGTGATACTGTTTACACAGTGAAAGGTTTACTGAGCTAGGACTAGGCACTCAGACTTCTAAAAGAAAGGGTAGAAAAAGCCCCATTATAATACTTCTGATAAAAGGAAGTAGCATGGATTTTACAGAATTAGGACGAAAAGCCCACAGATTTTTACTGAAATATTTTGTGTTGTATTTCATCTGTAATGAAACTAGAGGAACTATGGAAAAAGGTCCATCCAGCACTTGACTGCTTACTTAGAAGAATTATTATAGAATTTATATAGAGACCATGTCTCATCTCAGGCAATGTACTTTTCTGTCATTCATTCAGACACACACAACTATAATATATCCAGGCCGATCAAAGATGTATTCTGTGGCATGATCAATATGCATGTTGAACCAGCTTCAGAAGGAAAGGGCAAAGTCCAAAAGCTGTAGAAACAATAAATATAATATCACACTACCAGAAGACAACAATTTTTATTTTACTTGTTATTCATTCCTTCCTCAAGAGTTTAAAAAGTTCAAGCAATTTCTATACTTTTAATACTTCTGGAGTTCTGCTGTAGCAGAAAATAATCTGTGATCCTTTATGAAGGCATATTAGTTCAAAGTTTCTGAATTCTGGATGCCTGCTAAACTTGAAATATTTAAATAGTCAATGTGAAATTCTTCTTCTGACATCTATTAGTAAAACAATAGTTGATGATCTAGTACACAGTGGTGAGAAGTATCTGTGTTCTTAGCAAGTCATCAGATTTTATCAGTCTTTGAACAATTTTTGTAAAATTTTTCTTTCCTTCCTTAAACAATCCTGTTTTTACTTGGATTGTATCCATCTCCACATCACCACTCACGAAAAATTAAACTAGACAACAAGCTTGGAGTTGTATATACCCCTGAAGTAATTTAAAAACAATGGAAGATTATATCACCTGTGGATATATAATCTGCCTGTTATGAAATCCCAGGACACTGCAATAAGCCCAGCAGTGTATGCGATGTCTAGAGAAGACGTCATCTGCTGCCCAAAGCTGCTGGTTCCTGTTTCATGTACACAGGGTATTATTAGGCAATATAATTTTGATGATGTGATGTTTGCAATTTTGTATCCTGTTTCCATAGTTTTGTGGGTGGAATGCCTAGGCTGAAATTACCTTTGTGCGGTTGAATTAACCTCTCCTATTAAAAGAGGTTGTTTTTATCACTTGTCTGCAGAATCTAAAATAGCAGTACTCCAAGCAGATGGCTATCCTCTTTGTCACAAGACAGAGATTCTGACTTACAGATTCTATTTATGAATCAAGATAGATCGCAGTGGTAACTATTTGCTCGTATAAATATTTGCACAAATTTTCCCACAAATAAAGCTAATCTAAAAGTGGAAAAAAATTGGGAGACATAAAAAGTCCTTTTTTCTGCTTCATTTACATAATTCAGATGGAGAAGTGCAAGCTACTGTACTAGCACACTGCTGTGGAAATAAAGGTATTTTCCTATGGACATAAAGCTTACTAATTTCCTGTTGTCTGCATAACCTAAAATCTTCTAAATTCATACTGAGTGAGGACTGCAGGAATGGCTCAAGCGGACCTAAGACTGTGCTGCCACTGACAGTGGGGGGACCCCCTCACCCCCTTTAGTTATGTGCTCTTGCCGCTTCACCTGTGCCAGCTCTGCACATACAGTGCAGCCATCGGGGAGTGAGACTGACTTGCTGATCTGACAGAAACCTTCCTTCTGCAAGGTTTGTTCTCAGTCAGGAGAGACTGCACATGATCAAGTGGCAGAGGGAGCACATAGCTGTGAGTGGGAATAAAGATAAAGTCCCTGCTTTTTGCAGCACTATGGTCTCAAAGAGAGGCTTCTGCAGCTTGTGGAGTGCTCCCCGGGTACCTGTGCTGTGGAGGATATATTAAGACTGTCTGGGCAGCTAATAAAGCCACTCCTTATCTTTAGTCAAAACAAGATTGTAGGACCTGCACAAACTCTTTTCTTCATGTTGTAGCACTTGAATCATGTAACTCGTTGTATTGGCAAGTATATTTCTCTCCTGAAAAAGTGCTGCTGAGGAATAATGGATTAGGAAGGAGGTCTTCTTTTCGAGAGGTGAGAGAATAATAACATGACGTGCTTCTTAAAATATAGATGGTTATAATCTCAACTTTTGCCCTGGACCTATTCAGTCTCTTGTGCAAGTTAATAATTAAACCATACTTTAGTTTTTGCTTAAGAGTCTATAAGCCTTTAAAGCCTGTAGTTCCCTGTAACATCTAGGCAGAGCTTACCTGCTCCTTTCATGATACATATGAATATCTGAATTACACAGCAGGAGGAGGCTCTTTTTGTTTATACTAGTTGAATTGATAGGATATTTTTACTAATAGCCACACATCTTAATTTAGCACATTTTTATGTGAGGAAGAAAAACTCCTCTAATTTTGTTTCTTGAAGTGGTAAATCCTGGAACCTGCACTCAGCCTGGTCACTCATCCTGGTGGAAGGGCCTTTCCATGGGAGCTGTGGGGAAAAAATTAACCTTTTCTATGTTGCTAGTACAGTCTCAGGGCTACGTTAGCTTGTGCAGCTAATCTATTGCAACTCCATAGAGTTAGTGAGGAATGGCTGGCAGATCTGGGCTGCCCTGTCTCCCTAGCAGTAATAACATCTGGCAGACAGTGCCCCTGTACAGTCTGCTCCCAAAGCGTAGAGATCATGTACAGTCTCCTTTTGCTGTTCCTTAGATGTCACGGGCAGCACAGCAGGACCATGGCTTCAGCTTGTATTGAGGAAGAGGTAGGATCTGATTGAGTTTGACCTGAATATGATCTTAGCAGACAATGCAACTTTAGAATAAAAGGAAGCTATGAAGAAGTAGCCGGTATTACTTATGTCTGTAATATGGGAAGTGCCTCTCACGTGTCGGCTAGTAGCCATCTGCCAATGTGCCCTGCAAGCAGAAAGCTTAGGGTGTCTAAAGGTCAAAAGAAAGTTTTCTAGTGTCAGCTTTCTCTGCTTTTGTAGTGTTTGTAAGAGAATCCAGCACACGGAGCTGAAGTTTCACACTATTTCTGCCTCACAGTATGGCTCTATAGCAATGTCTAGTTCTTTCATGATGCTTTCCATCACTAGAAATGGTCTGTAAAGGAGCTTATTTTCTTGTTCCAAATTTACAGATGAAGAAAGGAAGGTAATAATAACATAAATACATAATGTCATTTTTATAGGTCATCCAGCCAACTGCCTCAAAATTGAACCCTGGCCACCAAATCCCCATGGCGTGATCTTGCCGCTGCGTAACAGGGCCCTCCCTGTGTGTACTCAGCCAGAGTGGTGCAGCTATTGTTTGTATGGGAAGTCATATCTCATGAAACATCCTGTAGCCATGCTCAGGGAGAGATTGTTTATTTTAAACAGAAAGGGTAAAATAATAAGAAGCTTTAAGCAATTTTAAGACCTCTTGACTTGCACATGTATTTAAGAAAATGTATTATAGAACCTTTGCTTGCTTATTTGGCTAGAGATTAGGTTGTTGCTTAGACTTCAAGGCAGGGGGAGTTTCTGATCTGTTCAGACCTTTCTGTCTGGTTGAAAAACCTCCTCTGGTTTCCTGACTAGCCTCCTCTGTATTATCTCCCCTCCACAAATTGTTCTTCATGGTCACCCTTGTATCCTGACCTTAGGCCACAGCTCTCCCCATTTTCAAGATCCCTCCAGCTAGGTGAGCTCTGCCAAGACTTACCTGAGAACAGCTCTACCCTAATTCTTTCCCACATTCATGTTTCTTTGTACTAAGAAGCCGACATTTTCTATAAATTACATCATCCTTGCTGGAGAAGTACAGGGAAATACTGGAGTATCTCAAATAGCTCAAGATGCTGACTGTTGGTTGTCATCAATAAAGTAGTCTCCATTTCCGCTTATACAAGTCCATGAGCACATCCCAAATAGCAAAACATGATGTAAAAATAGTTCCTTATGTATAGCATTGTGCATTCTCCATTCAAAACAACACACTGAATCAGATTAAATGAACAAAAACTTACTGAAAATATATGCTTGCAATTGCTTGTTCAGTGGGTCTTAAAACACTAAGCAGCATAAGGTGATGCACCAAGAAACCACAGCTGAGATCAAATTTAAAAAAGCAAAGAGGCGAAACCAACAGAAGACTAAAAAAAGCAGTAATTACGTGCAAGGAATCACTGCAGAGTGTGAAGGAAACAGAATGCATGATATATGAGAGGAAACAATTATGACTTAGTTCTGCTTATACAGAAATCACTGTGAGGTTTATTAGTTCCCCAGGAGCAGGACCAAACCCTGTATAAGTGGGTAGTGAATGAAAACAAGAGGTCTGGTACTGGACTGCTAACAGTTTATATCCTCTTGTGCTCAGTATGTGTATTCAGATATTACAACACATACAGATTCAATATAACAAAAGTTCACGAGTAAATAGTTCTATAAAAAGTTGCTAGGCTCCTGGAAGACAATTTAACATCAAGGTCTTTTTTCCTCTATGGAAAAAATCTAGTCATTTCTTAATACCATGTGAAGAATTTATCTAATTTCACAAACTACAGTTGCATGTAAATGTATTGAAACAGGCTGTAAATCTCAGAAATGATCTGCAAATAAAAGACTTTATAAGAACTTTGTCATGCTGACATTTCATTCAAGAAGAGATTAATTTCACTAATCTTAACAGGAGCTGAAAAAAAGCCAAAATGTGAAGTGATTGTAACTCTTTATATTTGGTAATAAAGATGAAGAAGCACCACTATATTGACTACTAATAACGGAGTAACACTATGAACTTGTAATTCATGGAAAAACCAACAGCCAAACAAACTCAAAAGCCCACGGAAGCTCAGAACCCCTGACTGCCCATGGAAAAGCCAAATAACACCTTTGCTGAAACGTAATAGCAATAGGTATTTATGCATTGTCAAATATTAGTCAAGACAGAGACCTAAGTATTGTGCCTTGAAAAAATGTTTCATTTGAGGAAGGTGCACAGATTATTAAAAGATCCTAGAAAACAGGAAATTACTCATATTGCAGGACTTCAAAATCTGCCATTTACAGGGGTGAACATACTGTGCCTCATCAGCTCAAATTGTAATGGAGATGATTTAAACCTGTATTATCTTGTTAAAACAACTGTGAATGCAAAGGATACATAAGATCAAAGGATCAAATATGTATGAGATCTGCAAAAGTGCTTCCAAAGCTCAGTGTGCTTCTAGGACCAGAGGTGGAAAGCTCAAGTGACAAATGGAAACCAAAGGCTTTGAAGTCCTTAGCAAATACTAAGTATCAATTCATAATTGAAATGCTTGTGGGAAAAATGACTTTGACACAATGGATGGCGGATGATGGAACAAAAGATCTTAAAGGCTGAATACAAGACCTTGGGGACTCTAGTAGTGTATCCAAAGACTAAATGACAGATCTAAAAACTGTAACTTCTTTCAGGTTACCGGACACACCATAAACACAGAGTTGAGCAGACGAAACCAGAGAATTAAGGGGAAGTATTACAGTGATGCAGGAAACCCAGTGGAAAAGTAATCTTTTCAAACCCATGGGAAACAAAAAACTATGTGTAACTCTATATATTGTATAACAGAGGAGGATTAGGTGAAAGACAAGGAATAATCCTCTCATGCCAGGAAAATTCAGTCATCTAATTCAAACTCCTGATCCAGAAGAAAATATTTTGGTTTGTTTGCAAGTGTTTTGGCTTACATGTTGTCATGAGGAGATGACAGCAGATTATACTTAATGTGGCCATCCAGGACATAAAGCCTGATCACTATTTGGAGACAGGTATCACCAAGAAAAACTCAGTGTTATAGGGAAAATTCCTGCCTGCATAAGTAGGGCTAGTTTTCTTTTTCAACGATTTCAGAAGCCCTGTGATTTTGCAGAAATGAATACAGTTGGACCCCATTCTAATGAAAGTCTCCAGGCATTTGTGCAGTGGAAATATAGAAATAATAGGAAATCAGTACCTCAGCTTGGTATTAAGGAGGCTTGCTCATTTACTGGCACTGTTTTGTATCAAATGAGAATTAAGGAGAAAGATTATGAACATGAGCTGTAGATTCCCATTGCAATTTTTGCAACAGTATAAGGGTACTATTAGCATCACTGCATTTTGACTGTGTCCATCTAAGTTTTGGCTTCAGTTTCAAATGGAGATTGTACTTTGCCTTGCTTTTTCTTCTAAATTGCTCTTCAAGGTTGATGTGTCACATAGTTTCTGGCTTCTACCTCAAAGAGTTGCACTTAGTGGCTGTTCAAGAGCTTCCTACCAAGTTTACAGATAACACTTAGGAGAAAGGGATTATATAAATATATTATAAAATCATTGTAATTTTTTATGATAGACTTAATAGTAAGAAGTACTGATTACCTACACCTCTTCTTAAAAGGGAGTTGTAACAGATTATCAGCATGCCTCACTGGAAAGTTTCATAATAATAGCATATTCTAAGTGCAAGAGAAATGTGATGAAGGTGCAGAAGAGTTACTCAACCACACGACTGCAAATCCTTCCAAAACCATGATGTGCTGCAGTTTTTATAAGGGAAGATCTAATGATGCACAATGTTTGTTATTATGCTACCATGGCCACCTAGTGAGGAACGTGCTTAAGAGAAAGTTGAACAAAGACAGCACAGTTACACCAACGCTGGCATAAGCCCTCTGTTGGACACAGAAACAAGGGTACTTTGCTGAGTATGCCAGTGGATGAAATAAGCTGCGCTCTTGGAGGAGGATGTCACGTTCTTTGCGCTGTATTTCTTTTTAATGCCCATGCATTCACAGTGCCCAAAACTGCCCAAAACTTTGAAGGTACTCTGTCTGCTGGAGGTACTGCCAGAGACAGATGGCCCATCCAGTGCCAAATGCCCATTTCCACTGCTTCCCTTTGCTGCATTCATGCTGCCATAAAGAAACTGCTACATGGCTTCTCTCACAAGTTTTTACGTTCCTATCTTACCAGCCAGCTTGTGTGTTAGGGCAAACTTTGAGCCACATGGTTATTATGACTATTAGTATTAAGGCTTTTCCTGATTGGAAACTGATTACTTAGCATGCAAACAAAAACAATGTAGGATTGGGAGTGTGCAATGGACTGCCTGACCAAGGCGATCACAGGGACAATGACATGACGAGCCTCTCAGCCATGGTGAGTCTCTCAGAGAGGCTGAGAGGACAGGAAACTCAAATAATAATGAAAACTTCAGTTACCTCCAAGGTAAGTCAGATAAAGTATTATGTCTAGACATGGTGCTAAGAATGAAGGTTTGGATTTCAAAATTAACTTCTCCACTAAACAGGTAGCTCAGCACAAGAGGAAGAACAACTAATAATATTGTTGTGGATGACAGGAACAGTCAAAATGTAACTATGAAAAAGTCTTACTGTAACAATTGTATTCAAAAACCTTGCAGAAATGACAAAAGGAGGAAAATCCAGTACCTAAAAAAAGAAAAAGATGGAGAGCACTTAAAAGAAGACTAAAGGGTAGAGCGTAGGCAAAAGGCAGACTGTTTAAAGACACCATACTTGAAGCTTGGTGTAACTGTAAACTACCTGTCAATAGCAGCTTTTGCAAGATTCAAAAGGCCAACACGGGTAAAGAGCAAGATACAGGAGATTTTAAAATTAAGAAGGCATCCCTTGTGGCAATGAAGGCCAACAGCTTCCTGAGTTGTATTAGGAAAAGCATCGCCAGCAGGTCAAGGGAGGTGATCCTTCTCTACTTAGATAGAGGCCACACTGGAGTGTTGGGTCCAGTTCATCAGAATGATACCGACTAAATGAAGCCAGTTCAGTGAAGGGCCACCAGTATGATGAAGGGACTGGAGCTTCTTTCATATGAGGAGAAATTATGAGATCTGGGACTGTTTAGCCTAGAGAAGAGAAGGCTCAGGGAGATCTTACCAATCGGTATAAATATCTGACGGGAGGGAATGGAGAAGAAGGAGTCAGGCTCTTCTCCATGGTGCCCAGTGACAGGACAAGAGGTAATGGGCACAAACTAAAACATGAAATTCCATTTGAATGCAATGAAACACTTTTTTTACTGTGAGGGGGGTCAAACACTGGAATACGTTGCCCAGAGATGTTGTGGAGTCTCCATCACTGGAGACATTCAAAAGCTGCCTGGACGTGGTCTTGGACAACCTGCTCTAGCTGATCCTGCTTGAACAGGAGGGGTTAGACTAGATGATCTCCAAAGGTCCCTTCCGACATCATTGATTCTGTGATTCTTCAGAAAGTTGGAGACTCATTTCCGCTGCCTCCCTTTGCCACATTCATGCTACAATAATGGCTTCTGTAACATTAATTCCGCACAAACACATCAGAGTTCTTTAAGAAGCCAATGCCACAGCCAGCTGATGCATTCTGCTTTGCATTCAGTAGGGGTTCAACAAGTGCCTTCATCAAAGATCATAAAGAAACTAAGGTGCCACGGAAAAAGAGGAGATCTTCGCTTGAACAAGTAACTGGTTAAAAGATAGAAAGCAAAGGACAGGAGTTAAAGGGGGTGGGGATTCACAAGTGGCATCTGAGAAGGAAGATGCGTGCTGAGCTGAGGCCTGTGACGTACCATGTACCTTTCTGAATGAGGAGGATAACAGAAGGTGACATAGTTTGATTCTGCTGCTGCAGAGACGTTCAGGAGAGTGAAGGTGAGGACTGAAGAAAAGTTGCAAGCATCTTGTACTACTGAGACACTGGAAGACAAAATGGCAAGACAAAATTCAGCATATGTAACTGAAAAGTACTTCATCCTGGGACAAACTGTCACACGAAGAGAAACTGGGAGAGCTGGGATTGTTTAGCCTGGAGAAGAGAAAGCTCAGGGTGGATCTTATCAATATGTATCAATATCTGATGGGAATGAGTAAAGAAGATGGAGCCAGACTCTTCTCAGCAGTGCCCAGTGACAGGACAAGTGGCAATGGGCACAAATTAAAATGCAAGAAATTATGCCCTTCCATTCTGTGATTCTGTTTTAAAAAAAAAATCCCAACAGTACATTTGTAATGAAGAGCTCTGACCTGGCTGTTACCACTCCAGAATGAATGAGGGGGGAGGATTTCAAACAGATAAGTACTAGTTAAAATGTAGGAGTAAAAGGACAGGAATAAATAGGCAAAGGAAGGAAGTAGAAAAAATTATAATACATAGGTCTATGAAAACATAAGCTCAGGGCTAAATGGTGACCAGTAAAACAAATAGACTGTTAGAATATAGTAGACAACACTCAGAATAAAACAGAAAACATCCCATTCTCAGCCCTAGGGGCACTCATTTTTTGTGTGCTTGTCTAGGTCTAGTTTTCTCATCTGAAAAAAGATACAGCAGGAAAGCAACTGTACAGCAAAGTGAAAACAGGATAATTAAAAATGTAATGGCTTCCATATGAGGAATGATTAAATAGATCATGATTCCTCTGGCTGAAAAAATTTGAACTATGGGAGGATATGATGGAGATATACAAAATCATGTGTGGCATAGAGTAAACAAATAGCTGCTCACTGTCGCGCCTAATCTAAGCAGGGAAATCAAATGAAGGCAGCAGGCAGAAAGTATAAAACAAAAATAAGGATGTATATGTAGTTAACCTGTGCAGCTCTTTGCTGCAGGAGACTCCATATGTCATTGTGGGTTCAAAATACATGGATGAGAAATTCTCTTCTATGAAGAGAAATACTGCTATTATTTAAGAGAAATATAGCTATTATATATGAACACACCATCACTGTGGGCTCAAAAAGCCCTGGGTCAGTAACTGCTGAAGTCTGCAGTAACATTCTGGGCAAGTATCATTACATGCTTGTCCTGTTCGTATCCTGTTGCCTAGACAAAGCTACTCACTGTCACTGATGACAGAGGGACTTTGCTCTGACCTGATAAACCTGGTTGCCATAGTAGGCCTTGATTTGCCCCCATTTAAATTTACATTTCTGTATGCATTTCTTCTAATTATTGTCATAGATTTAATACAGATTGTTGTTTGGCTTACTTGGCAATCCCTGCCTTGATTATTGTGTCTCTGTCCTTTGCCCACCAGGTCCTCTGATTTACCAGGATTGCTTCACCCAATGTTGTGCAAAGGGCAAGATACTGCTGACAGTAGTTACTTAATCTACTCCGTCCCATTCTAACAGCTAATCCTGCAGGCACATGCAACCTAATGCTAGATGATGTACGTCATCCCTTCAGAGAGGATTATGGATCAAATGGTCTCACAGCAGGGAAGGGGTTATTCCTTCTCTTCCCCCCTTAACATTAACCATGTTAAGTATCGAAAGCAACTGGAGAAGGAGAAACGAATGTGTTCTTCATTAAATACAAAGTCACTCCATTCCAGATTTTTCCCCCTTGAAATGATCATTTAAAGTACATCCTCTTTGAAAATGGGAAGAGTTCTTTCAGAACAGCTGCATTCTGAGAAGGAACCTGAGTTGCCTTGCTAGTGAGAAATACAGATTTTGCTGAAGCAGAAAGGTATGGCACACAGATGAATGCCTACTGTGACTCCTTTAGCAAGTTTACTGCATTCATAAACGTACTGTATTACATAGATGTACACAAGTCTATGGGACTGGATGGAATACACCCAAGAGATGTGAGCGACATGGCAGAGGTGCTCACCAAGCCACTTTCCATCATTTTTCAATGGTCCTGGCTGACCAGGGAGGTCCCAGCAGATTGGAAGCTGGCTAATGTGACACTCATCTACAAGAAGGGCTGGAAGGATGATCCAGGAAACTACAGGCCTGTCAGTCTGACTTCGGTGCCGGGGAATCTGATGGAGCAGATCATCCTGAGTGCCATCACGCAGTACGCCCAGGACAACCGGATGATCAGGCCCAGTCAGCGTGGGTTTACAAAAGGCAGGTCCTGCTTGACTAACCTGATCTCCTTCTACAACATGGTCACCTGCTTAGTGGATGAGGGAAGGGCTGTGGATGTTGTCTATCTGGACTTTAGTAAAGCCTTTGACACCATTTCCCACAGCATTCTCCTGCAAAAACTGGCTGCTCATGGCTTAGATGGATGCTCTCTTCACTGGGTTGAAAACTGGCTGGAAGGCCGGGCCCAGAGAGTGGTGGTAAATGGAGTCAATTCCAGGTGGCGGCCGGTCATGAGTGGTGTTCCCCAGGGCTCAGTATTGGGGCCGGTCCTGGTTAACATCTTTATCAATGATCTGGATGAGGGGATCAAGTGCACCCGCAGTAAGTTTGCAGATGACCCCATGCTGGGTGGAAGCGTTGATCTGCTTGAGGGTGGGAAGGCTCTACAGAGGGATCTAGACAGACTAGGTTGATGGGCCAAGACAAATTGTATGAGTTTCAATAAGGCCAAATGCCAGGTTCTGCACTTTGGCCACAAAAATCCCTGGCAACACTACAGGCTTGGGGAGGAGTGGCTGGAAAGCTGCTCAGCAGAGAGGGACCTGGGGGTGTTGATTGACAGCCAGCTGA
>JAVKLA010000073.1:27211908-27241796 GCA_034782735.1 Sagittarius serpentarius
CTGGATGTTTTTAAAAGTCATGTAGATGTAGTGCTTAGGGACATGGTTTAGTGGAGGACTTGTCAGTGCTAGGTTAACGATTGGACTAGATGATCTTGCAGGTCTTTTCCAATCTGGGCAATTCTATGATTCTATGATAAAACACATCTTTAGCTCTCCCATCAACATAGGAAGTCCAAAGCAAATCCTAAAGTGGCCTTCAAAAAATTGAGGAACCAATGTGGAAATAGTAAGCTTTCGAAATGTATTACTACTTTTTATTTCATTAAGACCGAGAGGAAACACTTCATACCAACCTGGTCTGTCAAATATTCTGTGATTATTTTTTCTGTCTTCTGATCTCAGTGGTAAATATATTATATATTGTACTGCACTGGATACAAATATACTTGTCATGAAAAAAGAACAATTCACAGCACCCACTGTTCAGTATGTTCACGAAGTGCACCTGAAGTGCAACTGTGGGAAAACTCTAACATCCAAACTTTGTTGTTCCTACTGTGCCCTTGAAAACTCTTGTCTCACCCTTTTCATTTTTGATGTGCAACAGATGATAGATGTACTTCAAAAATTAAAGCTGTTTTCTTATTATATAAAATGTAGTTAATGTTTTGTAAGGAATCTAACAGTCCTAAACAGGATTCTACATCTGTATCATTATTGTTTATGTATTTCAATGATTGCTTTAGAGACATTTAAAAAAGAGTATTTAGGTCATCCAGTCTTAAAAGCTGTCCTTGGTTTAAAGCACAATGCAGAAAGATAAGCTGTCATTTTTAAGACTACTACTTGCATTAGTTGGGATTAAATGATTAAACAATTTATCTGAACAAAATTCAGTGTAAGTAGGAGGTGGCTAGCGTTTTTCACCATTTTCCAGCAAAGAAGTAAGATGTGGTGTCTCTTGAGTGTTACACCTCATATCGAGCAAAATAACATTTCAAAGCATGCAACTAAGTTTTTCGTATTACCTTCAGCAAGCAAATTATTCTCGCACCAAATCAGAAATCTACTCATGATTATTATGCAAGACAGTTAGTGATCGTCAAAACACGTTTGTTTTCTCTGAAAAATACTGTCATATCACTCTCATATACAACCACAGCTTTTTGAGTGGCTGAAACACAGTTTTTCTTGTTGTTCTTCCCCAAATAGCTGATTCCTGTCTGTTACAATCCCAATGCTTTGTGTAATCCACTTTTTTAAACTGCATTGACTATAAGCAGTGTATTTTAATTGCCCAGAGCTAATGTGCTTATAGTCTTAAATGTCCCTTACTGTTCACGGAAACCAATCAGGCACTCAGAGGATCAACAGATGGGAGTGCCCAGCTCTGGCTGCTGTTGGAGGCGGGGAGAGAAATGTTATTATGTAGTTGCTTCATAAAAATAGGCTGGATTTTTTAGAAAAGGAGTGGCCAGCCACAGCAGGATCATTTCCATTGCAGTGTGGTCTCCAGAGAAATCCTGCCCAGAGTTCTGGGACTCCTGCAGCACTTTCACTCCTTGCTGTTATTTGCTGGATGTGAAATCATATGGATGTGCTGACTGTGTTTAAGGATGTCACACAGAAAAGGAACCTCCCTCAATCTGACACACATGCCGATAGTCACTTTTACGAACTTTGCAAATTACTGCATGAAGAAGAAAAAAAGAATGAGCATGTGTATGTGTGTCATTTCTGCTAGGAGGGACTGGTGATTTTAGCAGTCATGCTTGTTTCACTGTGAATCATAACTCCTGACTCACTGCCACAACAACATATGGGTCAGCTTCACAATCTGGAAGTGGGAGAGTAGGATTAGTCTTTGCAACATGAGACCTGTAGATTTCTGTCAGCTTTTCTCTGAAGTGGCTGAGCTTCTCAACTTCTGCTGGACATTGTGCATAGTAGGCATAACAGAAAATCTTTGAAAGTACCAAAGAATTAAGGACTTTGACACCTGGAGATGTGCATCCTCCTGAGACTTTTGTGTACCTAAACAACCTGAAGAGAATCTATACATTTCAAGGCCTCTTTTTACTTGTGATGGCACTGGTGGAGGGAGAGAGAGGAGGATAGCCATGCAGTTAACATAGCCACTCTCCCATCATGAATTTCACAGCTCATGCTGAACTAGGCAGTGCTGTCAGGGAAAACACGAACTGTTGGCTCCCTTGGCATACCAGCCCTTGCTGTTTCTCTGGTCTTCTATAGCAAATACCATTATCCCCACGTTTAAGCTGTGGGAAGCTAAGGCAGATGGTTCAAGTGAACTTATCAAAGGGTCCCAGGTGTCTTTCAGACACAGAATGAGACTGAGGGAGCCCATTGTTATTTATGCCAGGTTGTCTCTCACGCTACTGATTCATTACACATCTCTGTTGCTAAGGTTATGCTGCAGCTACTTCAGCAGGGACAAGCTGGATGGAGGTCCTTCTAGCCTTTACTTGCTCTCAGTGGCTGCCTAAGGGCACTGTACTATGCAACTGGTCTAGGGTCCCCTGAGGACACATGAGGTGCAGTGGCCCGTTCATTATAGATCCCAGCCCTAAGGGAAGGACTATAAAGAATTCCCCATCTTTTCAGAAAGGTAATCACAGTTACTCAGTCCCGATGACCTGTTTTCATGGTCAAGGATATAGCCAAGTCCATAACATAGTGGACAGGGAATTTTGATGCTGAGAATACAGGACCTATCATTGTTAAGGTGTTTTCCTCTCTCCACAGCCCTGAAGCAATCAAAACCTCAGGAATACTGATTGCATACATTTGCACTAGCTGAGATGGAGCTGACATTTTTCTGCTTCTCTGAGCCCTGTATCGGGCCAGGAACCAGGCAGCCTTCATGCAAGACTATAAACGCATGAGGGGAAACTCTGAAGTGCAAATTTCACCTCTTTCTCTCTATATAAATCTCCATACATGGTGAGGAGCTGCCTTGGAACCAGTTATGATAGTTTTCTACCATCAGACTGCTTCCCTTAGCAGTGTATGAAGAATAAAGAAAGTATATGCATAATTATTTACAAATATTATATATGGACAAGTTGATCTGCTTGGTGCTATTCTGCCAGAAATTCTGAGATCACTGAGAAGAAACCAAGAGGAAACAGCATAGCATAAAAAAAAAATGCAGTCAAAAAGTCTCCAGTGTTCTTCTAGGAAGACTAATTATCAGGGAGGGGTAACCAAGCTGTTATGGCTTGACCCTCTCACATCTGAGGTCAGGATCAAATGAGAGAGTAAATGATAAAAAAAACAAAACAAAACCTCCAGCCTTATTAAAGAAAGGGATTGGGTTAGTTGTCATGAGTAACCGACGTCTCCTTATGAGTTGTAAAAAGCATGCAAGAAAACAGGCAGACACCCATGAATTACAGCAGGCATGATATCTCTCCCAACTTAGAGATGGCTTCACTGAAGAAAACCTACAAAAGCTTGATAGGAAAATAAGTACATATTTTGCCCTGATTATTGTACATCTTTCAGTGAATAAATACTACTCTTATTTTGAAGGAGCTAGGTCTGAGCTACTTTAATTATCAACTACCACTGGCTCCGGTAGTAGGGATGAAAAATGCACAACACAGCCTGGCTTTCCAGAGTTAAAACAGATACACAGACACACAAATGTTGACGGCAGCAGCCAGATCCAATCTAAGAGCAAAAGGACTACGTAGTTCCACCTGAAGAAGGACGACATGGAGAAACACCTATTCTCAAAGGGCATGCTTAGGAAGGTCTAAAGCACCACATCCACAAGCATGAGCTATGGGACTGTTCATTTAGGTCAGGTTTTGCCTACTTTCTTGCATCTGCTCATCATTAAGGTCAAGGATCCGAAAGCCATCCTGACCAACCCTTCATTCTGAGTGAAGTATAGAACTATAATCTGAATCAGGACCAGTATGCATAATGAATAGGTTGATCCTCTGGCTACAATGGAAAAAAATCAGATCCCAGAATACAAATACTCTCTGACTTCAGGGGATTCAGTATCCTTAGTAGAATACTTTGCTGTTTGGGTCCACCTTCCAAATTCAAATTCTCATCCTGTTCCACGTTAAGACCCCACAGCTCCTATACACTTCAACAAAAACTACAGAGTATAGACATACTGCTTTCTTGTGTGACGGCAAAGCACAATCCGAACCATGAAAACTAAGTCACACCTTCAACAAATCTCAGATTATTACTAATAAACAGGCACAGTCCTGGTATAAATACAGCCAGCCATTTGCACATGTTTAATTATAGAATATGCCTCCATAATTTAATAGGATAATTATTGTTATTGTACTCTTCCTGGCAGTTAGTTTTCTGAGGTAAAAGAGGCAGGAGAGCAGATACTGAAAGTGGAAGGAGTGAGGCACCAGAGGTGTTTACCACACAAACACAAAAGAATGGTTACTGTGTTGACCCTGTAACTCAGTTGAAGGCAACTGCCCAGCAAAATCAGGACTTTGCTAGAAGAACCGTGTCCTCTGCAGCCAGCATTCTGACAAAAAACACCAGTCTCACAACTCCACCTGCCTTGTGCAAACTGCTGACATGGCTTAATCTCTTTTCATTTGGTGTGACTACAGAAGAGCCTAAGACCATTTACGTGTGCTATGGAGCCAGTCTTTGGAGATGAAGAGAGGCTGCCTAGCTGGCCCAAGGACTAGAGCACAGACCAAGGACAGTTTCAGACCCACATCAGACATGCACCTGATTAATTTTAAAAGAGTTGCACTTGCTTACATATGGTCTGAGGTAGGTTTCAAGCCATAATAGCAGGTTAGCCAAATTGGTTATAAAAAGGCTTTCTGACTGCAATCAGTTTTAGAAGAACATTTACAGCTTTTAACGGATGGAGGGTTCTTCTGGCAGAAAAGCATATAGCCTGATGTATCAACTGGCCTACACTTCTGGACATAGGGGGTTCTGTGATCAAACGAGGCCATTTTTTTGGTGGTGGGTTCCTGACTAGCACCTCGAGAGGTGGCTGCTTGCTCTGCTTCAGCACAGGGAGCTGGCTAGCTAGCACTGTGCGGCTCAAGCTTTCTCCTTCCCCTCTGCAATTTCATCCAGTTTCTTTTCTCCACCGATCCCTGTTCCTGACGCCAACAGAAACTGAAGACCCAAGCGCCGCCTCCTCCTCCCCCGCCCTCCCACAGACTACCGGGCAGAAACCGACCCACCGCCTGAGAGGCGGCGCGGGGCCGGGCAGCGCCCCCTCAGCCCGGGCCCCTCACAGGTCCCCTCCCTGCCGCGCACGCGCCCACGGACAACGCCCGCGGTGCGCACACGCGCACTGCCAGCACGGCCGGGGCCTTCCCTGCCCGGCACGGCTCCCCTCCCTCTGCGCATGCGCCATCCGCAAGGGCGGGGGTGTTTTTCTCCCTCTCCTCCGGCCGCTGGCACACCTGAGGCGCCCGAGGCGCATGCGCGGGGCAGGCGGCAAGGGGGCGAGTGAAAAGGGGCGGCGGGGCGCGCAGGCGCAGGCGGTGCCGCCGCAGCCTGCGCAGGGAGCGTCGGTCGGGGTCGGGCCGGGCCGGGATCGCTGACGGGATGGACGAGGACGTGCTGACTACACTGAAGATCCTCATCATCGGCGAGAGCGGCGTCGGCAAGTCCAGGTGAGGGGGCTTCCGACTCCCCCAGCCTCTCCTGCCACGATGTGGGGCACCAGTCGAGCCCGGCCTAGTCCCCCGCGGCGCCGCGTTGGACAACCCCACCTCTGCCTCGGCGGCCGCCCGGCTTGGGCGCGGCCTGCCCTGAGGAGGGCTAGGCCCCGCGGGGGGGAGCTTTCTCGCCCCTTCTCGGCCAGCCCTCCTGCAGGCGAGAGGCTGTCCCTTCTCGGGGCTGCCTGCCTCTTCCGCAGCCCTCCCTCAGCCGCCGGCCCCGCGGCGGGGAGGGGAGAGCTGGTGTCTGCCTGACCCAGTTGGACACCGAGACGGAGCAGAGCTTTGCCGGCCTGGCCAGGGGGATCTGGGCCTCCCTGTGTCCTGTGCAGCCTTATGTCGTGTGACGATGGGTGTCCTTGTACATCTCCGTAGCGCTTTGGGGTTAATCTGGTACATAATATGTACATGTAGAGTCACAAGTGACCCAGCACTGGGTGTAGGGCAGGGAACAGGGGCATATAAGGTTGGCAGTGAAGTAGTTCTACTGCTGATTCTTCTGCTGACTAATTATCCTCTTTCTCAAGTACTTTGAGGTTTATTTCCTCCCTCTCCCACCCTTTTCATGGCTTTCGTCTAAGGTACCTTTTTTGTCTTTTAGGGTTTTTTTTTCTTTAACTTTTGTTAGTGCCATAGCTCTTAATAAAGGAAGTGGGATATAAATGCAGGAGGGCACCTGGGAATGTACCACAGTAGTCATGTTAGATTTGATGTTTTTATGGCAGTAATCTGAGTCTTCTACCATGATCCTAAATAACACCTAAGTTGCTAATTAGATAAAAAACACTTATTTTTGTTAAAAATCTTTTTTTACTTACAAAGTTACTCCTCTGAGTTAGCAACCGAATTGATAATCTAGTACAGTAGGCTTCTGATGACAGACATGATCTGAGAAAACTTCTTTTAGTTGAGGTAATCTCTTTTATATGTGACCATATAGAAGAATTTTTCCTGAGACACATAGGATGCACAGTGTTTTTGTATACCTACTTATATGCTTATTTCTTCACATCAGGAAAATAGTTAAAAGAGACTTTATGTAGAGGAAATAAAATTGCTATAAAACAATAACACTGCAGTTGTTCAGGTACAGGAATTTAATATTGAACTATTCCTGAATTTGTGTCACTTCCCTATTACTTGACTAGGAAAGGTCAGATGCTAAACTTGTATTAGCATGGTGTAGTAAGTTGTTGGAGTGCTGACTTCTGAACCAAATGCTGTCTTAAACCTGGTCCCTGTGAGTGTGCTGTACTTTGTAGCAGAGGATATCTGCATATGAAAGAAAGGCGAGGACAGTAGAATTTGGCTGGGCTTAGCACTTAGACTTGTAAACTGATGGTTTTATTCTAGTGGCAGTATGAGAGTTCAGTATTTTGTCTGTTTTGGGTGAAACTAGTTTTGGTTGTAACTAAAACCAGCTGCTTTTAAATAGCATCCTGATACAGCCATCTAAAGGTACCAGTAAAAAACTGTATGCTGTAATTTTTTTTTAATTTTAGTTATTCTTTGGTAAATAAAGCTACCATTTGATTTTGTGGTTCTGGAGTAAGGAAAAAAGATTGGTCTATGGTTAACTTCGGAGTTGTCACCCAGCCTTATTGAAGTAAAGGAATTTCAGTAGTCAGTTTTCTGTCAATGCAGGACTGTATCCGAATGCTAAAAAGGACTTGGCTGCTAAATTCACATGCAAAAAGAGAAGAGAGGAGAAAAAAACGAGGGGAGTCGGGGAGACCAAAAAAGTAAATAGGGCTTTGTTTTTTTTCTCTAGCCTGGAAATGAATAGAAGCTGTCTGTCATAGCAAACAGCTGTCTGCCACGTGGTAATATACACTTGCCACAGATGCATAAGGCTGGTGATTTTAAAAACTGTATGCTGAGAATCTTTGTCTCTTGCCAAAATATTTACATTAGGCACAAGTACTGTGGCATTATGGGCACTTCTTCAAGGGGCCCTACTACTATAGTGTGATGTGCTGTTAAATCTTAGTTGTAGCTGTTCTTCTATTGGTAGCAAACATATCCATCAGGTTAGGGGAGAAATGTTGTGTATGTGAAAATCCTTATACAAAAAGATACAAAATCATAAAACAATGGTGAGCTAATTCTACTCTTAAACTCCTGCATTTTTATTTATGATGGGTGTAGTCCTTACTGTTCTGCTGTGTGCCCAGTTCAAGCAGTTATTTCTGGGATGAAAAGCTGACTTAGAATTTTCTTTTCAAGCTTACAGAAATACTGTGTGAGGCAATATGAAACAACAAAAAAAAAAATCTTACTTTTGTACTGAATTCTGGGAGAAAAATAGAATAAGATAGAAGTAAAAAGTTTTGAGAATCAGACCACGTGACTGTTCAGGCAACTGTTTTGACAACTTGAGTGGTACTTTGTTTTCAAATACACATACTAGGTAATAGATGAAGATAAGAGGCCAGGGCTTTTCTAGCAGAGTGTGTCTGCTGTATTATTTTTGTGTTCCTGTCCTTGTTTTTTGTAGGAGAGGACTTATGGAAAAATGAGATGTGTTTTTATTTAGCTATGTGATCGTGCTGTTACTTTCAGACTTGTGACTTATAGGCTTCCTGCAAGCTATGGATATGCTGTAATAATAGTAACTCTTATTTTTCTTCCTTCCCTATCAGCCTTCTGCTGCGGTTCACAGATGATACATTTGACCCGGAACTTGCAGCAACAATTGGTAAGTATGTGCTGATGCTACCTTAGAAAAATTTATACCAACTTCAGTACAAAATTGTAGTTTGTTCAGAATTGCCTAACCCGTAGTGAAGTTCAGACGTGTCTGCTTGTCTGTAAGGAGAGAATGATGTGGACACAGTTTTAGCATGCAGTGCTCATTGGTGTAGAGCACTGACTGTACTGGCCTGTCTTTGTCCCCTTTATGCAAAAATATATGCTTGGCTAGGAGGACAGAGATAAATGTCACCCTTCACCATGAAGATGGAAGTCAGAGGTATGGGCAGTGAAAACCTCTGATGGAACACCCTGCAGTTCACTGTTTGCCAGCATTTCAGGCTAAAATGGAAATGTAAAAGCTACTGTTGTCTCCTGTTGATTTATTTGTGCAAGATAGCTATCAGGTTGTTTGAATTGTAATATTGCTGTGCAGAACTTGTGTTCTATGTGCTATCTTAGGAAGACTTAAGACTCCCTTTAGAAGGGGATGTTAGCTCTTGCAACTTTTGACAACACTAGAGTGTACTGGGCTCTGTGTGGCATCTGCTTTTCCTCTATAGGGAGGAAATTACAATGTGGCTTTTTCTTGCCTACTTGGTAATCAGTTCCTTGGCAGCTAGACTTGAGAAAAATGGAGGAGAGCCAAGAATGTAGAGCTGCTGGGGAAAGAAGCAGGGATGTGTCACTGCTGTGTTGGTATGATACCTACCAATGGTGAAGTCAGTTGTGCTGGAGGAGGATGATCCAGAATGCAGGATATACTATGTAGATAGTTGTCAAAGGAAGCAAAATGAAACTTTGAAGAATGTGATGCAACTCTTTGCTAAATTAATAACTGAAGTAATGGAAAATAGAGATTACTTTTCCAAACAGTGAATTTCAGTTGCATTTTTTACTTTCTCTGTAGGAAGACTTCTGGCTAAAGACTTGTATCATATTTTTTTCTTTTGAGTTCAGGAGTTGGTAAACAAAGCCAACTCTGTCTAATTAGTTAAGAAATCAATAAATTGTTCTATTTTTCATTAATGTTAATAAGATACCAGAGTACTTTTTCATATAAAGCACTGAGCAGCTGAGGGGAGGAACATGGCCTACTTTTGTTCATTTCATTGCTTATAAAAAATGAACTTGTGCAAGTAGCCCTACCTCAGTTCATGAAGGAGGATAGGGTGGAAGGAAACAGGAATGGAACAGACCAGGTGGTGAAGATAGCAACCTTGTATTCTAATCTAAATAGTTTTGGCACTGTATATACTTCAGATCATGTTACTTTCTTGGTATGTCAACCATGTAGGGCAGGAAGTCAGTGCAGGATAGCTACTTAGCTTTCGTGACAGATGAATAGATACCAATACCAATTAGATACCAGTAGACTAGATTGGTCTCAGTGTGGGCATCTTTATTGTTTGGCATTTTTTTTTTCTTAATTGTGCTTTTTTTCATTCTCCTGTTCATACATAATACTCTTTACCAATGTAAAAAAACTGACATCAGTGCACTATTTGAGAAATTAAGGAATTATTTCCTGAAGTAATTCTTCTTTGGGATTTGTCAAAATGCACAACAGCATGTGTGGTAGCTAATTGTTGGCTGTTAAATAGCAACAACTCAAGGTTTGCTACTGGCAGATCCTACCCTGCCAGTAGTAGCATCTACTGGCAGGTCCTACCCTGCTCTGTTTCTGATGTGGAAAAGGAAGAGTACTCAGTGTGAGCAGTACCTCAAATAGAGTTTTTCTGCAACAAATACACTAATTGGAATGAACATGATCACTTGGCAGGAAAAGGAAGTTTCTAGAGACTGAGCAAATGCTGGCCTAGATTGCCCTAGCTGTTAGGCCCCTCCAGCTCATGTTTGTAGCAGTGTTGTGCAGTAGAGCTACTGTGACCCCAGCTGTGTAAGTCCTATAGCTTGGTGTGTGGAGCACTTGTGGGATAGGAGACTTTTTTTTTTTTTTTCCTTCACTTAACTGGAAGGGGAACAGTATCTGGATTCTTACTTGTTTTCTTGTTTCCTTTTTTTTTTTTTTTTTTTTTTTTTTTTTTTTTTAACTACTAAGCTGTGGCATTGCCATTTGTTTGAGGAATGTATTGCTAAGAAGCAATGGTAGCTTTAAATTCAGGGCAGGTTTTGTTGTTCATATAAAGTACTTGGAGTGAGTTCTTAGAGATAATTTGACTGCTGCGTGAAGAGAGATCCTAGATGCCAAATTCAGGTACTCGCAAAATAGTGAAATGTCAAAACACTTTGTGAATCTCGACTTGGATTTCTTTTTGTGCTGATTAAACACTATTTCGTTTTGAGTTTGGGGACGGAAGAGATTTTTAAAGAATTTTAAGGCTTTCCTGTTGAGACTGTAGAGTATGGTGCTTTTCCAAAATGCATGGATTGACTACAAATATGTCATCTTTCAATGTCGTCTACATACTGACTGCTGAACTGGTTAAAGTGATTATATTTGTTTTTATTTGGATTAGAAAGTGGAGAGCTAACATGCAATATGTTTAAAAAAACCAAACAACTGCACACAAAACACAGCACTTGAGGAGAGCCTTGGCCGCAGCACAACTTGCCCTTTGCAATGTCCTGTTGAGATGTATCTTATCTTCATAGCTTGCACAAACCTACTGGGTGCAATTTAAATGAAACCCTAAACTGTTGTTTTGTGGGTTTTTTTTTTCCCTTAAGAATTTTTTTAAAAAACCTGTGGTATTCTCAGAAGAATAAGCTGCCTTGGGCAAATATTTTGACTTCAGTAGCTTCAGTTGGATTAACCGTGTTTTATTCAACCTAGCAGATTGCCTGTCATCCTTGCATTCCCTTGAGGCTAACTTGTTCACCAGGCTTCATCACAAGGATCTTATCAGACTATATATACCCCAGTATTTTTTGTTGTCCTTACTGCTCATGCTTGTCTTTACTTGCTTGCTCTTTGTATGGGAGATTCTAGGTAAGTGTTCAGTGCAATCCCTATTTCTTAAGTGAAGTAATGTATTGCGCACATCTGGTGTCTCTTAATTTTTTAGCCTTCCTTGCACTTGGAGTCCTCCAACTCTAAGCTGTCCAGCTTGTCAGTTACCTACAACACAAATAATACACTCTGATTTTGCACTTCCTGTAGATACAGCATGGCATACTGGCCTAAATGTGAGAGCAGCTGTTCCTTGCAGACTGTAAGTCCATAGTATGTTAGTGTGTAGTGCTGAGGTGGTAGGTGTCAACACACAGGAGTACAGTCTAGTAGTGCCGTGTTGTTTCTGGCAGCCTTCCAAGACATGGCGGAAGCACTGTCAGCTTTCTGTTGTCAAAGTTAGAAACATCACTTTTGCAAGCTCAGAACTGACACCTGTCACACAAACATGTCTGTATTTCACTGAAGTATTTAGAGAACCTAAATACCCTGTTTGTTCAATTTAACAAGATTTTCTTGAGCTCTGCTTTTTTTCTACTTGTCCTCTTTTATGGCAGATTGATAATCAAAAACCTATCTATTTAAAAGATTTCTTTTTGTTTACTGACTTTTGTATGTGGTGAGCTCCTTGGTTTGCGAGAATATATTTGCCACTTGATCACTTTAAAGGATATATTTTTGGTGTGCCATTAGTTAATTTTCATACTTTTGCTTTTCAGTAATCAGTCTATAACACATGGGGTTTATTCACTATTTCAGTTTCTTAATGTGCTTGCATTGCTCGTGCAGAATTTAAGCATTAGCTTTTAATTTTAGGCCAGCAGCAAGGCTAACAAATGTGTGTATGCACTTTTCCATTAAATGAAAATTGCATTTACTGCTGAGTGCTGAAAAATTGGCAGAACAGGATGTTCTTTAGGATCAGTTTGAGTCAACTTGCTAGCATAGCAGTCTTCTGTGAACTAGGTAAAATTCTAAGAACCAGTGTTTAACACAAAGTTAATAGTGACTGTTCTTTTCTGTGAACATAACTCTAAAAGTGTACCATCCTTGCACATGTCATGGAGCATTATATTACTGCTAAGTTAGGGACTAAGAGTCTTAGTCCCTGAAAAAATGGAGTTCTGTTCAGTTACTGCAAAAGTTAATGTACTTTGGCAAAATTTTGCTTGAAATAAAGAGTATGGGCTCCTTCCAGTGCAAAATGTAGTCTGAAAATCACTTGACACTTAGGGGACACTAGTGAGCTGAAGTTGTGAAACAGTGGAATAAAAATTGTGTGGTTTTTTTTTTTTACATTGTTTTAAACCTCAGTTGCAGTGAAGTCATCATTCTGCTTGCATTGTGCAGTTTCTTAAGCATCCTGTATACCCTCTGTGACTTTGTAAGTTGAACGTATTTTGGCAGCTGTTTGCACTTGTTTGTAATCTGCATGGCCTTGGGAATATAAGTGCAGCACACTTATCATAGGGCCCTACTTAAATATTTTTGTGTTAGAATAATTAAAACAGAAATTCTTATTCTTGCAGCAAGTACAGTGACTACCATTTTAAGTCAAAGTGCAAAAGGTTTGCTGTTAGACTTGAAAGTTGTTCATACAAACGTATCAGCTTTCCACGCTACTACTTCATTTCAGGGCTGCTGCCTGGTGGGGAGTGAGAGTAACTCCAAAATAATTGAAACATACTTCTAGTTACTTGCTATTGGTAACCTAAGGATTAAATTACAGCAAAATGGATCATAACTGTACTCAGCCTCTCAAACTGATGTGTATCGCTATATCCTTTAAATTTGCACAGTCATTAACATCTTGTCTTCCTTGGCTTGAGTTTTGTGCAGCTTGTCTTTGGGCAAGTGCTAGGCTGCTAGTTCCTGTGTATTTAAAAAAAAAAAAAGTGGGGGAAGAATTGTCAGATGTTGAGGTAGATGACTCGTTGGCAGCAGAACTGTTACCATGTTGTCTGGGTTTTTTCTTGGTCACTGGGTGTGGTATTGGTGAGTCCCTGATGTTGCTGAAATCCCTGTAAGAGACATACTGCATATTCAAATCATCCAAAGCTTATCTGACATGTTAGAGGAACTACTGTCATCAAACATTATTTCTCACAGGATAAAATCATGTAGTGGATGAGTCTCTGTCTGTATTGGTTTACCTCCACATGACCACCTTGATGGGACTTGGTCAGATTGTTGGAGATAGGGACACAGAGCAAATAGCTGCCTGAATGCAGCTTCCTTCTTTATTTTGAAAGCATGTTGTTCCTCGAGACCACGGATGTACTCAAGGAGAACACATGTATGAGTAACGAATAGAAAGTCAATCAATTTGAATTATAAACTTGAACATTTGTCCTGGAATATGTGCTTTAATACAGGAAATGTAGTATTTGCCTTACTTCCATAAAATATTTTGAGTTAATGGCTTAAAAGGCCCTTAGGCATTTGCAAAAGTTTGTCAGCAACAAAACCTTGAGTTTTGAGCAAGGTTCATAAATAGCTAATGAAACTTACTGTTCCTGCTCCTGTCAAAACAGAACTTGTTTTCAGAGTTTGATTTTTTTTTTTTTCTTTTCTCTTTACTTTTCTTTCAAAAATAGCTGTAGTATGTTTGAAGAACTAAAATACTTTTCCTCCTCTAGGTGTGGACTTCAAGGTGAAAACTATTTCAGTTGATGGAAATAAAGCTAAACTGGCAATATGGGTAAGTCTCTCCTAAGTTCTTAATGTATTGCTTTGCTTTAGGAATAGTGATGGCTTGTCTAATGTACAGTTAGTATAGAATACTTTTCTATTTAATATGAAAGTGATTTGGAGGAGTGGGAGGTTAATACTGAACCATTCAGAAGGTGGAATGAATTGTGGGACAACTGGCTAATGGGGCAATTCTGTTGCTATGAGCTTCTTCTGCAGTGCTGATTCTGGGTCTGGTTGGGATAGGAGTAGAGAAAAGGAGCAATAAAATGGTGCTAAATCAATCAGACTTTAAAACAGTGAATGTGGCCATTCCTAGATTTTTTTGTTTAACTTCTAAAGAGTTAGCCCTCACTAATCTGAGACTTTCCTGTGTACATTGTTCTTCTCTGTGCTTGACAGGTTTTAAAAGGGTGCACTTCTTAACCTAAACGTTTTGGGCAAAATTTAGTAGTGTATTAATAGGTTAAGAATTACTGTTGCATGCTCAATTTATGCTCAAATGTTACCTCTCAAAACAACTTTTAGCCTAAAAATGTCGTATCATACAAAGATTTTTATAGTGTCAAGGTCAGTGTTATTTGTAGCAGATGCAGCTAAAAGAGGGAGAGGCAGTGTTTGTAATCTTAGCCTTAGTGTTCAACATCTACTCTAGTTAAAAGTAGAACTTCTAAATTCATGGCAGCTGAAGAAAGAAAAAGTACTTCCAAGCTTTTTTTAAACATTCTGCGTTCTGCAAACCAGCGTTGAAGCACCTTTTGAATATTCAGACCCAGTCGTGACTTCCTGTAGCAAGCAAGAATAAAACCTTGTGTCTGATATAAGCAGGGTAACCTAACCTTTACATCCTTGGGAAGTAGTAGTGGAATGTGAAATATATATTGCAATACTTCTGTTGCTTTGAGGGTGTTTCATATCTCAACTAAGAAACAGGACTTAATGTCTTAGTGTGACAGTAGTAATCATCACTAAAATAAATGGGTTTGACAAGGAAAATAACTGCAACACCTTGACAGACATAGAAATATAGGAGGAAAACCGGACTGATAGCAGAATGGTGAGTGATCATGGGATGGAAAAGATTACATAGGACTAACTTAGGGTTTATCATCTTTCATATTGGTGAATATTGAAGAAATAATTCTGAGGTAGACTGGAAAAGCAAAGCTTGTAAAGGTGTATCATGACACAAAACCAGTTTGAGATGTGTGGGATGGACTGAGTGACTTGTAGAATGTTGGCAGTCCAGTTCAGTTATTCAGCTTCTTTGGCAGGGAACCATTTTGAATCCATAGTGTTTCATGCACCACTTCTAACTTGGGGTAACTTGGATGAAGTTATTTAAATCTTCTATGCATAAAGTCTGCAGTGAATGTGCACTATAACTTAATCTCTGATAAGAAAACAGCATTCTAATGTTTGTTTTTTTGCAGAGTTGTTAACACTTTAAATCTGAGGATGTAAATTCAACTTTACTTAAAAACAGGAAAACCTCTGGCTTATTTCAGCTTCTGCTCTGTCATAGTGTGTTAAATGCATTTACCTTGGCACTGAATCAAATTTAATTGGTCCAAGGTGATTGAAGTGAGGGACCTAGTTTTGTTGCTGTGGGTTTTGATGCGTGTTACAAAATCTTAGTACTGCAGCTATGCTTCTTTCTTGCTACTTGCTGCTGTACTAGCTGCAGAACAAATGCTTCTGCAGAAATGGCTATGTTATTGCTATATAGTCCAGTTATTTACTACATCTAACAGTTTAAAGGTGTTTCCCAGGACAGACTACATTAAAATCTCAAAGTTAATATGCAGTAAAACATCAGGGGAGAGTATAAACTCGGTTAATCTGGTAGTTGAATATACTTTGAATCTTATTTTTTATGTTCATTAGAAGCAGAATACCTGAGAGCTAAACTGGATTCTGCTCAAATTCTGAATAATGGAACTTTCTGAATGGCTTTTTAGGATACTGCAGGTCAGGAGCGGTTCAGAACATTAACACCCAGTTACTATAGAGGTGCACAAGGTGTTATCCTAGGTAAGTATAGCTTTGCATGCTATTTTGAATAAGATTGTGGTTTTCTCATGCGTTGGAGTTATACAAACTCATGTATCCTTTCTATAATATCTAATTGGTATTAAAAATCATTTTGTCTGTGTTGAGTAACTCATATATGAAAGGATGTTGAATTTGATGTCTGACCTTTTTCTCATGTAGTCAATCTCACTGGCTTGAGAACCACTGATTTTTGCATTAGATTAAAAGCTACTGCCATTTGAAGGGAGAGCTTGGAGCTGTCCCTGTGCTGCCAGGAATTTGCCTTTTATTTATTACTTCTGGTTTTTGCTTGTGCTTACTAAGCTCAGAGTAAAAAAAAAAAAAAATTTTTTTTCTCTTCCCCTCAGGGCATTCTTTCTGTATCAATATGTATACAGCTTTCTCTTTCTTCTCACTCTTCTTTTTCCTAATGAAATGAATATAAATGCTGTGGAGTCTGGCTGGGATTTTTTGCTATTTGTGTCTCTACTGATGGGATGTTACACAGTCAGAATCACTTAGAAAAGACTAGTTGGGAGCATAAAAAGGAGCAATCTGTGTGGGAGAAACCCAGGTCAAATCCCATAGTTGCAGCTTCACAGTGAAGTCTCTTTTGCTTTTCTTTCGTATCTGGAAACCTCTTAACTAGGCACTGAGCTCTGAAGTTCTGCTTCTCCACTGCTAGAAGTGAGATGCTAACTAAAGTAAGGGCAGGGAAGTAAGTTTTAATTTTTTTTGAAGTTGTGTCTGACTTGAGAGATTCTTGGTAAGATACTGTGTCCGGTTAAATTGTTTAACTTGGAATAACCTCTATCATGAGACTTCCTGGTAGGTTTTGTTGTATGTACTGTTTGCCAAGTCTGAGTTGCATTATCTTCCTGGTGTAGGAAGATGCTGTCAAGGCATGTCTTGTCAAGTCAGTTGCTGGCACTGAACCTGCCACTTACTGTTGAAAGCTGTAGAAGTAAGCAAGCACTATTTGGGAACTATAAAGTTCTGCTGTTGACATTTGCTCTCATTTTATTTAATAATCTCCTGACTCATTCTTTGTTAAATGACTTCCTAAAAGTAAGGTTATTCATGCAAGCCCAGGTTAGATTTGATTGAAACCAACTGTTTATGCCTGTCTGCACATGGGATGTGAGAATGAAGGAAAAAATACTTTCATAGCTTGAAATGGTAGCTATTAGATAGTTGCTGGGTAGTGGATTTTAGATTTAACAAAGTCTGCTTTTTGTCTGCCCTTTCTGCTTCTAGCGTGGCTTATTACTTATATCCTACACAAATGATAAATAGTTTGAAACACTAAAATGCTGAAAATTCAGTAGTTCACTGGTATTTGTGAGGATTTAGTGATCAGTTTACTCTTTTAGCTAAATGAGTAGCATAGCAGTGGTGTTAAGTCTTAATTATCACTAATTAACTCAGTGCAGGTCATACCATCCTCTTTGCATATGTTTTGTGATGTTAATAAGTATCCTACATGAGGGGTCTGGAAGTGTAGAATTCCGTGGAGAATGATAGTCTCCAGCCTGTAAGCTAGGATGTCTCGAGATAAGTAAGTCTGAGAACTGAAAGTAGATGACTGAATGTTGTAGAGTTGCTCTGCATTAGTATCATCAGTGAATTGAGGTGGTGGATGTTCAGCTTTTTTCCAATTACTGTCTTGCTGTAGTAAGTAAATTGGAATCCCTGGGACTCCTTCAGTTTTCTAATTCAAAAAGCCATAACTTTTTTGCTCCTTTTGTAACATAAGCTGTATTTCTTGGAAAAATGTTGTGGAAATAATACTGCTACTGTCTTTCAGTTTATGATGTCACGAGAAGAGATACTTTTGTCAAGCTGGATAACTGGTTAAATGAACTGGAAACGTACTGTACAAGGAATGACATAGTGAAAATGCTAGTTGGAAACAAGATTGATAAGGTAAACCGAATTCAAATGCAGTAAGTAATCTGTTGGTGTATTTTGTTAATAATGCATATTAATGCTATGTCTTATTATAGGAAAACCGTGAAGTTGACAGAAATGAAGGTCTCAAATTTGCAAGAAAACATTCCATGTTGTTCATAGGTATGTTACAGATATTTGTAGGGATCTTACTTTATTTTTGTTACATAATGAAAAGTACCACTTCTGTAGGACTGATAGTCTTTATATGTACAATCCAGTTAATGATTTCTCAGGTGCAGTAGGTACAAAGATAACAGGTATTCCATTTTTTAAAATTGTCCCTAAATATGTCCAGTTATCTACTCTAACTGGGTGAGTATACTGAAATTCGTAACGATTAAGGGCAGAATACAGGCTTTATTGTAGTCTGAATGAAACCTATTTTAGTTTAGGTTTTTGTCTGATTTCTTTTCCCAGCCAACTTGCTAAATTAATAACAGAAGCAAAATGAAAGAGGGAAAACTGGTACTAGTGACCAGCTTTCAGTATAGCAAAAGAGCTGGTATTTGACAGAAATCTGTATTAGAACTGGGATGTAAAAATAGGTGGGAATAGAATTAACTTATAAATGGTGCATGGGATTGAATAATGACATAATCATGACTGGAGCAAATATGCTGGTCTCCTCTTGCTGCAAAATGAGATGGGTCTTGTAGGCAAAGCCTTGGAATGGTAAATTAAAGTGGGTGGTGTAGTGATTCTTCATGCATAAGTTTATTATATGTTTAATTTAAGGATCAGCAGGGATTATTTTCTAGGATGACTCCAGTAGCAAAGCAGTTCTTTGACATGTCCTGTGCTTAGACTTATGTTCCTCATCTCTGACTAATGAAATATCTTTGTCTAGTACCTTGCTGTGTTTCTTTTTGACTACAGTGTCAGATGTGGAAATAGAAATTCAAAGCTGAGGCACAAGCTGTTAAGTGCATGGAAGATGAAAAGAAACATGAAAATTAAAACTATAACTAAATATATGTTTCTGCGTGCTACATATGCCAAGTATCTGCACGGCTGTGTAGAAGAATAGGGCAAGCCCTAGTGGGTCTGAACAGTTTCAGATGGTATCTGTTGCTCTCATAATATACCCTGTGAGCAGATTTCTTGGGCTTAACTGAAGTAAGGCTCCTGAGTGAAATTACCTAGAATTCTGCTGACTGCAGAAGAAATGAGATCCCTTATTGCTTTTTATCAGATGAGTTGTATCATGGAGGCTGACCCAAAATCATACAGTATGTATCCTTTCTTATGGTATGATGGTACTGCAGTTCTGACTAATGTACAGAACTGAAATATAGAACAGCAACCAGGTTTATCAGACATCTTAAGTTAGTAGAACCCTCCTTTGTTCTTACTGAAGTGCTTTCCACAGAAAAATAAAGCTAAGCTATAGCTGTCTGCGTATATTCTAGTGACATTCAACTTGGAAGCTCTTCTATTAAGAATCTTTTGAAGTGCAGCCTTATGTGGTGACAGAAATCTGCGAACCTGCTAATTATGGCAGTGCTATGTTGTTACAGAATATATTGTAGAAATTGTAAGTCTAGGTTGTAGGTTGAGACTTAACTGAAAGAGAAATACTAAACAAGTTACTGGAAGCTATGCTAACACTTGGCTTCTTGTGTCCCTTCTCCAGAGGCAAGTGCAAAAACATGCGATGGTGTACAGTGTGCCTTTGAAGAACTTGTTGAAAAAATCATTCAGACTCCTGGACTGTGGGAGAGCGAGAGCCAAAACAGAGGTGTAAAGTTATCAAACAAGGAAGAAGGATATGGAGGAGGAGGAGCATGTGGTGGATATTGTTCTATGTTATAAACTTTGGGAAGCTTATTCTTTGCATATTTAAACAGATAGTGACATCTTTCTGTACATAAATTCATTAAATGCTATTTTTAGGGACCTTGCAGTTTGCACATACTTGTTTTGTATCATGGCAGTGAACACTTGTAGGAAAAATGTTCTGCAGCTTTCCCAGTTTGAAAATGTTATGGTAAGCATGCCCAATTTGCAATCTTCAGGTTTTTATAAGTAGCATAAATAATGTGCAAGAACAAATGCACTAAAAATTTTACAACTGTATACATTCATCATGTAACTATTCTAAACAAATCCATCTAACAAACACATTACTGCATTGTCTGCTCTTTGTCTTATTTTTAAATAGTCTTGAAATTATAGAACTATATAGTGTGCACAGATCTTGAAAACAGTGTGAGCTATAAATGTTACATTTCATCTCTTCTAGTAAATGCTCTTTTTATGGTATTAAAAACAGCAAGATTATACAGTTCTTAGACAAATCTGCTAATTTTTTGTCTTTCAGCAGAGCTGTCTAAAATACAAATTGGCACAGGCCATAGTTGGTATCGGCACCTTCTTGAAGAGATGCTTTGAAAGCTTCCTTTGCAAAGCTGGGGGATGCCCTTTTTTCTTTTTAATCATCACTTCAGTTGATGGCTTAACTGGAGTTTTAATCCTGTGATATTTATATACTAAATTTGTGGTACTCTTGCACTCTAGGTTTTTATGATGTGGTCTACTCTAGACTTGCTGTAGAAAGTCATCATCGTTGGCAAGGGGTCTGAATAACATCTTTGTTCTTTCATTGTGAATCGGTTTGCCACACTTCAGTACGGATGCCTAATTTTCCTAAATGTAATAGAACTTTATCTCAAACTGTAGCTCACTGTGGCTGTGAAGATCTCTTATCACATGTCTGCTTTGTGTGGCTACTTGTTCAGAAATAAAACTTACTGTTGCAGACACTAAATGGGAAGCTATAGGGCTTCTTGATATCTGTATGGAAAAATACTATTGCAGTGAGTATTCACTTGAATTTACTGTATCAAAGCCAATGGTTTGTTTCAGAAGAATTGTATAGACTAATAAATTTTTTTCCACAGTATTCAACTTTTGTAACCTCTTCCTATTGTAAAGTTGTATATTTTCTAGCACATACAGTTTAAACAAGGTCACTTCTTACAAACAAATTACTTCTGATTTCTGAAGGACAAGACAAGGATGCTGTGTTGTGGTTTTTTTTAAATATTCACTATAGTGCAATCGGTAACTGAACTATTGGGCAGTTTCTTGTAAATATAGTGAATGATAGTACCTTTTATTACTGCAAGGTTTTGTGTAAATGTCAGCATACATGATCTGTATTTTGCAGCAGGTCTTGGCTGCTTCTGTTAAAATACACTTTATTCTTCACAAGGGAACTTTTGTTTTCTATTCTGTTTTACACTTGCTAGAAAACAATACCAAAATTTGAAGACTTAACCATGCTAGTTGTTTTTACCAAATATTGTATCTATAGTATTGTTAATGTAGTAGGGTAATTAAAATATGTAAATGTAATTAATATTAAATATACATGCTGTATTAAAATGTTAGATTTGTATTACTGTTTCCTGCAGAATATGTGGGGTGAGCAATCTTGTTTGTTAGTGTTGGAAGTCAAAGGATTTTGGTTTTTGTTAGGCTAGCAGTAGAGGAAACTTGTAGGAGCATTAAAACTCTGAGCTCCTTAATTATTTTAGTATTATTTCAGTAATATTGGGCAAGTATCATAATGCTGGCAGATGCCTGTAATTTATTTCCATACCTATTTTCCACTTAGTCTGGGTGCATCCCTGTGTTGAGAAGAGACTTAACTTTCAGTTTCTCACAAAAGGTCCTTTTATCACAGGACCTGGATTCATCTTTCAGTTTGCTTTTGCCAGATCTGACAGCACTTGTCAAAGGGAGGAGCTGCAGGACACTCTGAATAGTGGATGTTGTTCTGGACATTTGCAGAATTTTTCGGGGTGGTGGTGGGAGGAGTATTCTGAAACAGCGTATTTAGTGAGAGCAGTTAACTATTTATTATAAGCAGATGTTTTCTAATTGATTTGCAACTAGCTTTTCTATTTTCTTCATCTTTTAAGCATATTTGGTTATGTCCCTGAGGAATGGCTTTTCCTAGAGTCTCGCCTCGTTTCCTCATTGCTCTGTCAAGAAGCTGTGTACTGGAAGGGTGGGTTCCTGTGCTTCCAGTATTTGTTAGAGCAAATTTAGTGTTATTTTTCCTCTTCTCTCTCCTTTTTTTTTTTTTTTTTTTTGTGGTGGGTGGGGGATGGAAGCTGCCATCTCTCTATGTTCCCATACTTTCAAAGTTGTTTTTCCCCTTTGCAGATCAGAATTGTATCACCATTATCTCCAAGTGCACTTTCACTGTTGTAGCTATAATGCAAGCATATCTGAAACTATTGCAAGCCATATCATAACCTCTGCTTAATACTGATTTAAGCCTATGTCTTTGTGGAATATTGAGTATTGTGGTCAGAGAAGTATGCACAAGAGATCCTTCAGTCTGCCTCAGTAGGTAGCTGAGGGGTAATGGAGATAGCTATTGTTAGCTCTTCATCAAGTAATGAGAATGTGTCCATCTCCCTGGCAGATAGTTCAGTAAGAAAATACTAAATCAGAATGAGCTAACTGAGAAATCTTAGATGATCATGAAAGACTGTTAAAACTGAAGTTGTTTCATGTTCATTTACTCAATATTAAAAATACTAACTGGCAGTTAAGTACTTGGGGCTGGCAGAGGTTTTCTGTAGTCTTTGCGCTAGCCTGGAAGAATATGGCACCGCAGTTGCATCTTCTTGAACTTAGACTTGAGAATACTACTAAATATTGTAATGATTTTGTCTTGAGTTCTTGAACTGTTTTAAAAAGGGAGGTGGGACAGGCTTCTGGTGGAGATTTCAAGATGCCTTTTTTTTTTTTTTTTTATTGCTAGTGGGGCTTTTATCCAAACTACAACATCACTTTTCCTGTTCGCCTGCTGCAATAATGAGATCAACAGCTGGCTCAAAGTGAGTCTTAACAAAATGAAAATGCAAGTTCAGTAAGTCCCCAAGCAATACCAATGACTGTCTCATCAGCCTTGGCAGAACTTCAGGAAAGAGTGGTGTTCTTGCTGCCATCACATACCACAGTGGTAACTGCTCTGTATGCTTCATTTTGTGAGTTCCCTTGTTTGCCAGTAACCTGATGCGTAGTGAACTACAGTAATCCTTCTAATCTTGCCCCATAGTTTACTGTAATAATTCTATGTTTTGAGGCTGAACTGGATGCATTTTTTACAAACAGTTGTAAAACTTGGGTAGCCTGTGTTGTGATCAGCTCAAGTTACTGCGATTTAGCTACTGGAGGATTGATACAAATTTTCAAGGTGCTGGATCGAGCCTATATGTGCTATCTTGTTCAAAGCTTCTCTAGTAGTTTTCAATATCTTGCTGTCCTTCATGAAGGTGTCAATAAGCAACATTCATATGAGGAGGGCTTTTATGTTGCCAGACAAATCATTGCATGGTTTTCAGAGCTAGTTGAGCCTTCAAGGGCAAAATATAAGGTGTTTTTCCTGGTCGTTTTCCAACAACATTAGCTTTTGGGGAAAAAAAAGAGAAGCTCTCCATTAAAACTGTTCCAAGTTTTGTAAGGTTTCCACGTACCTTGCTCTTGAGTACCTGTGGCACCTTAATTAAAAATTGGTGAAGGGTTATACAGGCAAAGAACTGTGAAGACGTGTTTCCAAACTACTGCGTGCTTACATACTATGGCTGATTTTAATGCAAGAGTAAGAAGTTTTTCCTCGTCCTTGTGCCTGAGTAACATCTGGTCCTTTCTGTTGGAGTTAAAATGGTCATGGTGATTAACTAAAGATTTTTTTTTCCTCATACTACTAGTTTCTGTATCATGTATGAACATTTGCATACAATGACAGCAAAATTCCTAGGGAAGTTCTAGAACACTTGGGCTCTAGTTCCTTGGAAGCTTAACCCCTCCCCTGCCAGAAGCAGCCTTAAAATAGAAGTGTCAAATCACAATTAGATGGGGAACACTAAAGTTTCCTTCCATGATCAACTCCAGATTTACTTGGTTCTGGGAACAAGTCTGGTTGGATCCTTTTGACAGGAGTGCTTGGTTCCCAGTTCTTAATGCTTGTCAGGCTGGACTTTCTGATCTGAGGAGCATGGCTATAAAGATTATTCTTGACGGCATGAAACTTGTTCTTTAACATAGCTAGATCTGGAGGTTCTCATTAGTACTTTAAGATTAGGAGCAAAGCTGTAAACTGGGGTTCGGGGAAGAGCAGTAGCAGCCATCCAAACTGTGAAGGCAGTTTTAATAATACATAATACATTTAATGTATATTATACATCAAATAAAATTATTATATAATACACAATATAGTAAGCATATGGAATATAATTATCAAACATACTTTGTTATACTTTATTAAAATACGTGATCAATATATAAACAGAAGATATATAGATATTTTATATTGGTTAGAGATTATGTATTATCTCTGAACTTCAGCTTCAAATGTAATAAATTATTTTAATTCAGGGTAGCTATGACAAAGATACAAAGCCTGTGGGCAGGTGTCATCCAGAACAGAAGGAAGGATGCCTATGGAAGGCAAGAGGTGGCCTTTATATACTGATAATACCTGAGCTTGGTATGAAATCAAAGCTGAAGTTCTAGATTAACCAGGTACTCAGGGTGCCAGAGGTCACATGTGACATGATTTGACTTACGTTTTTTTTCCTGAACAGTATGCCGAACAGAGAATGGTTGAGGTTGGAAATGGGCTCTGGAGGTCATCTGGCCCAACCACCCTGCTAAAGCAGGGACACCTAGAGCTGGTCATGCAGGAAGACATCCAGGCGGCTTCCGAGTATCTCCAAGGAGGGAGACTCCATAACCTCCCTGGGCAACCTGTGCCAGTGCTCAGCCACCCTCACAGTGACAAAGTGTTTCCCTATACTCAGCTGGAACCTCCTGTGTTCCAGTTTGTGCCTGTTGTTCTTGTCCTGCCACTGGGCATCACTGAAAAGAGCCTGGCTCTGCCTTCTTTGCACACTACCTTCAGGTATTTATATACATTAATAAGGTCCCCTGTGAGCCTTCTCTTCTCCAAGCTGAACAGTCCTTCTGATGGAGAAATGCTCCTGTCCATTAATCTTTGTGGCCTTTCCTTGGACTCTCTACAGTATGTCCATGTCTCTCTTGTACTGGGGAGCCTGGAACTAGACACAGTATGCCAGGTCTGGCCTCACCTGTGCTGAGGGAAGGGCAAAGACCACCCCCCTCTATCTGCAGGCAATACTCCTGGGGCAGCCCAGAGGACTGTTGGCTGCCTTGTTGCACCGGTGCTTTGCTGGCTTAGGTTCACCTGGTGTCTACCAGGACCTGAGGTCCTTTTCTGTCAAGCTGCTTTCTGGCAGGGCCAGCCCCAGTGTGTACTGGTGCCCTAGAGCTGTTCTCCCCAGGATGCAGGACTTGGCACTTCCCCCTCTTGGGCTTCATGACGTTCTTGATAGCCCTTAAAAGACAAGTCCATCCCTGAGTGGGCTCAGGGCCACCAACCTTTCAGTCAACAGCTGAACACACTAACCAATTGCGCCACAGAGACTGAGGTATTTAGACTTGCTGAATGTTTCAGACTAGCTGAATTCCTTCCTGATGGTGTATGATAACTGCTAATGGTGGTGGCTGTATGTGTTGGACAGTGACAAACCAGTACTGCTGGCACATTGCTGCAACAAACCCGAGGTGTTATTGTGTCAGAATATTGTAAGAGATGGGGGGTAGAAATGCTGTTACCTCCTGTGGGGTGTGAAAGATGAGATTCTTTTGATTTGAAGAAGCAGCTATTCCTCACCACTTACCTCCCTCAGGAGAGGAGGGCTTGGAGTCCTGTCTTGCTAGGCCATGGGCTAGTATTTCAGAGGTGGGTTAACAGCACTGTTTCTCTAGCCAAAGCTACAGAAAGGCCCTGCAGTACCCATGCACTTTTTGTGCGCATGGACATGGCTGTAAGAAGTCTGAAAACTTGTGTGGCTGTGAATGTCAATGCAATTAAAGCAAAACACAGGTAAACTTCAGAATGTGGATCGAGAGACATCTGAGGTGCTGACTGCAGAATTCTCACTGCAGCTGGGAACTGGGGGTTAGAGATGAGAGCTCTTGGGCAGGTCTTAAGGAACAGTGAAGATTTCATGCTGAAACATGCATTTTTAGTATTTTTAGTTTCATAGGTGTACTACCTCAAAGAAAGGACTGATAACTTGGTTTGTAGTGAGCATATGTATTTTTCACTGTCATTCACCAGACAGGAAAAGGTGGCGCCTTTGACTCTGTACGCCCTTGCGTATTGATGGAAACCAAAGGATACGAAATACCAAGAAACATGACAGGAGCAGAGTTCTGTTCAGCTAGTGACTCCGTACCTCTTTTACGTCTAGTTTCCTCGCAGAAGGAAACTGTCTGTTTTAATATCTTAGCCCCTTTTTTGTTCATTTGGTAAAGAAAATACAGCAAAATGTTGGCTTGAAAATGGTTGAATTCCTTTTAAAAGTTAGGAAGCTTAATCTCTGCAAGGTTGTGCTTTGGAGTGCTGCTGACAAAGTTGAAGTGCTCCTGTAACTGAGCTGCCTAAGCACAGGAAGATGTGTGGGTAATTGTTTTAGAAGGCGTTGGAGCAAATTTCTTTTGGAGGGATAGGAACTGGTAGGTGGAGAAAAATGTACTTTCAGTGGTAGCAGCAGATAGCCTTTCAGAGTACGGAGTTTGACAGAAAGCAGCTTCCTTTCCCTTCCTCTGCTGTTTTAAGCTGTACTGTAAGGGAGTCTGCTCCGTGTGCCTCAAAGCTGCGGAGCAGGTCTGTCCCACAGTGCGTGCTGGGGTCTTGCCCCACCGGCTGCTCCCCTTGGGAGTTAACTAATGGGGATGGTACTGGACTCCCATCTGGCCTGCACGCCCTGGTGTCCTTCCGCTGGGATCCCTGGCACGAGGCAAAGGTACAGATCCGGGTTTCATCCCGAGCTGGAACTGGAGGGGAGCTGGGCTGTATGGGCCTGGGAGCTAAAATGCCCTCACGGGTAGCAGAGTTTAAACGTAGCCATAGGGAACATAGGGAGGAGTCCAGAAAGTTGCAGAGCCGAACTTGCTCGGTACAGGACCTTAACGTTTTTTAGTGAAGTGTTCAGCAATGGGATCTCCGTTTCCAGCATAATCTGTTGGAGCATTGACAGCATTCAAGATTTAGCAATAACGTTTGAATTAACAAATGATTCATTTTCAAGACTCCAGGCATTACTCATACAGGCTTTTCTGTAACTTACAGTTTTGGAGTCAAAGCTGGTAGGACAGGGAAGACTTACTAAATTAGCAAATCTAGTTGGAAGACACAAGTGTTAAGGCAGAGGTCCTTTTTCAGGTCCATGAAATGGCTGCAATAATGCTATCATCATGGCATATTGCTGTTTCTTGGTGTGAACCAGAAGATGTAACAGTACCCTTTTGTGTCAGGTCTGAATGCCTGTGCCTCCCTCTACATATGTAGCAATCCAGGTAGAAAGATGGTAAATGAGTAAGGGTGTGAAAAGCATCAATAGACTGTTAACGTGGCACAGATGTGGGAGGTAGTTCAGGTACCGGTGGCAGTCTGGCTGAAGCAATGCAGAGCTCAGCGGTTGAACGTACCCCTCCAGAAAGCAGGCTGCTTCCTGGGTCTTCCCTGGTTTGGTGCCGCAGGGAGCGTATTTGGGAACGGACCCACTGTGATTGTGAGGTTTGACAGTCTGACCTTGTTCTGGGGCAGGAGCACCTTCCTACCATGCTATTTCTTTCTCCAAGGATTGCACGCTAGCTGGCAAATGGAATGAAGGAAACTTCTGCCGTTTTACAGGCAAACGTGATGAAGTATGATGGGCTGGCTAACAGATTTCTATGGACTGAGCCAGCAGGTGAGTTTAACACTGGGAATATCCTGCCTGCTTCTCTTCCTCCCTTTAAACAGTAAGAAAAAGCCATCTTTTGGTCTTGTAATTTCCTTTTGCCTACAGAGGAGAGGCAAACTGTGTGAGGTTGGAGCAATCAAAAAGAAGTGCAATGAAGTTTCCCCTGTAAGTTGCAAATAGACAGAAGTGATACCTGAAGGCCTGCAATGATATGCTCCCTTTCTCTTGCACTCCTCAAAATATGAGTAGCAGTCTTCTGAGCTTAGTGGACATGATTTGCTATGTATTTCACAGTAGTAGTGAGAAGAAATAAAACCATTGGAATGCATTTGCCATGCCCTCCAGAGAAGTCAAAATTATTTGACGGTATACAGATTGGAACTATTTATCATACTAACTTGAAGTCTGAATACATCCTTTGTTTGCAGACTTAGTCTGGGAAAACAGATCAGGAAAGGACTTTAAGACACCACGGTAGTCTTTCTCTCTACCCTAAGAAAGGATCAAATACACTCAATTCATGTATTTAAAATATTCTTACAAGAAACCCAACAATGAAGATTTTATTGCCTCTGCAGACAACCTCTTCCACTGGTTTTGGAACCTTAATAATGGAAGGCTTGTCCTTCTGTTTAACCTTTATTTCCTTTGCTGTAATGAGAGTGTATTCCCTTAGCTGTGGCTTCTGCTGAAACTTGTTTGCCAGGTGATGCCTATGTGCCTAATGGAACCAAGCTGAAGATTGTTTCATTTATGACATGTAAAATAAAAGGCAGTTGCGTTTCCTGCTGGGCTGCTCATTGTGAAGTGATGCCTTTTCAATTTTTTTTGGTTTTGGGTAATACAGTACAGAACTAGTAATGTAATCTCTCTCTGAGCCTGTACCTCTTTTTTAATCCGTCAATGTCTGTGGAAATGAACCATATCAAAAAGCTTAAACCTAGTAATAGACTTAGTTCTTGGTGTGGCTCTGAGGAAAGCAGCTTAACTGCTCTGTGTGTCTCGCTTTTGTATACAGGAAAGCACCTCTAAGGCTTTTTTGTTCACTAAAACCTGAGTTTTTAGTTTAATGACCCTGTGGTAGTCCACATATTTCAGAATGTCTACTTGGAGTTTTGTCTCCTAGCTGAGCCCTAAAAAGCTGTGGTATTGTTAGTAGCCTCTCCTGAGCTGAGGCAAATCCTTGGGGATGATCAGCCCCAGTTGTGCCCTGCTGCAGTGCGGCAGGAATCAAGTCAGTGGACTTGGAAATGCATGAGAACATGTTAATGGAAAACAAATGCTGAGGAGCCCCTAATTTTTTGGCAGATAGAAAAAAACACTCAAACACTATCTATAAGTAAATAGTGTAACTGAGAATTGTTTCAGTTCAGTTATTTAAATTCATGTTTTCTCACTTGCCCTGTGCTTATGGTTTCTCTCTTGACCCAGGCCTGTGCTTGATGGCTCTGTGTGCTTTCCTGCCGTCTTTAGCCCTGACAGCGCTGTGCAGTTGAAATCTTTTAAGAGCGGCTGCTATTAATGTTAGCAACCACGTGTAAGTGATTAACATTAGTGTGGTTTCCCTATACTTAGTGGAAAGTTTGAGGTCTAATGTTAATTTAGTAATAAAAGGAGATTAGACTGGAAATATTTTAGGGATGTTCAGTCTTCCAGGCATGGCTGAAAATGGGAAGGGAAGAAATTACATGGTGCTGAGACAGCAGCATAGTTTAATGGCAGCTTATCCTAAAGAATACCATGATATTTTGTAATTACTTGCAAACACTCGATATCTGCGTTGTGAGAAGGATTTCTTTGATATCTCTAATAGGGGAGCTATTAAATAAAGCAGTTGCTTTTTGTTAGCAAGGGGTTGCATACCTTCTGAATGTTTTGCCGCTCAAATCACATTCTAGAAATGTGCACAGTGTTGAAGGACAGCGCTGTCTTCTCACGCAGAAAAGACAGAAATCCATCCTGCACTATCCGAGCCATCAGTGATAGCAGAGGGGCTGGAAAAGAAGTGTTCTGCAGCTTGACCTACACCTATAGTGCAGGCAAACTGCATCCATCCTTGCAGGTAGGATGCACTCTTTATCATACCTGATCCCTAGATATTTTTACAGCATAACTGATATGGGGAAGTGAGGGAGCAAATGGGGGCGGGGGGGGGGGGGGGGG
>JAVKLA010000073.1:27241806-27292664 GCA_034782735.1 Sagittarius serpentarius
CCCCCGCGCCCCCCCCCCCCCCCCCCCCCCCCCCCCCCCCCCCCACCCACGAAACAGTAGGCCTGTGAATGTTAAAGAGACAATCTGTTGCTTTCTGCCTCCCTCAGCTCCAAGCTGCTTGCAAGACAGATTGACATAAAGCTCCCTCTTAGGACGATGCTATTGCTCAAGTGCATGTGTGCATTGTATGAAAAATGATACCTAATCATGTGTAAAATAACTTTAAGATGTGAGAGTTTGTGTGTGTTCTCGTGCTCTGTAACCTCTGCATCCCTTGCAGACCTTCCTGTAGGCTTTGCAAGGGTTAGATGAGTTTGCCACCAAGCAGAACTCTTTCCTCCAGAGCTTTTATCTTTAAAATGGCCTATTGAAAAATTCCCCCTTTGCCTGTGCACAACTGATTTTTATGAAGTTCTGTCCAATCTCCTAATCCCGTTTTGGTCTTTTGGTGCAATTTACTTTTATCCCAAAACCTAGCTCTCCAAATTTGCCAAAGAAAACACCAGGCTTTATCAAAAGACCGTTTTAAATGAGGCTGTTCAGAGGAGCCTGTTAGGAAGGTAAAAAAGTAAAAGAAAAAGAAAAAAAAGACAAAAGGCAATGTGTTTTTCATGTCATGTAAAAAAAAATTTCTTTTATGCTTTGATTAGAGACTAAGTGGACCCTTGAAACCGCAATCTCTTTCCTTACTGAAATTTGTATATCTCTCCGTTAATAAGGGGCCATGGAAGTGCCGGAATTTTTATTTCGAGACCAATGTGAATGTTATAATAAGATGTTTTCAGGCATAACTAAGAAATATTGCTAAAAGAGACTTTCCAAGGTGATATGACAGAAAGAAAATAGTGTATTTGTCTTGGGCACCTGCACCTATCCATTACCAGAGCATGTGAGCTCTCTGCAATCGTTAGCCCTCTGCAGTGCTTTGAGATAGGCTTGCTGAGTCACTGCAAGATGGGTCTTGATTTTTGTAGAAGCATTTAGGTGGCAAATTCCCTTTGAGTATTTGGGCATAAATTATTTGTGTAAAATCCCACAAGGAGACAGAAACCTGCCACTTGAACTAACATGTCTGAGTTCCCACCTAGTGTCCTTGACATCACACACACACCCCCTCCCCAGTTCTTTCCCCCTAGGTCAGTAGTTGTAACTTCCCCGTAATAGTTCAGTGATGCTCTATATAAGCTTCATTTAGGTGCACTGGGAGCATGGGGAAATTGGGATTATGGCCTGACCCAGGAGCCGTTAGTTTGTGTACCCAAGGCTGGCTGTGCACTGTTGCTCTAGCACTATGGCTTTGGGTAAGAGAGAGGACACAGTCATGCTTCCTCTGGATTAGAGTAGATTTCAGTAACAGTTCTGCTCTTGGAAAGAATGATGTAGAGAGAATGTGCTGGATGTACGTACTCTTTCAATGGACTCATCTTACCCAATGATCCTGATGTCTCTGTAGGGTTTCTTTGCCCTTCTCTCTCAGCAGTCTGTCAAAGTTTTGGTTGGTTTGGGGGTCTTTTTGGTGTGGGGTTTTTTTTTTTTGAGTCTTACTAGCAGTGACTTACAATTTTTACAAACTCTTGATGAAAATGGAGTGCTCACAGTGTTGTGCCTATGCTACTGTCCAAGGTTCCTGGCTGATGGTTACCTTGTGAGCAATGTCAGTTTAATCTATTGAGCTTGGGGCTTATGGATACCATGTAGTTATGGACTTTTTCTTTAGAATATCTGATCATGACATGTCAAACTCCTAAAAACTGCATCATTTTCCTCACCATCTACTTTGTGTTTGTGCCAAAGAAGGAAAGCAGATTTTTGTGATGAGACCCATTTCCAATAAAAGGTGTTTAAAAGTGTTTAATTCTGCCAGCTATTCTACCTTCTGGCCAATCTCATTTGAAGACTTACGATCTTGACTCATCTCGTGTTGCCATTTGTCCCTCACCCAACCCGTTTAGTGCAGTTATATACAACTCTGGCAGCAATTAAAGCCTTTAGCAATCCTTCCAGTCCCTGGCATAGTTCTGCTCTCTGGTTCATGCCTCCTAGCAGCACAGCCATTAAAATACGCTTTCATTCTTTATTAATGGCATACTGTAACATCTTTCTACTGTATTGTCTGGGATTAATGTCTGTATAGCCTCAGATCTTCCTACTTGCCTTTTTGGATACTCGCATAGGACCATAAGTTCTCTGCTTCGTGGAATTTCAGTGGAATTCAGTATTTGTTAGACACAGCTATCGAATGACCAGACATCATCTCAGCTAACTGTTGTAGGATTCTTGGATGCGAGTTACCTAAATCTAGCTAATAGAGCTTAAACATCTAGGTACTAAAAGGTGTTTGTTCTCAGTAGGAGTTTTTTAACGTTCTTCCTAGTTATTACTGGATTGGAAACTCTTTCACAGGGAGGAGGAAAAAGAAGAGCTCAGGTCAGATAAAAGGAAGTAAGTGGTTGACGAGTGGTTGTATTTTACCCCTTGGTTCTAGCCCCAGAAGGGCTGGGGAGCTTGGGCTTGCTGGTAGCGGGTCAGTGTCAGCTGCTGTGGGAGGTGAGGAGGACACTTGGCTTCTCTCATGGATTTATCCTGATTCTCGTGCTGATCATACTCCTTCAAAAAATGTTTTTGATTTAAATATTCAAGTTGAATATTGTGTCCTTGGTCACAACAATGGTTGTGAACTTGCAGGATTCCTACACTCACACAAATACGATGTCTTAGCTTTGCTGACCACTCTCCTTTCCCAGGCAGTCCATATCTGAAATCTTGCTTTTCTATCATGTGGGAACACAGAAGCTTGTGGAGGGATTTCCCTTTCAGATCAAAGGCAAAATCTTTCAGCAAAGCTCCCTGACATTCTGCAAATGCAGCTCTTTGTGCCTTGCAGATGGAGACATTGAACGCTTGTGTACATGCTGGCTTCAGGCTTAAGCTGGCATATTTTCATTTATCTTGGTAAGCATGTTAAAAATCAGACCTTTAGTTAAACTGGTTCAAGCTGGCCACATAGAGAAGGCCAGAGAAGGAGCACATAGAATGACTGCCTTAAGACTGGGCAAAAATGATGACTTTATCCTGTAGTGGCTGAATGGCTCCAGCTGGCTTTTGTTGTATCATACAAGAAACCTCTGTCTGAGGCAGTGTCAGGATTAACAGCCTGGCTGGTTTGTTCCCTTTCTCAGTATACTACTACTTCTGACTTCCTGGATGCTCTGAAAATTACTGTAAAATCACAGGTGTGAAAGTAACTTCCACAAAGAATAACTCACCACAATAGGCAGATCTTTGCAAAGCAAGGGAATTCTTTAAAAAAAAAAGTTATTAGTCACAGAATAAACCAAGGGAGATGAAGAAATGCAGCAAGGGAAGAAGAGCAGAATTGGTTTTGGACCAAATGCTTTTCAAGGTCTCTTCCATAAGATGGCAGCAGTTTATTTTGTGAACTGGACTGGGAGACTAATGTGAAAGGGTATCTGCTGGAAGCCCTACAAAACAGGCATTCAGTCTTCATAGGCTTTATCTCTACTTGCTTGTTACACATCCCTTACAATTGTCCCAGTGTAGATTGGTTGGGAACCTTACTTTATGTGCGAACCCATTTTCTGTTGTTTGGTACAGTGGTGATTTTATTTTATTTTTTCTAAATACAGGCACAGATCCTAAAAGGCAAACTCCACAAGGGAGTTGTTAGTATCAAATGACACTTCTGCATTTGCAGGGGTCGAGTGCGCAGGATGCAGGGAGAGTGACAGGGTTGTTTGGCCTATTTTGGATTTTTTAAAGTGTTTCACTTTGTGCGGTTATTTTGTTAATAACTGCCCAAAGCAACTTGAGTTCTGTGAGCAGAGGAGACAGAAAAGCAGTTGGGATTTTCTCTTCTCAAAAAAGAGATCTGTTTTCATGACACTGAACTGTTTCAGTGGAATCAAACACTCATTTTCTTTTGAAGAGGGAGACTGTGGAGAGAGGAGACTTCCCCCCCCCCCCCAACAGAAAACAGTGGAAGGAAAAACATTTGAGAGAAACTATTTTCTGAAGTCTTATGACATAAAGGTTTTTATATTTCAGGTATTTTCACTTTCCCTTCTAAATGTTTTCCATGTTTTCAGTGACACCCATAGAGGCATGTGCAATACATTTATGCAGTTTGGCTCTCTCCTATTCTTTGATGTGTTTCTCTCTGCAGATGTCATACACTTATCCCATTAGTACCAAGTATTTAATAGTCATAAACTGCTGTGATACCCACTAATAGAAGATTCTATTTAAGTGCAAATTATGAATAATTTTCTCAGTGTTTGTGGTTATTCTGAATAGCTGGATAACATGGGAGGAGCTAAAAGCAGCCTATTTTTGGCTTTCCCTGGTGCTTATACTTGCTGGCTAATGTTAGTCATCTGTTTTTGTTTCCTGTGGCCCGCTACTATCCAATCTATCAAGTGCACAGGAATCACAGTAACAAAGCTGTAAACTTGAAGAGTGGAAGGAATAATACTCTGTGGTATTTGCCTTCCATTCATTTTTAAACTGTTCAGCTTCCGTGATTCTGATTTCTGTGTGTTGATGGACTGTTACAGTACAGCCCAAATGGGGTCTGCCACGAGCCGGTTCTGACGTTGCTCCTCTGTCCTCTAATTCACTCTGGCTTGGTCAGGACCCCAGGGCTCAGTCTTGTCTGGAAGTGAGTAGGCCAAACACAGTGAGTGTGAGTGGTTTCCACAGGCATGCTGGGAAAGAGATGCACCCAAATTACTGATGACCAGAGTCTGATAGTTTTAATCCTGGAGGAGAATTTGGGGGTTTAGAGGCTGAGAGCATCTTTCTTTTCTACTGAGAACAGCAGCTGCAATGGGCTGCTTTAGCCCCTTTTCCTTTCTCTGAATTGTGGCCCAACTCAAACTAGGAAAAGAAGGACTTTCAGCTCTGAAAATTTTGGCCAGTAGTGAAGTTTGAAGTCTTCGAAGAAGTTATGTTTGGCAAGAAATGTAGTATTTTAAGGGGCCATTTCATTGTTACTGTTGTGCAGTGTGTGTGCTGCCTGATTTGTACCAAGGAGACTCCTGGAATGTGTGTCCTGGTGACTTCTTTCTTTCCAATTAACTTTAAAGAGCTAAAAAGAGAGATGAAAGCGAGTTATATGAATAACATTTAAAATGTTTTGTTTATTCTAGAAAGGTTCACGTTCTTTCCAAGAGTCCGCTTTCTTTCACTTGCAGAATGGAGCCTTTTTCACCTCAAATTATTTGTATTGTGATAGCATCCAGAGACTCTGGTCAGGATGGCTCCAGAGGGCTTGGGGAAACAAACGGGGTGAAATGAAAAGGAAAAGTAAATCAGAGCAGTTCAGAGCGTATGGGGATCACTGAGTGTGCAAACTTGGCTTGCGGCACTGAGCACAGGAACAGGTCAATACAGAGCTGGAGCCTGCATGGGAAGGACCAAGTTCAAAGTAAAAAGGCCTGGTTTATTCAGTTTAGGTGGAGTGGATGAGGCTGAGAGGGATGGCCCAACATCTAGCTGAGTGTTGTTAGCCTAAGGATGGGGCTTTCCATGGCCACATAAAGTGCTTTTGTTTTTCTTTTGTGCAAAGCTTTTTAAAGAACAAGTTAATGGCAATAATTTTGGTTAGTAACTAATTCCTGAAGCAAATGGCTTTAAGTCAGTTGTGTATCAGATGTTGCCACATGCTACTTTGTTTTGGTGTTTAGCCACAAATAACTTATGACAATATTTTTGTATTATAATACACCATAATTTACTTCTAGCAAGCATGTAATTCCTAAGAGACAGAGTGGCACTCAGCCTATATGTTCTTTGGTCTGCTCTATATTGAATCCAACACAATGGGTGCAGCTGAATGATTTAATGTCATCCTGAAAGAATTCACACAGGCTGCTGAAAAAGAAAACAGGCCACGGAAATAAATTGTAACTAAATGTGTTCTTAAATATAGGGCTACAATACACACAGAGGTTGTATAATGCTGTCCCCTGCTGAACTTTTTCAACAGTCTTGGAGCCTTACCCTCCTGTGGGATAAGAAAAAAAAGGCATCCTGTAGGGTAAATTCCACTAAACAGTAAATTCTGTGAAATGCTTCTTTCATGTCAGACAGGTGGAAGTTCAGAATTCCAGGACAGTTCAGGAGAAATACGAGATTCATACCAAGCATGAAGGTATTCTGTTTATTTATACACTGGTTTAAGTAAGAGAGAGAAATCCAAGAAATCTGCTAAAATCTCCCTGCCAGGTGGAGGTAACTTGGGGAGTTTTCAAGTCTGCTATGTATCAAAACAAACAGTTTGCTAGTTCACTGGGTGTTCACAGGGTGGGGGGTGGGGGCAAAGAAGCCGTGGAGCTGATCAAAAGCTTTTGAGTAGGTTGGCCTGCAGTAGTATATGCCAGAGCTGGCGCTTGGTATAAACATAACTCTTCCTGTGGCGAGATCCTGACATGACACTAGCACTGGGTGCTGGCTTGCATTACAGCACAATCAATAGAAATTCAGTCTTTCACTTGATAAGCCCAGTTATCTGCTGGACACATAAAGGATTGCTGCTTGTTTCATTAGGGTCGAGAAATAGCTTACACAGTCACCTCTGGCTTGCACCACTTTTAGCAAACTGACTTTGTTTTGATTTTAGAGGGATTGTGTTTTAAAACTGTTTCTAACTCAGAGAGGCTGTTTATACCTTTTATTTACTGGAGAAACCATGCGATTCCTTGCATTAGGATGTTCATTAATTCCGCTCTAACTATGTCAGAAGCCTACTAAAAAGGCTTCAGAAGATTTCCATGCGAGATATTTCAGTGTACTTTAGACAATTTATTTTATTCTACTTCTAGCTTATTTTATTTAAACTTATACTTGAATGCTTTCCTGAATGCGGGCCTAAATAAATCATTTTTATTTCAAAAAACAATGGAAGTAACTTCAACGAATACTCAGAGGATATGGCTGAGCAAGTGTAATGCTTGCTCTATGGCTTTGTATGCTGCTCTTGAAATAGTACCTATGGCAACTGTAAATCAGATTTTTTGGTACAATTGTCCACAGTGCTGCAATAGGATCTGCCAGTTAGGAAGTTTACGGCCCCTGAATCCCACTGAACTCTGGGGGGCTTTGTGTGAGTTTGAGGATCTGCGCCAGGGTGAATTTTGTTGCAAAGTGGAGGCTGCAGTGTTGAAAATGCAGTGACAAGATAGAGTTCAGAAAATGTAACTCCTCTTGCAGCATCTCCTGCCCAGGGGAATGATGTCTTTATGGCTGCAAGCATTTAAGCAGCTTGCTATTTACTACTTTTCTAGGATTTTGTTAAATGGTAGCTAAAAGCGGGCTAAAGAGACAAAGCACAAACAGAAGTTTTCCTTACCCCAGTGTGTTGGTACAGGCTGATGCCATTTACCTTAAAGTGCCTGTTCTTGGAGAAACTGGTACCAATAAAATACGTACCGGTAAGAAGCCAATTTATGTACCAGAAATGACTACATGTGTTACATAATTAGAATACCTGCGCCGACTTCTGAAACCTATCGTTGCTGGGCCTGCTTTTAATCTAGCGTCGTCTCTTCAGCTTACGAGATGAAATGTAGCTGGGGAGCATTATGAGAACCAGATGGAGAGCCTGGCTGGAGGGCTGGCGGGGATGGAGACTACCTTGGCCCGCTCCAAGCCGAGTGTAGCGTGTACCTTCGAATGATACCTTAATCCATGATAAAGACAGACAGTTCACTTTTCCAAAATCAAAACCATATTCGTCAATGGTAGCCTCTTTCCAACACAGCACAGGCTACTGCTCAGAGAGATGCAGTCTGGAACAGCTTGATACAGGCAGAACTAGATGGCTACACATGGATAAGATAAAAATCATTCAGCTACCTAATAAATAAATTTGAAAGATGTTCTAAGATGCTACAAATTCAAGTACTAACTTGATTTATTATCCCAAAGGGATGTTTGCTCCACCTTTCTGTCACTGAATCCTGATTTATGGTACACATTTTTAGGCTTGATTTTTTTTTAAGAAAGAATATAGCTGGTTGACCTAGCTCTCTGCCCAGCTAGCTTCATGCTGCTTAAATTAATACAACTCGTTCAAAAATGTAGTTGAATGGATGGGTTTTTAAGTCAGCGAGGATTCAGTTTTGGTAACTAAATGTTATTCCTACATGGTAAAATACCAGTAGAAGTAAAGTCAATAAACTCTGAAGGCAAATATATTAAAGAATTCTTATGCATCATGATTTTCCTCTTGCCATCGAGGGAAAAGATTGTGTTTTACACAGGAACTGAGATGTTTCCCTTTCTGTAGTCCTATGTGGATTTAACTAAAGCAGCAACTAAGAGAAACAAGTTTCATAAAGAAAGCCTTGTTGATAATTATAGAGTGGTTGTAAGCATACGTTCAAAGCCTTTATTTATCTTGTTCAGAACTTTATTATGGATCTTTAAGTTTCAAATGACTCTTGATACTTTGCATGTGTGAGACAGATTTTAGGTAAATAAATATAACTTATTATTTTGGGACAATACTTCAAATATATATTTTAAAGGGCGTGTTCTTTGTTTGACCACATATGATTCTTGTAAATCTATAAGCTAACTATTCTAAACCAGATTATCAGATTGTAAATAGGATAGGATCGCGCTAGAGGGAGAAATAAATATGGTTTCTAGTTAACAATTCTAGTTCTAGCAAATCGGCCTTACATTCAGCAGGTATGAATTATGTATCGGTGGTTCAAAGTTTCCATCATGGTTAGAGTTAGAAAAATTAACCATAAAAACAGAAAAGTGTTGTGTTCATTTGCCAAATCACAGGCTATACTTATGTTTGCAGAAAAGTAAGAATCTTTGACAGCCATATTTAGAACAATATGTTGTGGCTTTTATCATCTGCATATTCAATCAGGAGTAGAAATCAGTTGAGGAAAATGTGAACCTTAATTTACCAAGTTCCTTCCTACAAAGATAAAATATCTTTTTGGCTGGGATTTTACCTGTTGCTTTTTTAATACCTCTTGAACTCCAGTGGTGTCACTTTTATAATGTAGCCCTGCACATGAGAACAACTTGGTGGTAGTAGTAACCTTCAAATGTAAGGCATTCATTGATCTGGAAGAAAAACTTTAACCTATGCAACCTCTTTTCTTTCCAGGTAATGTTCTCCTTGGTAAACAATTTGTATTAAACTCAGTGTCCTCAACACCAAGAATATGACTGATGGAAGTCCGTACTCTGTGTTTTATACCATAGTGTTTGAACCATTGTGTGTGTCGGTGAATTATTTTCACAAACCATTGATTCAAAAGGCTGTGGACTTCAGAACAGCGTGTTTTGAAACTTTGAAGGCTTAACAAAAGACCCTCAATCCACCAGAAGAGTGTGATCTTATGGGCACAGTTTGCAGTGCTGCTGCTTACAGCATTTGATCGATATCCAGATACAAGCTCCACAGATTTCTTTTTGCTGTAATTTATTACGTCCACTTTTTGCTGGAACTGGTAGCAAAATTAATCATACTAGTCCTTTTTTTCCCGTATCTAAAAGTTTAAAATTTCAGAGAGCAGGCCTTAAGCGGTATTCCTTCTGTTTTGAACTGGTAGTATCTCCATTAACCATGAATTTCTCTGATTTATTCTTTTAGTCAAGGAAGGAGAAAAACATTCAAAGCCTGTTGTAAGTTATTACAAATAAAATTACTGATTTCTTACATGCTACAAAGTGAAGAACCCGTAGTCTGGCTGGTTCAGATTTGTTCTCTCCAAAGGTGTAATGCTGCTCCGTATTCATGCTTCATTTGGGATTCCAGCCATTTAAAGAATGTTATCCTACTAGTATATACAATCTATTTATTTTATTGCACATACTTACTTCATTATTTAATGCCACCCAGAGTTTTCAAGGTGGCTTAGAGTATAAGTAAAAGGGCAGTGTCAACTATTAACATCTAAGACTTAAACCAGACTTGATACAGTAAAGGGAAAAACATTAATCACTTGAGTGCCAGCAGTGGAACTTGCCCTTGCATGGTAAGACAAATCATATGGGCTAATACAGCTTTGTTTTAGTCCGACTCCTCGGTATGCCTTGAGCAGCGGCTGGCCTTCTGGTAATGCTGCACCAAGGAAGGTTCTGGCAAACCATCTCTGGAAGGGTGGCTCAGACCCAAACCAGGTGATGGACAGGAAGAAGGGAGGGATGATGCCCTGTGACAGAAGGTCTGCCAGGGGGGAGAGGCGCAGTCTTGGGAGTAAGTTACGCTTAAACCTGACGCAGGGCAGAAAGAGAAGCTGTGAATGGCACTGGATGTGGAGACTTGCAGGGCCAGAGCTAAAACTGGTCTAATTTTTTATTTTTATTTGTAGCTGCACAGCCTGTGCCTCAAAGGGACGTTTTGCATGGCTTAAGACAATGCTGAAAGCAGGAGATGGTGAGGGTGTGAGTGAGTTAACAGTCTCCTCTGAGTCTGAGTCAACATTCTCTGCCTGTCATTTGATTCATATACAATATATTTCAGTGTGAAGAGCCCAGCTAGAGTGAATTGTTCCACAAAGAAGAAAGCTAAGCTTTTCACCATCTAATCAATATTTCCTGAAGAGTTGCCAATGTCTACTGAGCAGAATTATGATCTTTCTGCCATAAATCATGTAATTTCTGACCCTAAACCTTCCCTGCCCAGATGTCCTCTCTCCTGATGAATTACATTTAGAACAGGAATATTAGCATTTAGGACAAGGACAGCGTGTGCTACAAAGCACATACTTGGGTGCTATGCAGATTTTAATCCGAGTTACTCATAATGATAATTCTTGGGAAATTCAGAATGCCTCAGTACGTATGCCAGATTCCTGGATTTTGACCAAGAGGATATTATAAACATCAGTATCGTTGCCATCCACTGTAGCTAACTTCCATCTTGGATGCAGATTAGTTTGTGCACTTGTATTGCACACCAACATATACAAAGTCTAGATTTCTCTTGAAAAAGCTTGGTGTTTTGGTAACTAACTAAATGAATAAACATATAATCTTTCAGGAGCTGGCAGAACAGCATCTAGTTCTTATTACCCTCTTTGTTTCCCTCCACCCTTTGGCTCTTACCGTAATTGAAGACAACTGCTCTGGCCACTCAGCATCTGCAAGATGAAGTTATACATCTTCCAGACGTGGCACCCAGTTGCCAGCACATTTCTTACCCTCTGGTATGCTTTGGGCCTCTGCTTTGGCCTCAGAGCCGTCTACCTGCCTCGAGACTGCTGCTGATGCTCTTTTAGCCATGGCGCATTGTATTGGATTCCTGTGTTGCTCTCTGTAATACTATGCAAAGGGAAAAGAATGAGGAATGCTGTGACAGACAATTACCTGGAGCTAACAGTAAGCTTATTTTACTTGCAAACATATCCAGAGCAATCTGGTTATTTCAGAGTTTATGCCCAGTGTTTTTCTGTGGCATAGATGGGAGCTGAAGAGCACTCTCTGCCATCACGCCGTGGTTCAGAGTACCTGCGTATTTCTGTAACAGCAGCGGCTGATTTCTCTTTTATTTTAAGTAGAATGGTATTAGCAGAAATTTGTTAATATTTGCATAGAAAAGGTTAACTCTTTTAAGTGGCTTCATGCCATTAAGTAGGAATGTAACCACTCCAGTATAGCAGTTTGTCCATGGAGAGGAAAAATAACCCTTCAAAACCCTGGCACCAGTTCCACATTAGAGCTAAATTACTGTAGCAGATTGAAATGACAAGACTCACATTTTTAAATAAGCATGTAAACGAGGCATGTGCCCAGACTGGCATGGGGCAGGAGTCTTAATTTGCACATATGCCTTGGGATTTGTGCACACATACAAAAACAATTAAAAAATAATCTGGCAAATAATATATAATACAAGACTTAAGGGATGAGTTTAATATCCTTACACTAGTGGTGTGTGAGAAGACCTAAGCAGACTTTAAATATTCAGTGTTTTCTTTAATAGGTGGTACCAGGACAGCTGAGGACAGCTCATCACGAATTACCAAGGAAATCTGTTACGGCATGTATATAGAGAGTATACAAAGTCTGGAGAATTTATATATAAATATATAAATATACTGTAGAGTAGAAGCCTCTTAGTTGTCTTTTGTAGCTTTCTAGATGCAATGCAAGAGATTGGACAGCCTGCATTTACAGGGCAGCTCCTCTCCTGTCTCAGCAGGTGAAGCATGGGATGTCATTTTGTCCTGGGCTGCAGGCAGTGCAATACATAATTTGAAACATTTCTTTTTGTTCTCCATTTCAGGTGACGTGTCCAGTAGCGTTGCTTTATGAATAGCTCTTTAGGGGCCTGTGAGGTACAACCAGCCCCGTTGTGCTTTCCCACGTGCTCGGTGAGAGAAGCTGGGTAGCCTCAGTGAGGCTGAGGGCAGCTGGGCTGAGGCAGACTGTGCCCGGCTGAGGACATGGTATTCTGCTACACACCCAGGAGTTTTCTTCATGACTAGCATATTCAGGCTTTGTAAAATTATTTTCTTTTGCCAGCCATGAAAGAAACACCTGTTTGAATTGTGGAGATCTGGTTGTCCTGCCGCACCGCGTGTGCAGTGGGGCACAGTGACAGTTAAGGCTGTGTGATCAAAGGGAGAGGTTGAGCCTAGCACTGGTGCCCTGCTGAAGACCCACCTCTGCCATCACAGCCAGCCTCTGCTGTGATGAGCGCAGCAGTTATTTGGGCTGCAAGGTCAGCGGCGAGACTGGCTGTACTGCAGCCTCAAGTACTAATTAGTGTCTTATAGCTCGTTTCAGAACGGCAATGTCTTGTTTCCACTCTGGTTTTGTGTAATTGCTTTATATACTTGAAACTTTGATAATTGGCCAAGTTGAAAACTTTTCTCTAAGGTGAAATCCATATATTTCTCAATGAAAAGATTCTGGTTTAATAGTTTGCTAACATCAGGCTGTCTGATAGCATTATGCTTTATTGTTATAGTAGCTGACTTTCAAATATGATGGCACAGTGAAACAATCATATGTCTGATTTAGTAGAAAACTATGACTAGAGGATTGGGGCTCCATCAATCTGTGTATAACCACAGATGAAGGGACTGACCCTGATCCAGAGACCTTTCAGGTGAGCTGATTCAAGAGCTGTACTCTGCTGCTCAAACCCAGCTTACGTATCATGCTTTTGCCTTTTTTCTTATATTTTGGGGAAAGCTGCATGGAAAGCCTTCACTGTTGGCTGTTGCATATGCATGTACTCACTTCCACCCCAATTGCTGGCAGTGTTACAGCACACCAAATAATCACTTTTATAAAGTTAGTTTTAAAGATGATATTTAAAAAAAAAACCATAAAAAAAGTCATGGGGCAGCGTTTCCAATAGCATCTTGAACCTGTAATTCTGCAATGTTGTCTCTGAGCCATTAGTGAAATCCATATTGCGGGATGGCCTTGAAGTAATGGAGGAAGGAAAAAGCAGCCATATTGGCTATCCTGCAGCTCTGTGTTTTTCATTATGTTCTCTCTCATTTTTGTTTTGGGGTATATTTTCTGGAGCAAACAACCTCCCTGGGGCTGGTGTGCTGCAGAGAGCAGGTTGAGTGCCTGGTGCTGGCTCTCCGAGGGGTGTCAGTTGTGACACTGCAACCTGTTAAGCAAAGCACCGAGGTGCTCAGAAGGGAGGAGCAGCTTTTTCTGTGGGTGTGAAAGTTCTGGCACAAGTATTTGACTGAACAACTATGAGTATATTACCAAAAAACCAACCCAACCAGCAAGATACTGCCAGAGTTAGCCTAATGATCCAAGCATTTTACATAGCTGATGACCAGGACAGGTTTATTCTCTCTCAAAATGACACATTGGAATAATATTAGCTAACTGTCTGTAGCCTGCTTGAGGCATCTCCTTCCAGACACATAACTGTTACTGTCACCTTTCGTGCTGTGTGGTATGCAAGGCTGATGCCTATGAATTTTGCTCGTGTGCTTTTTAAAAGCACTGGAGGCAGTCAGCCTTGAATTCTGAACAAATAGCGATGGCTCAGTTAATAACGGAGTGAAAAAGCACAAAATTAAAGCACGTGTTAGATTAGCTACGTGTTTTTTCAACAAGCTGTCAGCCAGTGTATGTATGGTAGAGACAAAGAGATTCCACTTAGATAACCAAAGCCCAACTCATCTTTGATTGGCTTTGCAAAACTGGATTCACTGTGCTTTTCTCTTACTTATGGGACCAGTGACTGTTTATAGTCATTGTGGTGGAGCAGAGGATTGGAGCTCACATGGACAAAGAAAGCCCCAGAGAAGGGTTTATTCCCATTTGGCTTTCCATACTATGCAAACAAATCTTCCCCTTAATGAAAGACTACGAAACCGAAACAGAATTATTAGACACTGGCTAAGTTTTAAAAGGATCAAAATAATATAGGCACATCGCTGCTTGATTATTGGCTCCCTAGTAACTAATTTCTCCCAATCTGAATCTGCACATTTGTAATGCAAAATGTTTTACTTCACATTAAAGTAAAAGTGTTTATTTATGCAGTTTCATTTCCAATAAAAGCTATGCTTTACAGTGTACTATACAGAATGACAGCGGTGCACTGAATTGCAAGGTCATGCTATAGATCATACTCGCTCTGCCAAACACCCAGTAAGGAATTTTGAAGTAAGGGGCTGAGTGGTGAGCGGAGCCAGAAACAATACAGGTTAGAAAAATGTTTGTTTTATTTAGTGAAAGAAGAAAGAGCTTGACTTATTAGGGAGGCTTTTCCTACCGTATTCATTCTGGGTCCAGGTCCTGGAAAAAACGTTTGGGATGGAACTTCCTGTAGTTGACCCTAATATCTCCTCAGAGCCTCATGCATCTTCCTCTAAACTGAGGAATACTGAGTGTGTTTGAAGATCTAACTAGCAGTTTATGCTCTGCACTGTTACATTACCAGGCTTTTGCCTTTTTCCATAATGTGTGTGAGGCTACGTGTCTGGTGAAAGGTGGGGAAGTGTCATCCTCCGCACACAGATTAGGTGTGTGCTACTGTGCAGCTGAAAGTAGTGGGCCTAAGTAGTAGGAGTGCCTTATTCCGGATGTTTGCAAGGGTAATTTGTCCTCCAGAGGAAAAATTTACCCTAGGACAGAGAGGGTGACAGAGGTAACAATGCACAACGCAACCACCACATGGGTCTGTGCATTTTCCGTGTATGGAAAACAATTTGAAGATAACTTATCGGATGTCTAGAAGGCCAAGAAGCGCCAAAGCCAGCATGGCAAATAACTGCTGTTTAGGAAGAGTACAGTTTGCAGGCCCTGTTTCAGGTGTGGGACAAGAGAAACAGCACTAATGGTGAAAGTGGAGAGCCACAAGAGGAATTATTGTCACACCCACACAAAACATGAGATCAAAGTAGAATTTCAGTATTGATTAGTCTCTTCTCCAGATGTGGCTGGTGAGCTGCACCCAAAGCTCTGGGGTGCCTATAGTAAACTGGCCTTCCAACAGAATCAAAGTAGAGCAACATGACTTGTGGTATTCCTCAACAGACACAGCTGGGTATTATTTTGGGAATATAACTTATTGGTGGGGTTGTACTGCCTGAGGAGGGCACACTTTGGACAGCACAGAGATGGTGGTGCCATTTTAGAAATCTCCCTTTTGATTCAGGCTCTACCAGGTTATTCCCTGCAGAAGAAAGAAACTGGTGATGGAGTGAGGAGCATCCTTGGTGCAGTCTGATTTGTTTATTTATTTATTTATATGCAGAGAAAGCACAGGAAACTCTTTCAGGAACTGGCGGCAGAAGACGCCTCCAAGTCTCTCTCGCTTACTTAGGCAGAACTACCTGCTCCCTCAGATCTACTTTTTGGCCTCTTGTAGCTGCGATTCTCTGACTGGGGGTTCGGTTTGCTATTGCCTCTCTTTGTCTCTGTCAGGCAATCACATCCTTCTGGGTGGCTGTTATTGTCAGATGTCACTGCAACACAGGACTGATGGTCCTGGGGCCCTTGCCCTACTGTTCTCAGCACAAATCACTGCTCTGAATTCTGTTGGTGGCCTCAGCCATGGGAGTGAGTACCTGCACTAAACACAAGTGTTCCTGATGTGTTTTCCTAAACATTGTCACCATATTCTGATGGGGTAGGGACAACCAGAACAGGGTATTAAAGGATTGGTGATGGGAGTCCAAAACAATGGAAGTGATGGGGGTGGTTTCTCTATGTGGGTCTGTAAAGGAGCTAAGCGGCCCAGAGGAAGTCTGGGTTTTCCACCCTGAACTTCAGTGAACCGAGGCAATAGTGGTATCAGTGGCCCAAGCTGAGGAGCTTCCATAAAAATATGTTCTCCCTCACGCTTTCTTGTTATTGTAGTTCTTCACACAGGCTGCACATTATGTCTATATGCTTCTGAACATAGCAGGGTCTCCAGGGTGTTACACCAGGTCAGTCCCTCATTCTCTCTAGCCAATACACTCCTCGTGCAGCTGCCGTGGTTGTCTTCTGTCCAAAGTCCTTCTGTCTCATCATGCAGAAGGGTACTGTGTTTCACCCAGCTTAAGGAAAATTCACAGTGCCATGATTTTGTGGTGAGCATTGCTGCCAACAGTCTGGTTCAAACTTTATTGACAGCTCTTAATTGAATTTGCCAAGTTAGTTGTTCTTGTTCCAGCCTGCCAGATGGCTGAGGACCACAGTATCGGGTCAGATAAGTCACACCTTTGCTGTTTTAGCCCAGTCATGCTCTGGTAGATGATCACTGTGCCCACAAAGATTTTACATTAAATAGTGTTTACAGCTTAACACACTGAAAACATAATCCATGCTGTCTGGCAATACAAGAAGCTATTAAGAAAGGGCAACCACTGTGCAGAGCTGGAGTCTCAGAGCCATGCTGCAAAACCAGCTGCATTTCTCTCCTGGGCCAGATAAGCAGGCTGTGACATTGCTCACAGGCAGCGCCCAGCTACGCTGAGCATCCCAGTGCTGAGCTGTCTGTTGATGTGTGACGTACACAGCTTAAGGCTGATGTTAGGAGCTGCTGGATCCTAGCTTGGTTTCAAAAGCTGTTGAAAAGTTATTGCTGATGGGCTTGTAGGTATGTACAAGGCAGTGGCTCAACTTGCTGCTTCAGTGGGAGCTGTGCTCTTGCACAATGTGTAAAGCAAAGGCAGTAAACATTACTGCCTTGGGGGACACCAGTCTGTGTACTGGTTAGGGATGGGTGGCTTGCTGCTGGAAGCTTCCTTTTGAGGAAGAGTTTCTCTGGACAGAATCACATTTGTGTCAGTGGTTACTGCTGGAATTTCATTACCTCCTCAGTAAGTGAAGAAAAGTGGATCTGACTGAAACAGAATGGATTGCTTTTATTGAATTCTTCTTTAATTAAAGCTCTTACCGGTTTCATGCTGTTTTGGTGTCATAGTTTAGATTTTTACATTGAATGACAGGAGAAGGGAGAAAAAAGAGGAAATGTTTATTTAATTCATGCTGTAGAATGTAATGACAAGAGATTGTTTCCATACGTACTGTTTTTGTTGACCTTTTAACATTTGGAAATGTCAGGAAATACCATTACTGTAGGTCTATCCAGCTTTAATGCTACAATAACTTTATAGCTGTTCACAAGGGAAATTATTATACGTTGCCTGAAACAGTGAAGGTGTATGCGAGCATACACACAGATCTCTTTTTCTCCCTCCCTGCCTAATAGATCTCCGTGGCTGCATGCAGTCTCTGTTAAAAATGCAACTTTTGTGTCCCTGTAATTTTGACTTTGCTTTCAAACCTGCCAGATTTACTGAGGCAGCAAAGGGGTATGTTTCTGGGAAGTTTAAAGAAACTTAAAATAGTGTAGAATGCATTTTAAGTTATTGTGATTAGACAATGGCCAAAATTGCATAGGTTTTTCAAACACAGATATTAACCTTTGTTTGGTTTGGCTTTTTTTGAGGGGGACTGTTAAGATTCAGAGAGGTTCAGAAGGCAGTACTTTGATCTGTGCATGTCATCTTGCCTTTAGAACTGAGGGATAGGTTCCAGTCGTGACTTTGTTACTTACGTCTCCAAAACATGGGAAGGTTTTGCTGATTAAGTAATGGTCTCCCCGGGTGTGTTGGCGGTGTAGCGCACACCCGTGTCGTGTCATGTCACGTCGTGTCACGTCGTGTCACGTCGTGTCGCGGAACAGCCCTGGGTGAGGCCCAGAGGTGGGAGGACGCTGTTACCTTGGACAGCACCAGGCAAGCCTCTGATTTATTACTGGCCCCTTGCCTACAAACGCAACCAAAACAACACAGAGACCCAAGAGAAAGTGATTAACAGCAGACACACTGCTTGCAAGATTCTAGCCTAGAAGCTGAACCTTCAGAGATTTGAGAGGGATGGGGATTTTGTCCTTTGGTTAGAAAAAAAGAACACAGGAGGTGATGGGAATGAATCTTTCTCCTCAAAATCTCAGCTGAGAACTTCAAATACAAACCAAGGGAAACTGAAAACAGCAAACACATATCTATGTATTTTAAAATATTCTAAAGGATTAAAATTAATATTGAGAATGGGTGTAATTATTACATGTTTTACAGAACCCAACCACTTAAATGTTCGGGAGTTACCTTTAAGGTTATAATTAACTTTACACTGTCTGCCCAGAAATATCCTGGACCCTCCACTGGCTGGTGGAGGAAGCTGTTCTGTCTTCAGGATAATCACAGTCGGTTGTGGATCTGGTCAATTTTACTTATCATGCATACAATTAAAAAACAGTGATCCCCCAAAACACCCAAATAGGAATGCCCTCCACAAAAATTGTAATATGAACTAATGACAAGGTACTGTTGTTATCACTTCAGAAGCTTAACTGAATTTTTCAACAAAGTAATTTTGAAATACAACAAATGAATAGTAATTGTCAGGTGTGATTTATTACTTTGCAGAATTTTGGAAATGAGAACTATGAAAACTGGCTACGCTAGAGTATGAACAAATCTTTTCTATTGGCTGAGATCAAGCTCAGAGCTGAAGTTTGTATGGGTTGTTCCAAAGAACACATGAAAAAGATCTAGATTTTGACACAATTTATTGAGATTTATTTGTATATAGTCTTTTAATTATATATGTTATATGTATGTGTTTTTATAAACATAGTCTCATTCACACAGAGTAATCTGACTACACTAAGTCTTCCTTTGTAATTCATTTGTATGGTATCAGTATTACTAAATGTTATCTTCCAGATGTACTGAACAATAGGTTGAAATTAAGTGTTTCAGTCATAATTTGCTAAATGTTTTTTAAAACTAGGGATAGTATTCAAAACATTGGACAGGAATGGATTACACTGATAATGATTTAAACTGCTTTGCTTCTTATTCATTGCACCAGTTAGAGAAAAATCTAAATTAGCTTTAGAAAATGCCAAAATTTAAAAAATATCTTTGGTGATCTTAGGATTTATACATATGTACACATGCATGTATATGTGTATAAATGTTTATATGTGTGGATACACACACAAATACACATATGGGATTCAGCTCTATGCTTTATCTCAGCCAGCAGAAGAAATTTCTGCTGCTTCTGGATAGCCAGTTTTGATAGTCTTTGTTTCCAAAATTTTGCAATGTTGTAAACTATACCTGACAATTAGGACTGGTATAGTCATGCTGCCTCTAGATTAGTAGTTTGCATGTACTTTATTACTTTGGCTACACAATGATTTGTGATCTTTCATTATAAACTCAGACACCGTTATGTGTGTGAATACTAACAGACATGCTTCATTTAGAGGTGTAATGTCCTTCCAAATTATTACATGTGATTGCTGGCAGTATCTATTGTCTTTCTGACACCTTTCCCATCTACATATTAAAAAGGACTTTGCATTTTTTTAATGTTGTAGATTTCTGATGAATACAATTAAGCACAAAAATGGTCTTTAATATATCTGATCATCAACCTAGTGGTGACATACTTTGAGATAAGATTTTGTACAGGTTTTTCTGGACTATTTTGCATCTGTAAAGGCCAGAAGATTTATTAGGCCAGATTGTTGCTGCTAGTGCCTAAACCAGAAACACTGCTTCAGTGTGTTCACCTGTTGAGAGTCCCCACGTGCTAGGACTGGAGTGATTCCCAGGGTGGGCCACAGGCAGGAGAAACAGCTTGCTGCAAGGTGACCTAAAGGGAAACCATACAAAACAATTTCTTGGTATAGCTGTCTGGTATTCCTTGTGAGAGAAGCTAAAAGTTGGGGTAACCCCCTGGAGCCCTCCAAAACAGACAGGCAAGATTTGAAGTTGGGTCTTTTATAACATAAGCCAGCTGAGATGACTGCTGGGCTACAGACAGGAGAAAGGAGGAAAAGAAGACAAACCCACCTTCTCCTCCCTTCTGGGAGCCAGTTGATGACCCTTCTCTTCCACAAGTGCCTGTGCTTGTGAATTGCCAAGAAGAGCAGTAGATGTTTAATCACAAATGGGACACTGTTTCGCTTGATCCAAATCAAGAGGTTCATTTTCCCTTTGCAGCCTGCTGAATTGAGCACCTGCTTAGCCAAAAGCGTGTTCGGCATTGCCAGCCATTTGTACAGCCTTGTTACTCAGTTTCTGTAAAACTGCCCCATTAAGAGCTTTGTAGTCACATTGCTTTAATTGCATAGAACAAGTACATATCAAACAGCAGGTATATGGGTGAAGTTATCTAAATAAGGCAGCAGTAGCCTTCAAAGGGTCACAAAAGCTAATACCTTTGAGGTACTGAGGCCTTTTTTTTGCAAAAATGTCAACAAAGTCTCCAGCTGGCTGCAGTGGCAGGTACTACAAGTCAGTAATCCAAAATGAGATACCAGTCATTAAATGTGAGGCTTACTCCCTCCTCGCCTGCACAACCTTTGCTAGTGGAAAAGGCAAATACTGCCTTTTCGGCAGAAGCTTTTGTCAAGAGCTGAACGGTCTTCAGGCACAAGTGGTAGGTGCTAAAAGGGAAAAATGTGCATGATTTGATGCATATAGATTAGCAATGAGTGCAGTGTTGAAAATTCCTGGCCATGGGTCAGTTTAGCATAACATTTGGACAACATTTCCCTGAACTGAAGGTTCTCTAGTCTGGAAATCCAAACTGGTGATAACATTTAGTCGTTCCCTTTGCTTCTGCCCTTAATTAGGAATCTACAGGGAGAGGTGGGGGGAGCAAATGAGAAACAATCAATCATTTTCAAACCTGTCAGAAGGTGAAGGTCAACTTAAATTTAAGCTGTGGCTCATGTTTGATTCATATTTGATCTAAGCCACCACACACCCCTCAGACTTTAATACATCCTGGCAATCAGATGTTCCAGGGCTGTGTTTTTCCTGTTACTTGCCAGACAGCGGCCGGGTGGCTCCCTGCAGAAGGCTGTAAGGAACAGAGAAAGATGGGAGGTCATCAGCGACCACTAAAGGATCAAAGACAGGCAAGTTGGGTAGTTTCATACAGTCAATCATCTCCTATGCTAAATGATTTTATATTGCTCAAAGTCCAACTCTGGTGCAGTCCATTTTTACTGCTTTTCTAAATACCTTGACTTGTTCAGAAATGCAGTAAAAGCCTTTTGTCCCAGCCCATTCAACTTAAAAAATGGAAAACAAAATCCTCTTAATCCCTCCTTGGATCAGCCTGCACAATGAAGTAGCCAAACTGGTAGTCACAGTATTGCAATGGTGCTCAGGCTGCTGCGATTCCTACACCTCGTCCCGCTCGGATCACCAGCGTGATCAGTCATTCTCTATTAGGTTGGAAAAGCTCAGAAAATAAGAACAATAAAAATGTTAAACGTGCTGTGGAATTTCATTCCACTTCTATAATGAGCTTAGCAAACCCTAAAGCAGAGAATACATAATTTCAAACAGATTTTTAAATAGCTTTTTTGTCGGCTTTCTTGGAAGAGGAGCAGAGCCAGCTGATGATACTTTTTCAGGAGCAGAAGCAGCTGCTTTCTGGGCTTGATCCCCAAGGTGCTGACTGCCCCTGGCTTCTCCTGCCGTCACCTGGAGCGGGGCAAGCTGTGTCTTGTGGGATCAGGACCTCTCAGGGGGGTGGTAAGGGAACTCCAGAGTGCTCCTGCTCTCACCTATACTGCAATGGTGGCAACACAAGAACCGGTGGGAACTGGGCATGGAGACAGCCAGCTGGGCCTTGCAAAGGAACTGGCTCCTTTTTGCTGGAGAACGACATTGCACAGCAGTAATCATAGTTTCAATAGTTCCTCCACCATCTTCAGCTTCATTCAGTTCCCCCCTTAACAGATGGCCTGCTTTGAAGGAGAAGAGGAGAAAAGAGCTTTTCTATTACGGGATTTTCGGGGGCACCTTAAACAATGGCTATAAAGTAGAGGAGGAGGGTTGCAACCCAACACCATCACGTCTCTCTCCAGAGTCCTTCCCTTTGTTCTTAATCTCATTTGAGTGGTAACTGCTCAACAGAGCAATAAGAAAAGCATTTGAAGCATCCCATCAATCCAGCACAGATTTCTAACACAGGCCAGTCCAATTAGACTATTATGCGTGGCCAAAATAAAATCCCCGTGCTTTTGATAAGTCACATGAATAAAGTACAGGATGGTCATGTTGTAGTGAGCAATTTGAAGCTAAAAGCAAGAAAGTTTCTAGTCTCAGTTTCTGTCTAGAAAAGCAGACAATGTGGAAAGGATCTGCTGCTCTTGATTTAAAAAAAAATAGAGCTGGAAATGAAACAGATGAAACCATTAGTTTATTTCACTTGAAAGCTTCTGCTTTGCGGAGAGCTATGCCATATTGTTCTGTACAAGGACACCAGATTAATCGCCTTTTCTCTCCTTCACCTTTTATAGTGATGCTGCACAAATGTTATCAAGCTGACGGAGAAAATTATAAATATACTGTAGCTGCAATTTAGCAGCATTAATCACACAAATTTAGTAGTTTTAGATGGTGGTTGGTCATCCATTAGCTGAAAAGTTGACAGTTGTAGCATAGAAGCCCGAGTTCAGGCCTCATCTTCCCCTTTCAGGTCATCTATTTCTTTCTCGGCAAAAACATCTGGTCATTTCAAAACTGTAATTTTCATACATTTTAGCTAACAGTGGAATGTTGAAAAGCTGTTCTGAAAAACATAGTTCTTTCCTGTGCCAAACCAGTTGGCCTAGAGTTAGCAAATGTTGTTATAAATCTTCCCTTTGCTTTTTCAACAGCTCTAAAACTACAGAATTAAATGCTTCATAAAGACTAGCCAGTGGACACAGGTTAGTATGCTGAAGAAGTTGAGCATGCAAAGCCACCAAGACCTCTTGAATGCTGCCCTAGCCACCCCCTGGAGCTCAAGCCTGCAGAACCCCCAAGCTGCCTCCCAACCCCAAACCTTAGATGGAGGATCCTTTTGCTTTCTTTCCCTCCTCCCAAGCACAGTTTAATATAAGGCACTGAGTAGGGTTAGAAAGAAAATAACAAAACAGAAAGCCTACCTTCAGTCACATGTATGTACACTTTCTATTAATGTGTGTCAGTGGAGATGGTCTTTCTTACTGCTTGCCCTCCAAATCTTACCCCAGCCTTGTGTGTAGAGTCATAAGTAGCAGGCTGAGGGATTTCCCCCACATACCTAATTTATTTTCCAAAGTAAATTTCATCTAGAGAGAACGGAGAACATTAGAGGTGTGCCAGCTGGTGTGCTGGTTTGTCCCACCAAACAACAACCCAAGAGCCTGGGAATGGCAAACCCAACTTCTTTCTCCTCCAACAGCTAGGTAATGAAATATGTCAAATACAAGGGTGGGGTACATTGGAAGTGTTGTACCCCCCACTAATCCAAGGCACGTGGCTAGGGTGCACTGCGCACAGACCTGCTTTGGTTGGAAACCCTGTTCTGAGTTAGGCGTAGGGATGTAAAATCCCACCTCCCCTCCCCATACAAGCCCCCTGGCTTCTGCTCCGGAGGCTGGTGCAGGAGAGATACCATTCCCTATGCTGTGAAGGGTGCATGGATCTGTGGGCGAATCAATGGTGGTTTTTTAAAAAACACATAGGGAAACAGGATGACCCATTCAATCGGGGGCAGAGTTCCTGGTGTGCTGAAAACTCAGGAACTATTGAAACTTCGGGTCTGAGCCAAAGCAATTTTTTTAATTATCATTCTGGTTTTGTGGTCCTGACAAGGACAGCAGGAATGGAATGTTCTCCGCTACTGAGTCCTGATATGCTAACACTGCTCATCCAAACCAGCAGCGTCAGGACAAAGCAAGAGGAAAATACTGACTGCATGGGATATCTTCTCAGAGCCGTGACAAAATTTCTGGTCAGAGGGAGGCAGCTGTATTTCAGAAGGGCCCAGCAGGGCATAATACTCATTTAACACATGAAGGAGGAAAGTTCAAGTTGCTCGTCTGCGTGGCAAATCCCAAACAAGGACCTGGCTGCCAGAAGTGCTGGGGTTCACTCACTCTCATGTTCATCATCTGTCATTAGAGCTGTTCTGCTTTGTATAAATATTAACCAGAGTAAAGATTAAAATCCAACCACTAAGCTGCAAGCTGAGTGTCTGTCTGTGGATCCGTTCACAACAGTCACTAGCCAGCAAGCAGCTCCTTCTCTTACTCAGTAGAAGGAGGGAAAAACTTCAAACCCCTTCATCCAAAAAAGAACAGGGACTTAAATGCATGTCTTCCCTAGAGTAGGTAAAGAGCCTCAAAACTGGTGTTCTGGATCAGGGATCTTGCAGGCTCACTTTTTCTGATTCTACATTAAATGTGAAATAACTGTCTTTTCATTCTGAGAAAGACATATTTAGATGTCCCCAAAGTCATAGACGCTGGGAGCATGAGCAGGAGTTTTTGTGGTCACAGAAGACAGGAGCCAGTCATACATTATGTTAGGAAGAAGAACCATGCAGAAAAGTTCTCTCTGGCTCCTTCTGCCAGTCCTGAATGTCGTGCCTAGCAGCCTGGTACCTTGGCCACTGGCCTGGGATGCTCAGCACATGAGATCACTCTTGCAATCAGAGTACAGCACTAGCAGCAAAGGTTGCCTGCTTCTTAACCCTGATATCATGACTTCCTTTCAGGCAGATCTCCTCAGCTCTGCCAAGGCCTTCTGTAGCCTTAAAGCTATCAAGCAGGCAGATAATACCTACCCTTGGAGGGACCAAGAAGTACAGGTACAGAAAGAAACGTGTGAATCCCGGCTGTTGGCTGGACAAGCTTCCAGGCTCATGTTTCAGTAGGGCCCGTGAGGAAAAACACTTATTTCCAAGCCCTTCACGCAGTCATGGTAAAATTGCAGACTAGCTCCTTATGAGGCGATGCCTTCTGTCATTTGCTGTTCAGGAATGTGGAAGCGCATTCATTTTCTAATGGAAATGAACTGAGCAATGCTGTTTGCCTGCCTCCAGTCCAGGACTCTCAACACACTGATAATGATATGGGAAAAGTCCTTCTTATCCTTAATTTCTTCTCAGCCTATGTCCATGAAGGCCTTATGTCTGTACAAACCAGTATAAAATGCTATTTTGCTGGCATGGTGGTGTCTTATATCAAAACTACACAGATAGATGGTGACTTTGCAAGCTGTTCAGTAGGAACCAGATTTTTGTTACCTAAACACCACTTCCAGATCCTAGAAACAGACTACCACCTTGCAGATCTGACCATGTAGAAGAGGGACAGGTATCTGTAAGACATCTGTTACCCAGTCTCGTCCATGGTAGGCTCCAGTCCCTCCACTCTGAATGCTGTCGTTCAAGGCAGTAGCAAAGTTATTTCAATACCACAAAGAGAACTGGCTTTGGTTTTAGCTTGCCACAGATTTAATTCCCTTCTATCATCTGAACTAGTTACCCTGTTCTTTCTCACTGCTGGGCTTTCTGCCTGGGCATGTTTACCTAAAGCATGCTGACGTTGCAGCTGATAGCTATTTTGTAAGAAAAAGTGTTCTCCAGCTCATCCATCTGACCTCTGCCTTCGCCAGTGGTAGCCACCATGGCTCCCCTTCTTCTTCCGCACACTGGCCTTCTCTTATAATCAAGGTTTCTGCATGGTCTTTAACCAGAAGATCTGTATTGAATTTTAGAAGCTATATTTGGGAAGCATGGACTTTCTCCCCTCCGCCCCTTCTCCAGTGGCCGTAACCAGCGGCCCATTTATAGCTCTGCCTGTTTTGTAAGCGCCGTGCGCGGCGTTAGCCCCTTCTGGGTTGGGAGTGGGGTTTCCTGGCCGGTGTTCAGGGCTGGCAGTCTGGGCTGGCTGCAACTGCAAGAGCCAAGGAGCAAAAATTTAGAAAGCTACTTAACAAAGAGATTGCGTATGTGCTGCTCGACCTGAGGAATGAACAATTACTTTCCTGACTGGTCTAAAAGGGGGCTGCTTTATTTCAGTATCAGAAAAGAGATTCTGGCTTTCTCCCCAGTTAGGGGCAGAGCAATCCTTCATTAGTGACGCTGCATGGAGACTTGTATCAGCCTCGGAGCAAGCTCAGCTCCTTCAGCTTCTTGAGCATGTCCTGGTTAATTGTCATCTCCTCCTAACGCTCTCCACGAGCGTGAAATGGCTCTCGCTGTCAGTGAGGCAGAGCAGGGGAAGACGAGAGCCCTTGCTCACATCCCAGCACCGTCAGCCAAGGTGATGCAGGGAGGGTGGTCTCATGCCCTGCAAGGGAGGGGTTGTCACTCCTTTCTCCCACTTTTTCAGCCACGGCTCTTCTGTTTGGTCCTCCATACAGTGCAAAACAGAAAACTATCCCTACCCACAGGGGCAGAAGGCACAAAACAAAATCTATGGAATTCTAGGCAAGGAAGTGAAATTCCTCCTTTTCATTGCATTTAAATCTACCATTTTAAGATGTGCTGCTACTTCTCTCCTTTCAGCTTTCTCTACTGCTAAGGGCAGCATCCCATGTAGAGCAGGACACCCGAGTGAAAGGGGCTTCAAATCCCAGCCAGACCTTACCATGAGCTATGGGTCCCCTTTTTGCTGGGTACGTCCTTCACCTCTGAACCCCTTGCAGCAGAGAGCATCTCTTATACGGCTAATGCCATGTGATGGGGTGTTGTTCGTGACCAAAGCTTCAAGAGATACTACTGTAATACATGTCATTGTGAAGGGGTTCATGGTGACTGCCAAAGTAGTTGGAGGAATATTCTTTCTGCAAGGGGTATCAGAAGGGGTGGAAACAGCACAGAAAGGACTGGAGGCTGAAGGGGAAGAGACAGATGAAGTCTCGCATTCAGAAAGTGCTGGAGCCCTTGCAGCAAGCTCAGATTGCTTACAGGGCATTCTGTGCAAACTGTTTACAAAGGGCCAAGGTTTAAATTATGGTGGTGTCAGCAACCACTGAAGTTTGCTGCACTGGAAGTATTTCATGCTTGTCAAAATTCACCTCCTGCTCCAATGCTCTTGAAAGAATTTCAGAAATAAAAATAAAAGTTAGATGACTTTTTTCTTTTGGTTTTATCCCCCTGCCCTCCCAAAAAAGGGGAAAAAAAATATCAAAGATATCCTTAAAAGAGCTTCAGTTCCATAATTATGCTTTCACTGATAAAGTGACATTTCCTGTAGTAATTAGGACAGGCTGTGCCATCCAGACTTTATCTCCATGCTTTCTGTGGGGATCTGACATTTTTTCCTTACAATTACTCCTAAGCATTCCCTAAATGCAGTCAGACACTGTAGAGAGTGACTGCATAGAAAAAAAAATAAATAAAACTAGGTAACTCTCTCAGCAATTGCACCATAGCCCATACAGTTTCATACAGAAGAAAAATAGGCCTGTACAAGCATTTAGGAACAAGTAGTATTTGCACCATGATGAAAAAAGTACATAATGCCCTCCCACTCCCTCCAACCATAAAGAAATTGTTAATTATCTGTGCTGAATGGAATTAAACCAAAACTGGAACTTTATTGTTTTCTTCAGGCAGGATCACCCACTAGAGGATTTAATTGATATTTGAGCCTTACTGGGGGGGCCTGAAGGGCTCACCCTGCAGCAGAGTGTTTTTATTAGACCAACATAGTGGGGTCACTGTTGCTCAAGTCTTAATTTTATCCCACCCCAAACTACTTGGGGCCGGAAACTTCAGGTCTGGCCTCACAGCAGTTTCCGAAAGGCAGAACTTGATTTGCTGTCTGGGGCTACTCCCAAACGATACAGCAGCACCGTCAGACTCGGAGCCCCTTTGTACAGGGAACATAGAGGTGCTTTTCAATACCGGTTCTCAAGTATGTGCCCTCTCCCATCTAACAAAAGCAGTGTTGTGTTTCAGTTGACTTGTCCTCCTTTTGCAGAGCTCAGAAGCAAACCTTCATCTTAACTTCGGTTTCCCCAGGTAACAAACAAGACACTCAGAAAATAAACATTTGTAATTATCCTTGGCCACCACTGGATGTCAGTGATTGCTGGACTTTAACAGTGGTTTAGGTTTAAAACAAAACAAAACAAAACAAAAAAAAAGGCAGCATTTTCAGACCTGCCTGTGGCTCAGGCAGGACCAGAACCAGGCAATGCAAGTGCAACCAGATGGTGGGGCAGCCAAGCTGAGGACCAGATGTGCTGATTTGTCTGAGGCTGCATACTTGCCTTTGCACCCACACATGCTTGTATGCACTCGTTTGTAATAGCATATCTTAAGCCGGGGAAGAGACTGGTGAAAAAGAGGTGCCCTTTTGGCTGATAGACACATTTGATCTGCTCAGCTTCAGGCTTACGAAGGAACTTCAGAAGTTGTAATCTGAAAACGTGGCATTGGCACACAGACACAAGGAACCCATCGAGAAAGAAAAGGCCGTTTGTTCATGCTCAGTGCCTCTCCAGAGCAGAGCGAAGGAGAGCAGGAGGCACAACAGAGCAATACAAAATCTGAGACAGGCACCCCCTGATTTTTGCAGGCATAGACAGCAAAGGTATGTGGTAGCTTGTGTGTGCTGGGTGCAATCAGTGTTAATGACTCCAGACTAAGCAGATCTGTTCTTACATGGGAGCTGGTCACAGAAGCAATACTATCCACTGTACTGTGCTTTAAGGGCATGCTGGATGCTTCCCCTATAGATTGCTAAGTCTGTAACTGGGCAAAAAAAGATGTAAATGGAAACTCTTGAAGACTGATCTGTTAACGTGCTATAGCAGCCTTTGAGAGTGGGGAAAAAACACCTGTAGAAGAAAACTGGATGACAGGAGGGAGGGAAGGAAGGTTAACATGCTCAATTTGGTCTGCTTCCATAGTTAAAATGTGAGGAATGTACACAAGCGCATGAATGATAAAGTAAATAACGACATTGCACTGCAGAAGGCGGTTGCAGTGAGCAGCTTCCCAGCGGTGTGGGAAGCTCAGAAGAGGCTGTCAGATAGCCCAGGCACGAGAAACCGCTCGGTGCTCTGCAGCTGGCACATCCTCTCTGCGGCATTTGCTGTCCTGCAGGGAAGAGGCGGGCTGCTGGCACTGGTTGGGACACTTTGCTGGGAGAAGGGTGCATGGGCTTCCAGGGCTTCCCACCCTTCCCTTGCAAGGAGCTGCCAGGGCCAGGACCCGACCCTCCTTCTCCCAGAGCTGCTCCCTGTCTCCTGCTCGCATTCCCTCCTCCATTTCTCCATCTCTCCTTCCCAGACCCCCCATCATTACCTTCCTCTCACAAGAGTGGCTCCATTTCAGCAAAAGGAGCAGAGCAACCTTCCCAGCAGGGTGACCCCACAGTGTTGCTAGATAGCCCTGCGTGCTTGCGAGAGGCTGTGTCCAATGCCCTCCAGCCAGTGATGGCATTGATGTTATGTCCTCTAGTCCCCAGCAAAATGCTTTAACCACTGGGCTAGGCAGAAGCATCAGGGGTTGTATCACTGGACACATTTTAAGAAAGGACTTTCCAACATTTTCTACTAAAGCATGATCTAGGCTGTATGTATGCTCCAAGGGCAAACTGAATCCTCTGGGGTCTTAGGAAGAGAAAAACCTTGAGCCCTGAGTCCCCGGTAGTTTTAGGTATAAGGTAGGACTGCTGGCCTAAGATAGTTCCAAACATATGTTCCTTGGGCTACCAAAAAAATAAGTGGGGGCTGAAGAGGGGACATAGGCATTATGAGGGTCACCTCTTAATAAGGGACTGTTTTCAAGATAATCTGCTTTAGACTTAGCTATTTAAATCTTCTTTGGCTTTAGACTTTAAAAAACATAAAGTAATAAAGAATCCACCACAGCTCTAGATAAGTGTCCCAGTGGAAAGATACCCAAACACTTAAAAGGAAGTAAATCTTAGTACCTTAAATACACCTTCAGCAAATATCAACTGTATTTCATGGCAGCTGGACAGAAGAAGAAGAAACTGGTTTCATGGCAGCAGCAGTAGAAGATGCTGCTGATACCAGCCTGCTGTAATTTATAATCTATGGTATTTGAGTAGACCTGTGAGATAAACGAATAAATCTACAAGGATCTAGTCACAGTATTTCACCGTCCTCCACAGAATCTGAAGAAGGTGCACACCACTGACCATGACTCGTAGCACACTACAGCAGGTACCAGAGGCCAGCTGCCACTAAGAAGCTGACAGAGGGATCCTACCACGAGTGACAAGTATGGTGAATTAGGCCACATCCTATCTCGGCTGCCTCCAGGCATTTCAACACAACCAGGTACAGAAGTTTCACAGTTGTTCCTATACTACAGAGAACCACATGCTTGTGGCAACTTTGATGTATGCTACATCTGGGACTGCTGGCAAAGAAGATGACGCAAGAAGAGTGGCTGAAGGAACTTCAGCTCTTTGCAGCTCCCCTCGGAGCAGCTGCTTTACCCTCGAGTGGTGGCTTTGCACCATACCGCAGGTACCAGCCACATCCTATAGCACAGCCGAACAGTCGGGGGGAAGCTGAGCTTGCTCCCCTCTGTTCTCCCGCCACTGCATCGTATCTATGACTTTGGCTGCAGGGCGTGCAATGCCCGTGAGAGAGCTGGCATGGTGGGATCCTGCTGGCAGGCTCAAGGAGCCCAGTACCAGGGCAGGGTGGGGGCTGGCTTTCGGCCCCATATGTTACCCCATTGGAAAGCCAGCTCAGGCAGCGCTGCCTGGCACTGCTGTCATACGAGGGAAGGAGGTGCCAGGACAGCTCTTCTGCTCCTGCTCTACCTACAAAGAACATGTTCTTTCTGTTAATTGTAGCTCATGCTGAAAAGACACTTAAAAGCCCACTACGGAGGAAGCCACTGGGGGTACCTGATGTGGGGTGAATAAACCTTTCATAACTTACTGGGAGAACACAAATAGAGGGTGTCCTAGTTTCAGCTGGGGTAGAGTTAATTGTCCTCCTAGTAGCTGGTACAGTGCTGTGTTTTGGGTTTAGTAGGAGAAGAATGTTGATAACACCCTGATGTTTTCAGTTGTTGCTAAGTCGTGTTTAGACTAAGTCACGGAGTTTTCAGCTTCTCATGCCCAACCAGCAAGAAGGCTGGAGGCACACAAGAAAGTTGGGAGGGGACACAGCCAGGACAGCTGACCCAAACTGGCCAAAGGGGTATTGCATACCATGGTGGGAGCTGCATACCACTGGTGGGAGGTGGCTGGGGGAGGATTGCTCCTCCGGAACTAACTGGGCATCAATTGGCAAGTGGTGAGCAATTGCATCACTGGTTTTGTATATTCCAATTCTTTTATTATTACTGTCACTTTCTTGTTGTTATCAGTGTCATTGTTAGTTTCTTCCTTTCTGTTCTATTAAACTGTTCTTATCTCAACCCAGGAGTTTTATCTTTTTATTCCGATTGTCTCCCCCATCCCACCAGGTGGGGGGAAGTGAGTGGGCAGCTGCCTGGTGCTTAGTTGCTGGCTGGGGTTAAACCACGACAAAGGGTAAAAGTCCTTTGCTCAAAGCCTGTTACTGACAATAAAGACTTCTTTCACTCTATTGTTAATGTAAGGATTGAGACAGTCCTCCCTTTCTAGAGTCTGATTTTCCCAGCCCATAGGGGCCTGCAATGGGTCAGTACCAGGCTTCACCCACCCTCCCTTCACACCACATCTTTGATGTTGTCATTGGTAAGTGCTTTCATTAAATAAGAAACTGTTTGGATTATTTACCACAATCACATGCTCAGCATTGCTTGTTTTACAACTAAAAATGATCCCTTGTCCTAGCTGTCATCATCTTGCTTGTGAATCAGATTTAGCCTGACTGTCGTGGGGTGAATGAATGTTGGGCTTGACTTCAGTGCCGGCTCTGCAGAACTTTGTAGCCATGAGAAAACACTTCTGCACTGATGGCCAGCCCTCTCCCACACCAGGTACTGCAAACAGAGCAAAATCAGTGGGGACACGTAGATTTCCAGCCTGCCACGCACAAGGTGTGACTGCTTTGCCTTTAGAAGATAGCTGTAACAAATGAAACAGTTTTCCTTCATGAGCATATGCTCTCTGCTTTATTTTTTTGTGAGCAGTATTTTATATTTTCACATATATCCAGAGGCACATTTTAAAAGTCCCTTGGAAAAATGACACACATACTTTATTTCAGATTCAGTAATTTTATGTCATGCTACACAGAAACTTCACTACTTTATAGCAACCGTATTTCTCTGGATGCATTTACCATCGCTATTAGTAGGCTAGGGAAAGAAGAGTGAAGAAAGCTGGCAGGTGTAAGACTAAGAGGAACACATTTCAGAAGGTCTTTTTCAGAGACTACCAAGCAAAGTTGTTATGTAAACCCTAATCTTCAGGCTAAAAAAGTCAACATGATAAAAGTTCTCTCCCTTCTCCTCCAACCTCCCCCAAAGAGCCTGTCGTGGTAATTACTGCCTTGAACCTCACGGTCGGAGAGCTCTGACAAAGGGCAGCAGATCTATCTATCTATCTACTCTGTCCTATCCAACAGCTCATAAAAAGTAAAGTTTCCTTTGAAAGCTCTTGCAGTCCCCAGCTCCTGGGCAGTTTTAGGAGGCAATATAACAAAAAGGGCTAGGAGCACCTGTACTATTTCAGCAGTGATCGAGCCAAATTTTTGGATAAACTGTTTGACTCACAACAAGAAACATGCCCTAAACCAAGCCAGAGCCCCTAGGTTTAGCCTGATTCTCCATGTAAACTGATCCCACTACCACACAGCCACCTGGCATCTTCCAACCCGGGCGGCAGCGCAGGTTTCCTGCTGCAGCCTAACCCTTACAGCAGTGCCAGAGGAGCTGGAGCCGGCAGGCCTGCAGCATTCACACAGCCCCTGATTTATTATCCTCTGGGCACACACGCATGACTTCCACTGCTAATAAGAGACGCTGCTCACACAATGAGGGAGAATAGGCTCCCAAACTGCTGCTGACATTCACTTGCCTCCTGATCGTTGTACCCCATGTGCCTCTGTTGGTCTCCATCGTACCCTGCTTAAGTGCTCTGCAGTCATTATGGGCTTGATTCTCCACTGCTTCTCACCTTGTGCAGTCATTTGCACCTATGTAAAGTGAGTGCAAAGTGAGTTTACGTCTACTTTGCCCAGGCGTAAATGATTACACCTCCATGGAAGCTAAGACTCTATATTGAAGCTGCTCTGGCCAGAAATTGCATCTCTGTTGAAGCACAAAGGAGAGCAGGCGATACAATTACTCAGTAGGGGAGAATAATGAATATGCCATGGAGATAAAGTCCTCTTGTTTTAGTATGAGCTCGCCACATCTTATAGCACACAACCATAGTTCTCAGAAGTGCAATGGTAATACATAACTTTGTATTTTATTTTTTTTCAAGCAACTCTGACATTTGGTGTTTGTTACAGGGGAAGGGAGGTGAAGCTGCAAATAAGATGTGGTTAAAAGAGATTATTGAAAGAATTTCAATGGCTTGAAAGAATTTCTAGGTAACACAGTTACTGCTAGTACACAGATGCATGTCACCTCATTTTGGAAAAGGACTGGTTCCTGCCTTGCCTCTGTTAGTGCTACAGAAAACAGGGTTTGATGGTTCTTTTAGATGGGAAAAAAGTGAGTGGTAGTTCTATCAGCAACCAGTTGATTTTATAATGTAGATTAATTGGTTTGAGGGAGTATAACATTGAGTTATATAAGTGAAGAGGGCCTTTTAAAGACAATGTTATAAATAAGTCTGCTGAATACTTACATGCAAAGTTCATCTGTGTTAATGATACTCTCAAAAGGTTTAAGAAAAAATAAAAGTATTACCTTTTTGATCTGAGTGGTCACAACTCATAGTCCTGTAGGTAGCTTCTGTTAGGGAGAGAAATTGCTCACTAGGTAATGTGGTTGTGAGGCTAGCCTCTTTGTTCACAGTGATCATGCAAAGTTTTTTCTCCTCAGTATAGGAGGAATTGAACAGCAAGGGGTCGGCATTCTGCTCATAGTTCCTTGTCCCTTTTGCAGGGCACTTGGCCAAAGAGGTGGAGTATTTTTTGAGCTTTCCACCAAGCTTGTTGGTTCAAGATACTTTATCTCTTGCTCTCCTGTTACACTCTATCCCTACTTCAGACACCCAAGTTTCACAAAATAAGAGCAAGAGAGACTTGTCTTTCCATATAACCGCGCGTAGCAATGTCCATGTTTCATAGGGAGGCTGTTGATGTTGAGTTCCAGAAAAGAACTTAACTCCTTCCAGCTGAAAGGCAGCAGCTATGTTTAATCCATAAAAGCACCTTTGCTTCATTCTCACCAATGTCATGAGTCTACAATGGTGATAGTGTAAAAAGTATGTTCTAGACAAAAAGAAAAATGGTATCTATTGTAATCAAAATTTAAGTAGTTACTGTTAAATAATAAATTATTACATAATTATGCAACGCCCTCTTGTCAGAGTATTTTAATTTTTCTATTCCACAATGATTTTATTCCCATCCAAGTAGCAGTGAAGGTATGTAAATAAAACTGTTACCCCAAGGTATGCTTCAGTAACACAATAAATCATCTCAGAGACCTGAAACTTTTGCTGCAATCAGGACACTTCCAAATCCTTTATATTGCTGTAGCAATACTGTCTCTAAACTGTAAGTTCAGTATCTGTTAGCATCTGTTTCCTATATGAAAGGCATTTTAAAATCCAGAAAAGCAAACTGTGAATGGTCACGAGCCTTTGTAACTCCACAAATGCAAAATTGTGTTCTGGTGACCATTGCAACGGTTTTCTGTCACAAGCTCACCCAAGCCAGCTGGTGTTGTGCAGTATTTGCAAGCTTAGAAGTAAATCTCTTGTTAGGAAACAAAGTCCTCCCTGATCCTGCACACCCAGGAGGAGCAGCTTCTTCTGGACAGCTCCACTGTCATTGTGTCAGCAGAAATTCCTCCTTCTCTCCCCGTCTGCCCAAAGCAAACTGCTTTTTTTATTAGGAAATACTCTCTTTCCTTGGAGTTTTATTGCAGCCTGGCAGACTTAAGCTTGTCTCAGACCATCTGTAAACCCACCTGGTAGGTGCCATGGCTTTTGACATGCGCAGCAGAACTGTCCCACCAAGGAGCCAGAGGAGATGGCTCCATCAGGGCACGTCACCGCTCCCAGGGTGAGCTGGGACATCCACAAGACGGATGCACGTGTCATGTGGAGATGCTTAAAAGCAGTTTGACTGTGTCTCTGCAGGGCTATGCTTGTGCCCCCCACGCGAGCGGGTAAGCAGCTGTATTCAGTGGCCACGGAGGGCTTCATTCTGCCACTGTGAAGCAGATCTTTCTGCAGAGGTCCGCAGCTGTTTGTCAGATCCAGAGTAGAAAACTAGGCTGCAGTAGTCCTTGCAGCCTTGAACAGGACATGGGGCTGCCCTCCTTCCTCTGAACAACCAGGGAAGCCCAAGGTGTTATGACAGCTCAGTCTCGCCTTCCTGAAATCCCCAGCTGCCCAGAATATCTCCTGCACTTGGCTTCAGTTAAGCAGTGAAGTGGCTGCTCTGTGGCCACCTTCCTATATTTTGGACCTGTGCTGCTTTGGCATCGAGACGAAGGACAACTCCAGGAACCTCAGCAGCAAAGATTTGTAAGCCATCCTCAGTACCAAACACCAAGCTCCCTGCATTTATGTTCACTCTTCTTCCCCTGCTCGTTTTCTTCTGTATATTTACTACATCTGTTTACTTTGTTGTGCTTTCTGGCCCTCGTTCCCTTTTTCCCTCCCCCTTTTATTTTCTCCTTGTCAGAAATGACTAGCACACAAGGGGGAACAGATTCCTGCTTCCAATATAGCGACACCTGAGCAGCTAAAATCCCTTTGAGATCCTGGGTCTCAAAACAGGTTTCAGCCCCTGGGAAGTGGTTTCTTTGGCTGGAAAGCTCCCACAGCATGTCACTTATAACAGTGCTGTTCCCTGTTCTCTGCAAACCAGTTGTCTACAAATCATTTTGCTCACCTGTGCCACATATTTATAAAGAATTTTCAAGGCAGGGTCTGTAAGACATGGTTTCCTGGCACTTACTCAGCTATTAGGCATAATGAAATCCAAACTGTTTATTAGCTCATCCACTATCTCGGCTATCCAAAAATCTAGCTCAAATTCCAGATGTCCAATTTGCAAACCCAACTTTCTCAACTGTTGGACGAATGCACATTTCCCTGTCAATGTCTCCATTTGAGACCAATTAGTTGGTTCACTTTTGGACAGTCTACTCCTTACTGTTTTTAGCATGTCTGCTCTATTAATGGTTATCCTTGAGGCAGTGTCCACTTTTTTCCATGCATTTCACAGATACCAGCAGATTATTTGTAGCCATTCTCCTTCTGTTGTTCAACTGCAAGGATCTAAACAAAAACCTGGGGCCTCAATTGTGTACCTCTGGGCTTCACCGACATAATGTGGTGTCCTTGCAACTCTCAGACTGGGAAAGAAGCTTTTTACTAGGCTCTTGTGATGTTTTCTTCTGGCCCAGCCTCCTATTATAACAAGATGACGTTTTATAGCAAACTTTTTCACTGTACCAGCACTTAACTCAACTGCTTTCTTTAGTTTTTGCATTATTGCCAACTTCTCTTGTTTTACAAACCAAATCTATCACTTTTTCTAATTGTTCAAAAATGCCACAGACCAGACTAGAGTCACCTTTTCCATTTGACATATCTGTGCTTACAGGGCTCATGGCAATTAATGTCCATCTTTCTTGCTAGCAGCTGCTTCCTTTCCTGGTTGGCTGCTGCAGAGAAAAACTCAAATGGTGGGGCAAATTCCCCAAGCCCTTGGGGTGTCTGATTTCCTTTTGCTGATCTGGCCTTGCGAGTTGAAGTCCAGCTAAATGTGTATAAGTTGTTCCACTGCCCATTTATCCTGGGAGTCCTTGTTTGCACCGGATTATGCCAAGAACAGGTCTCGTCTGGTCCTCAGCCAGGCCAGAGGATTCAGCTTTCCCCTTGCTGCTAATTCTCTGATCTGGCTCTTTCTGCCTGATGGCTGCCTGCGCGCCACATCTCAACAGCTCCTGCAAACTTGGAGCGCTCGATTGTCTGTCGTGGGCTGCTCTGTAGCACGGACAGAGCTGGCGTACTCAGGCTGGCTGCTGGAAACCTCTCCTATTCCTCTTCCTAGCCACTCACTTGGGTGAGACGTTGAGCAGAGCCAAGAAGCCTGTCAGGGAGTTTTCCCTCAAAGAAATCAAGTTTTGCATTATTTGAACTGGACAGTCTCTCCCCTCCCTGATTGGGCTCTGAGGGTTACAAATGGAGTAGAAAATAGTTTTACCGAGGTCATTTGGCTAACCCACTTGTGCAGCCAGGTGGCTGAGCGAGGTCTGCTCTGACCTCTGCCCCTTTCATTGCTTTCTCAACACAGTTTCTGAGATCTGTCATTCCTTGCTGCTGCTCATGTCTGTTAGCAGGTCTCCAGTTGTCAAGACACCTTTGAGTCTCCCTGGCTCCATGGAAATCCTCCTCGTTCAGAGCAGACAGGTCTCTGCTTCCAGCTATGGGTCTTCCCGGTCTGGCTAGACACTGTGTAGTTGTTGCTCCAAAATCAATTTTGTCTCCACCTACAAGTCATTTCTCCGCCATTATCAAGAGACTTCTGGATGCTTCTTCCTTCTTTATTTGATGCTTTCTCCTTTAATGATGCCTCACGCTGCTGGCTGTAGGTCAAGTGAAACCTTTTTGCTGGGGGGGGGGGGCTGGAATGAGCTCAAATGTGCTGAGGGTTGTCCCAGCCCTTTCCCAGCACCACACCGGCAAAGCGGGTAACATTGACAGCCACATGGCTGACATGGGACAGCTCTGTCCTTCCACCACTCTGCACTGCAGGGTCAAGAGGAGTTGAGGGTGGAGGGGGAGAGGAGCACTAGGGAGAGAAGGAGGCAGGAGAACTGAGGAGGGTGAGATAGAGGAGGGATGGAGGTAGAGCAAGGACTTTGCTTGCCCGCAGGCTCTGCAGGATGCAGCTGCAGAGCAAATGAAGCCTGTGAGCCCCATGCTTCCCACTTGGCTTTCAGATTTGCTTCCACCATGGTTGATTTTGGTGGCATCTCCATTACCCTATCTCTCTTGAGCCTGTGCACGTCCAGCTCAGTTTCTCCTCCCAGAGCCTGACTCTTGCTCCTGACATGCACAGCAATGCTTCGCACTCCAGGTTGCTTGCCAAAATTCAGAGTGCTGTGAGGTGTGTTGATTAGGAGATGGAGGTGATGATAGAATCAGACTTCTTCACTATGGTCCTCTGTCTACAAGGAATGTGCAATGTCCCCAGACACAGGAGGAATTAGGAGCTGTTTTTTCTGTTACAATTGTCTTTTAATCAGCTTAGCCAAAATCTTTCTCCTCCCCTGCCCTGCCTCTGTTCTCGGAGCCATAATCCTAATGTTTGTTTAGGCCATGTCCTTGGCTTCTGTGACCTGCTCTCCCTTCTTTCCATAAACACACAAAACCAATAACCAGTGAGATATGAGACACTTGTAAGTAGAGGTAATTATATTATTTATGGAGGAATGCATGTCTCTGTGTGGAGGCCACTTTGTTTTTTCTGGTTCCACAAAGCATCTTGAAGGCTTTTGTTTCTTGTATTTATCCCAAAGGGACGGTGGCTCTTACAGTCTTCCTTGACTCCTCTGTGGACAATCTCAGTGCTCGCCTGCCTGTGCAATGGGCACCTCACTTTAAAGAAAAGGCATTTTGTAGGTTTTTGTGGGTTATTACCAGCCATTTAGCCTCAGTGTCACTAATTTGCTTTAGCACTAGCTAAAAGGCAACAAGATTACTACAAAGTCAGGTATCTTCATGGTGGCCTTAGTCTAGTCCAGCTAGATTGATGTCTGCAGACAAACTGGTGCCCTAGCTGAGAACTATCTTGGGACCATTAACAGAAAGTCACAGTAATGTGTAGGTCTGGGGGAAGGAGTACCCTCGTCTGCCTGTCTGAGACAGATTAGCACATCACCGTCAGAAAGGCGGCTCAGCGGCTTCTTGTGCCTGCTGTGGACAGCAAATGGAGTCTTCAACCTCAAGAACAGTCTATCAAGGTACTTCTGCCAATGCTAAATTCAATCGTTAGGAAAAAAGTACTCACTGGGGACCTATTCAAGCATGATGCAAAGCAGCATGGGTGGGGAAGAGAGGTAGGGAACCAAAGAGTGGCTGGACCAAAGCTCTGACTTTGTAATTCAAATGGAATGAGCTCAAATCCTTTGAAGGTTGTCCATTTGAAAACATTTCTGCTAACTTTTTTCCTCACATCAATTTGCTTATAGATTAATTTTTATAAGCTTTCCATGGGGGGAAAATTGATAATGTGACCCAAAATATTTCTCTTCCAAAAATGGCCAAGTTACAGTGGAAAAAAACAGTTCAGCCACATAAAGATGTGATAGTTATAAAAGCAATGTGAGGGAATTGCACAGCTCTCCACCTGCAGCAGCTAATTAAGAAGCAGCGGCTGAAGCCAGGTCTTTCCCCTTCCTCGGAAAGGACTGCTTCCTGTCCGCCGGCACGGCAAGATTTGGGGCTTGCTTCCCAGATTATCCGCTGCCTCCAGCAGACAGCCAGCACGGGGGTAGAGTTAAAAGCTCTTTCCCAACAATGATTGCTCTTTCCTGGAGGCAGCAAATAATTGCAGAATTAGGCCCTAATTCTGTCTTTCTTGTTGGGTTGCAGCGAGAGATCAAAGCAGCAGCAGACTTAGGAAAGGGTTAGGTATTTATACAGCCAAATAAACTGGTCCAGCACCTACATTGGTCCTGTTGTGTTAGGTCTTCTACTTCCATGTGGAGGGACAAAGCTGGAGCGGCTTGCCATTGGCCATGGCACTCTGGTGCTCAGTTCCTCTGTCACATCTGCACTGTCCAGGGCATCCATAGAGTACCATGTACCGCAAGAGCTTTTGACATCTCTGGGCATTGACAATGGTCTCCCTCTTGCTCCCCTCCAACCCTTGCTTCCTCTCTGTGCCCTACCTACCCCATTGCACCCATACCCTGGGGCTCCCCAAAGTCACGCAAGGTGGAGAGGATGTTGAAACATCCACTGACGACTGGACAGCCACCAGTGGTGGGGTGCCAGCCACACAGCTTGTCTTATTGCCTGGGGTATGTGCCAACATAAGCTGTCTCAGATGGACCTGGAGCTTGACTAGCTGGGAGCCACAGCCTCTCTTGGGGCTCATGTTTGTGACCTCATTTTTGTAGTGACTGATGCATGCTCTATATTTGCTTATCAACCATGGTAGTGGTAAACATCTAATGATGCACAGACAGAGAGCCAAGGGCTGGATTCAGAGGCTGTAAGTGCAGAAGAGAGGAGCTGTGTGGCCCTCTTTCTTTAACATTCCATTTACTGTACCTCCGTAGGCACATGCTAGTGCCTCAAATTTGTTCCTCCATATGCCTTTAAGATCCAAGCCAGAACAGGTCTGCATGTCCTTCTGCTTCTCTCTCTATGTAACATACCTTAAGATATAGACTAAAGAAAGTCTCTGGGTACAACCCCTGAACATGGAGTATGATGCATCTTCTTAACTCATTTCTCAGCCAGGGTGACCTGAAATGCCTGAGCTGAAAACACTTTCTAGCTTTGAACGCACCAAGACTTTGAGGAAGGTGTACCAGTCTCAGGAGAAAGGCTGGCTGTTCGTTCCTGCCCTGCCCTGGGTGTTAATATTACCCCTTTCTTCTGCAGCCAGCAGTCCTCAGAGGGCTGCTTCTCCTTGTTGGTTCGAGCTGGGTAGTGCTGGCAATTTGCTGCCACAGGGCACGTCCCGTCGAAGGGACAGTAGAGGGCTGGGCAGAGCAGCCAGCGTGTGGCTGTGATCACAGTGGTGCTGGAAAAAGCCACCTGCTGCTGTGCTGTGGCAGTTACACATCTCCAAGGGCAGGGTTTCACTTGGTGACTGACACAAACAGGCATTTCTGATGGTAGGTGTCCACAGGTGTCTGAAGTAGAGGGGAGGTGTAGGCAGGTCAGCAAGGAAATTATGCTTTAAGGGGGACAGAATCCCTCTGCAGGCTCCACTGGCAGTTTCAGTGAGATCTCCATCATGTCTGGGAGTTCAAGTGCCTGGCTCACATGGAAACCTGCATTTTGACTCCAAGATTTGAACTGAATCATGCCCGCAGGACTCAGCAGGACCTGCTCTCAGGAGGAGATGCTCATCCAGCTCTGGGCTGGCTCATGGACGTGGAAGCCAGTCCCAGGAGTGCTGTGAAAGCCAGGCTGCTATCTGCTGCTTGCAGACATCCTGCCTTTGTAGCTTGGGTTTGGGGTATCTGCAGGCCCAGCCCCTCCTGGACACGTTCCTAGGAAAATCCCGAGGAAGTATGCCCAGATGGCGCTCTGAGCATTCAGTAAATGCCCTGTAATACTGACTGTGGCACCCCTATATGTTCCTGTCGGTAAACAACATGGGAAGGCATCAGATCTGGGCTTGCCTGTTCTGTGCAGGCTGCTCTGTGTGGCAGACTAGTGCAGCTAAGACCAAAATCTGAGTCCATTCCCTGCCTGAATCAAGTCACTCATTTGAACCTGGCCTTCTACCTCCCAGCTATCTCCTGCAACCCTTAAACCCTGACATCAATTACACCTCTGTCCTCAACCCAATGACATTCAGTTGCCTTTAGATAGAGCCTCGAGAGAAAGACACCAAGTGGTAGGCTCAGCTATTAGGCTGAACCTGAGAAATGTCCCACAGAGACTGCTTCAGCAGCTGGTCTCAGGGCTAAGTGTCAGGTTTATCACCAGCCTCTGCCTGGTAGTAGAAGAAAGCCTAGTGACAGCTTCCTCCTTGCCCTCTTGGGGTTGAACCTCAAGGTCAGTACATGCCCCTGAACTTAGGAAGATAATATATTTCTTGAAAGTCCCAACTCAGCTGCCACAGCTCTGCATAAAACCAGTCGTCCTTGCTGGTCACTGTGGTCCCAGCACGCAGCACTAGTGGAGGTTTGTTCTTCAGTGTCTGCACACACTCCCATTACCTTCTGGTGCCTCGCACAAAACCAGGCATGACCTCTGCCCGAAGGAATTCAACAAGGCAGTGAGATGTCTAACTGCTAGAAAATCACCTGCAATTATTCACACCCTCAAAATTGCAGGAGCAAAATGAGAGCCTGCTTTTCAAAATCAGGTCCATTATGTGTCTGCAAAGTATATAATCTCCACATAATTCATCAACACCATTAATCTAAACTCCTAGGTACTGAGCTCAATAGCGCATGTGTTTTCCATGTGTGTGTAATATCAAACAAACCTGTGTTTAACTTGTCAGAATATAATCAACTTCCATTAATTACTTCAGTATGAAGTCTCCAGTACCAATGGTTCTTCATATAATCACTCAAAAAGCTTTTATTGGGGAGCTAAACAGCTCAATAACACTAATTAATTGTGTTTCTTGGACAACTGAGATTGTATAAGTGGAAAGGTGGTTTTGGTACATTTCCCACTACATTGATTTTCACATTTCTGGAACACATTTCCCCATAATAGTCATTAGTGCACAGAGAGAAGAGTTGGAAAGGTGCGGTAGAAGCACGGCATTCCTGAAATATGATTTGAGATTTGTACTGGATCTGCACTGTTTGCCAGAAATTCAAACTCTGGCAAATAACTTAGCCTTTCTAGGCTGTTTGCCCAATAGGCTGAGTGAAAAAAACAGCAAACCTAAAAAAATCTGCCAATATTTATGTACCAGCGTGTGATTCAATTGTTTTATTGCAGAGTAAAAGTGACACAAGAGAGAGAGGAGGAGGACGGAAACTCTGTGAGTCTGGGGGAAAAATATGAAGCACTTGAATGTTAGTGTTAAAGAATTTTAAGACCTTTAATTAAACCACCCCAAAACTCACAAGCTCAACAAAACCGAAAAAGAAAGAGAAAGAGAGCAATTGCTCTCCCGGGGCTTTCAGGGCTTTACTTCTACACATATTTTTCTAATTCCACGTAGAGGAACAAAGAATGTGCTTTTCCCACCTGAGAAGTGTTGTTTGGTGATTCATGAAGCTTTCTCCCTTGTCTGAAGCAGAGATTTCTCAGTTATGTACCCCAGGGCTGCGCCGTTGCAGAGCGGAAGAGAGTTGGCTGGGAGGGGGATTGCCGGTGGGGAGGGTGTGAGGCCTGGGGAGCATTTCAGATCAGCAGGATATTACTTAGTGTCGTGTGTGTATGTATTTATATATCGGGAGTAAATGAATTGTTGCACTCAATGGCATGGAAAAGTAAATAAAAACCCTCTCTCGGCTGGATCACGAATGCTGGTTGTGGGTTTGGATTCGTGTTTCAAGGCTCCATTCACTGCTGATTTTTATGTTTTCAGGCCCTCTGTGCAGCTCCAGTGTTATCTCAAAAGCACCATCTTTTTGTCTACACAAATACTCAGCAGCACTCAAAATACAAATCTTCTTATCCACATGTTCATAGCTTTTTGCCTTTGAAGTTGTTCCCCTCCCCCATCATAAAACACAGATCCCACTCAATGGAAATGTATAGCACAGCTAGTGCCTTGGTAAATCAAGATCAAAGTGTGCTTAAACCTTAAGAGATTATTCTTATTTAGTAGCTTATTCTTCTTTAGTAGTAAACATTGTCACATCATTTAATCCTGTGTCCTGTTGAGCTAGGCTCTGTAAAAGTCAACCCACCCCTGGAAAACTTCATCTACAAGGTGGCAAAGATGTACTGGGAAGTGCGAGGGGGGGAGGGAGAAAAGTTGTAGACAAATGCATTGTGATGGTTTAGGGCTTTACATTTTCCCTTGGTCTAAAGGGCAGAGTTAATTCCAACCTGTAATTAACTGAGGAACAAAGTCTGCACTTTAATTCAGTAGTTTGAAGAAAGTAATAAATAATTAATAATAATAATAATGATTTTCAGGAACTGGAACATCCACTGCGGTGTTGCTTTTGCTGGTAATTTGAAAAATAGGTGGTCCAGCAGTTCTAAGAAATAGAGAAAAAATCTTTTCATTACATATGCCCGAATGGTAATTTCTTAAAAGACCAGTTATAGATTCTTTACACCTCGCGCTCTTTCATTCTTACTATGGAGTCTACAATGTATTCTCCAGGTAGATGTCTCAAAAGCCATTTGATAAAAAGCTGGTGCCAAGAGACAGACAACAGTGTCAGTATTATGCATTGCTCCTGCGAGGACCTCATGAGACATTTCTGCCATTTCTGTAAGTAAGTATGTTTTCACAAGCTGTTTTTTACAACTCTTGTTAAAGGAGCAGAATCTTAATAAAAGAAAATGGATGTTGGCCTAAATAAAGAACTAGACTTGTAGTCTCACTGAAATATTGGCAAGTCACAATCAGGGTCTCTTAATCCCTGGCACCAGGTGGAGGTAGAGGGAGGAATCCACGTTCCGTCGCTAACCCATGGTAATGTCCCATGTTGGTCAGATCTTTCAGATCTAAGACATTTGACTGGTCTCCATCCTCCAGTGATCAACAGTTTAGTTTAATAACCAGCTCCCATTAGCAGTATCTGTGATATTCCTTTTTCCTACCTTGAGAGCTAAAGCCTATTTCTATCATGCTGCACTTGGAGCCGTTTCAGGTTTCATCATCCTGAACATTTCTGACCACTTATGTGAGTCCTTCACATCAATAGCTCCTTCGGCACACACAAACATTCGGATTGTCAGTCTTTGCAGCAAACACCTTGTGAATCATGTACCTGGCAAAGAAAGGGGATTGAATTTGCTATAGTCATTGGATCTGATACAATGGTAATAAAATTCTTGTCTCTTTCGTATCAAAAGTGATTGTGTATCTCTTTGGCTAATGGAATTGCTGGTGCTTGGAAAAAAAAAAATCTTATCGTAATGAATGTATGCAAGACTCTTAAATTCTGATTTACTTTCTTCCTTTCTATTTCTGGCTCAGTCTCCATCTTTGTACATAGCTTGACTTTGCTCTGCCCCCTACTCCTGCCTCCCCATTTCCCTATCCACTAGTTTCCTTCTGAAGTGAGCTACTCGGACCTAGAAACATATTCAAAGTGTCCCTTTGAGTCAATATACCAAGTCTTTTCATTCCCAGCAGAGCCTTCCTTCTGAATGATCCATCTTGTCACATAAGGAACATTCCTGATGTTTTTTTACACATCCTGCTGGCCCGTGCGCTCTCGCAGAGCAGCTCTGGGGATTCTCCGGCAGTAATTCCTTTGGCTTTGTGGCACAGAGCGCGAATCCCCACTCGGACTACAGGCATTTGTTTTCCTGTTAGTTAGCGGCATTGACCGCAAACCAGCCTGTCAAAAAGGGTGTTGGTTAACATGTTCAGCAACCCCTTTTGAAGCCTGAGGAAAACTGTGAAATAATTTCTTCCTCTGTTGGCATCTTTTGTGAAACTAGAATTTCTCAGCGTTCACCAGAGGCTCTGGAGCAAGTGTTATTTGAAGCAGCTTATAGGATCTGTTCCCGTTATTTTCTTTGTGGTCTGTCTGCCTGTGTCAGGCTCCAGAACACAGTGAAAACATTCAGTCTCCCATGACATTGAGTAGAGGGAATATAAGCTAATGCTGCAATGCAGCCTTCAGAAAGCTTGGTGCAGGAACTCCAGATTCTGCTCAAAACAAACATACCTTCTGGAGGGTTTCTGCCCAAGTATTTTCTATGGAGGCCAAAAGCACTTACAGATCCTTCAGGAGTTGTTCCATTGCACCTAACTGGAAATTTCCTTGCTTTCTTCTTCTGGCAATTTTAACTTTCATGTTAAATGTACGTCCCTCTCTGTCAGCTTCCATGTTTTCCAAGTCTGTTGTCTTCCATCTGGGAGCCACCTTTGTCCTTTATGTTAGGCTCTGAAAGGCTGGGAAAGTTAAACAGCCTCCGATGGATGGCTGCCCGGTCTCCCCCGCTGGCTGGCTGGTGGGATCAGAACTCGCTGTCCTTCCCCTCCACTCTTACGCCTGGAATGTAAACACACCTCCCAAAAACAGAGGAATAAACCAGCTGCTATTCACTCTTTTAACCATCTATTGAGCAACAGACCTCCATGCCGTGTTTATAAGGCAGACTGCTGAAATGGAAAATAAGGGTGGGGAGGCGACCTCAAGAGGCCATCCTGCCCCGAAGTAGGATCAATTACACCTATTTAATTCCTGATTAATATGTCTCTAACTTGTTCTTAAAAAAATCTTCAGTGATGGAAAGTCTACCACCCACACAGGCAAGGTATTCCAGTGCTTGTCTGCCTGATCCCCCTTCTTCTGTTCTCACGTTCTACCCAGTAACTCACCTACCGTCTCCTTTGCTGCAGTTAAAACCCGTTATTACTCAGCTGTACTATGGTACAAAGAACAGATTATTCCCTTCGTCTTTCTGCTGGCCACATACACCCAAAGATCGTTATCTTATCTACACCTAATAACCCCAGATAGATCAGTTTTAACTTCCAGATCATGTTTGCTCCTAATCTGATAACTGTGGGTGCCTCCAGTTGGTCCCTATCTCCTTTAAGTGCAGCCCCAGCAGAGCTCAGCAGAGCAGAAGACATTCACTTACAAGTCATACAGTGCAACACCTAAATATACAATCCAGTGTGTCATTTCTTTTTTCCCAATAGCAGAATGGGTTTGGATCATCTTCACCTTGTGATCAGTTGTCATCTTCTCTTGCAGAACTCTTAGCTACCTCCCGATGCTCTGTGCAGTTCACTTTTGTTCACAGGTCCTTGCAATACAGTTGATTAATTCTGTTATTTTTCAGGCCATTCCTCCAATGTCAAGGTGACATTGAATTCTAACCCTGGCCTCTTATGTACTTGCAAGTAGCACCAAGTTGACAACAAAAAATGTAACAAGATTCTTCATTGCAAGGGCTCCGCTGTTTTGTGCTCAAGACCACCATGGAGAACAGGAGAGGGAGCATGCCGTGGCAGCAGTGGCCAGAGGCCTTTTCTGGGCTACATGCCCCCTAGGAACTGGTTGTGTAAGACTAGTAGCACATACTGCACAGCTGGGGAACCTCTCCTTTATTCCTTTAGCCAAGCTATTGATGAAAATACTGAACACAAACAGCCGAGGACAGACCTCTGTGGAAGTCTTTGATGCACACTTCCATTTTAACAATAAGTCCCTGGTAACTTCTCTGAGTATGATTTTTCAACTTGTTTTATACACTCTCGATGGTAATTTCAGCTCCATGATATTTCCTCTGCTTGTTTATGAGAATGTCATGTAAGACGTTGCCAACAGCCTAACTAGAGTCCCAGTAGCTGTATGATCTACTGCGAATCTTCCATATACACAGTTTGCTCTACTATCACAAAAGGAAATCAACTTGGTTTATGTGATTTGTTTATAAGGAGTCCACGCTGTTACTTTTAGTACCTTGCTGTCTTCGAGGTGCTTATGCACAGCTTGACTGGCTGTTCCTGCAGTTCCCTGAGATGTCAGCCAACCGTCTGGACTTCCCCAGTTTGTCTCTTACGTGAATGGGCGGGACGTGTTTTGGAGAAGCAGCGGACACCCTCGTACAGCGCAAGCAGCCAGATATGGGGCTGCTTATCCTGCCCTATGGGATCAAGAGCAGCTATGCCTCTTACTGCCCTATTGCAAAGAAGGTGTGGGCAGGATCTGGGTGCAGGTGAGCCTCAAGTGTTTGTTCTGGTGGTTTCCTGGTTGATCCGCAGGGGCTGGAGAAGTGGGTGAAACACAGATGAAAGGGACTTGGCTGCATCTTAGAGCACTTTGCCTGTGATCTGCCCTCCTGTGTGGGTTGGTGCAGTAGTGCCTCAGGCTGGAGCAATGCTGAATCGCCAGCACCTGAGGGCTTGCTGCTTAGTAAGTCTTTGAACTACAGCTTCTGTGAAGTGTACTTCCTACCTGAGCAGTGGGAGCCACCAAAACAAGCTGCTGAAAGCAAGACATTGAAGTATGTTGCCAGGATCATCAGTAAGAGGTGAAAACCGGGGTCTCTGGGATCTTTCATGCTCAAGTGGACACCAGTATCAAAGCTCCATTGGATTTAATGAAAGGAGAATTCAGCCCAGGGGCTGTGACATTTAAGACTTCACAGATGAAAAAGTAACGAGTCCTCCTGGTTCTACATGGGACTGTTTTTATTCTCATAGAACGGGTTTAAAAAATTACACTTGGCATTTGGTTTCCATGCTACCATTTTGTTGCTGTTGAGGGAATGCAGCAAGAAGTAGCTAAGTATTAGTTTACATAATAATGTTTCCACATGCCTGTATTTAATTTCCAGTTGTAAATCCAGGTTCCACCAAATCCCACTCTCATGCTGGTACATGTCCTTGTGAAACAGATACAGGGAATATTTCATGTTGTAAATTGGGTATAGAGTTCCCACCTCGGCTGCCTATTAGGAAATTGCAAAAAGATTGCAACCTTGTATTTTTGTTCCTGAAAGGAAATCTGATGGATGCTTCTTAGAAGATGTTTGATATTGACTGCTTTATATAGAGATGCATATATAGTTGTTTTCATAGTAAACACTTTTATTGCAAGTAGCCTTGTTTGAGATAGCAGTAACAGAAATGTGGTTTTCTAGGAACTAAGATCATAAAGGAAAGCTTCTATTTAAAAGGTGAGACAGGTGGGTAAATATAACCTGTAACTGTATAACACTTTACACACTTCAAAGTGACAAAAGCACCAGACTTTCCAGCCGGAGTCTCCTCCCATTTGGCCCTGGGCATGGCCGGATGGGGTTACACCAGCCTGGGCAGGCTGCTCTCAAGAAGACCTTTCTGCTGCTCACCTACAGGCACCCTCTCAGCGGATGTGTAGTCAGGGGTTTAAAGGTCTGGAACTAAGATTTTCTTTGCTCTGCATCTTGAAGCATGAAGAGACACTGTTGGCTGCTTGCTTTTTTATCACATTTTTTTGCATGTGATTTCACTGCCAGTGAAACATTGCAGCAAATCTTGGACCACTTTGAGTTTTCTGGTTGCTGTTACACTGCTCACTGAGAAATGCATTTATTACTGCTGTTGCAGTCTCTTTTTAAGTGATGGGGATGCCATCTTCAGTCTGACACCCCAGATTTCTCTTGCTTTCTCTATTATTTGTAAGCAACAGGCATGACCTAGCATCCCATAGGTTCTTCCATTACCGGAGCAGGTGTCTGCTTTCCAAGGATGAGGAGTACTAGCAAATGCTGTGCTCACTGTCTTTATTTTCTGGCCGAATGCAAATTCTTTTCATCATCCCAGACCGCAGCAAAAGTCTCACAGTTTCCCTTAAACCCTATGTTTTTGAAGGCAACAGGACACTGATACAAAGGTGACCTACAGCAAAAGCAGCATTGTGCTTGCTGAAACGATTCAGCATAAAAGCTAGTACTCTCAAAATGAAGTACTGAGATATAGACTTTTATATCCACAGATCACCAAGCAAAAGCGCTCTCATTTTCAAAACACTGGGCATTAAAAATTCTCCATGCAACTCTGGGGCGGTGTATTTTTTCATCCTGTGGAACTTTTTGAGATGTTAAAACTTTCTTGTTTTAAAATGGGTTTGAAAGTGAAAATATATAAACAAATGAATATGAATAGCCAAAAGAACATTTTTTTTAAAGTCAGTAAACATAATTTGGTAATCTTGATATTTTGTTAAGTTTCAATGATTTCTATTTTGGCTTTGATTTCAACCTTTTTTTACTATAATTATCTTACGTTTCAAGACAAAAAAAAATTAATCTGGAAAGCTAGACTTCTTAATTTAAAAAAAAAAAAATATGGGGGTTTGATCATCTCCAAGCTTTCTTAAAAGAAAACCAAAGAAATTAAACACAGTTGTTCTGTTCCACAAAATGTTTCCATTTTGCTGACCTGGCATTTAATTTGCAAAGATCTAGCTGAAATGCTGCTGACCACTTTTCACGACTACACTGGCTGCCATTGAGTACTTGGAACATTTTAAAAACTGGCCACACATTTTGTGACCATTTCACAAGATCCCCAAAGTTAGATTCACATTTTAACTGCTGCCCAAAGTGTTTAGCCGTGTATTTCACTTCTAGACCCTCACTCCTCCCTGTGAATAGAAGGCTGACTTCATTTTTCTCTGTATGTGAAGACAGCAAACGTGAATGGGAAATTTACTCGTGAAGAGGAACCCATCCGTGCAGTGCAGTGAAGGCACTGAAGCCCACAGCATGGTGTCTATGTGTCTGCTGTCCTCTCCCGCCATGCCAGCCCAGGGCAGGGTTGTCTTCTGTTGCATGACTTCCAGATTTCTTCTGAGTGTGATGAGCACATTCCACATTTTTCAGGTCTGGCTGAACAATTTCTTAAAAGGGTGCAAAAAAGGAGCTTAAAACCCCTTAGAGTGAAGACTCGCATCCTCACACCAGTTAATATGAGGAAGACTGGACAGCTTTGCTGAACATCCCCAAGTCACAGGGATGGTCCTAGGTAAAACATAGAATCATAGAGTGGCTTGGGCTGGAAGGGACCATCAAAGGTCATCAAGTCCCATCCCGCTGCGGTGAGCAGGGACACCTTCAACTAGATCAGGTTGCTCAGAGCCCCGTCCAGCCTGGCCTTGAATGTTCC
>JAVKLA010000073.1:27297274-27344531 GCA_034782735.1 Sagittarius serpentarius
CCTGTTCAATCAAGGAGGGGGAGTGAGAGAGCGGCTTTGGTGGGTACCTGGCATCCAGCCAGGGTCAACCCGTCACAACTGAACTTCTAGATGGGCTAATTGCACCTCCTTCTCCACCAAGGCTCCACAGCCAGAGTGTATCCATACATGGTACTGTAGAGAAATGTAGCCTGTACTTGTAAAAAATCCTAAGTGACCAAAGTCTTTCCCAGCTCATAGAACTTCTGCAGCGACTCGGGACAGTGATTAGCTATGGCTTCCCTCTGCACTCCTCCAATGTGGGAGGACTTACAAGCCTCATGCCATACTGTCGTTAACGGTCTTTAGCCTAAAATTGCTGAACAGCCATTTTCATCAGGGATGTGCTAAACTACTTCACACAACTGTGAACCACAAGGTGTATTAATCAAAAGACTAGCATTCCTGTTTTGTCTTTGCCTATCACATGCTTGTATCCCAGTACAGAGAAACCCTGACTATAACAGGAAACCAGAAATGCAAATGACTAAGGACAGATAAATGAATATTTAATTCAAACCAGCAAGATGTTGTTTGCACTTATTTATTTTACTAAAATGGTTACATATGTTGAAACAAAGAAGAGCAATAGTAATAATGTTTGTTTTTCCAATATCATAAATAATTATTGAGTCTTCATCAGCTGTTGGCTCAGCACTGATCATGATTTTTGTTATTTAAAAAAAGACACACACATAATTCATTAGAATTTGTGTTTTCAGAAAACTCTAAAGCAGCAGTAGAAAAAAAATAAATTAAAGGAAATGGTGACAAGAAATTATGCCAAGTATTTCTTAAATTTAAAACCCACTTGATGTGTTTTATGGATTATTTGTGCTTTGATCATTTAAAAAGGAACCTTGAACAACTTGTTTATACAATGGCTTGTCTTCTCCAGTTTTACTCCAGAGAAGTCCCCAAAAGTACCTTTTTTTACATGACAAATTTTGTTGTCATTTATACAGACAAAACCACTGAATATTTCTAACAGAAAAGTTTGTCAAAACCATCAATTTATTGTCACAAAATATTTAATACCAGAATAACTTATAATAGTATGAACAAAAGTGAAGTATTAACTCTCTTCTATTTGTTAGAAACTCACATTATTATGTCAAAATCCAGTAAAGTATCAAAAATTAATGTCATGGAATCTTAGACATATAATGATGCAAGTCAGTAAAACATATACTTCAACTGTTCATACAGTCATGACATACATTTCTTGCTTGGCACTTTAAGTCAATGCAAATCAGCAATTTAGAAAACAAAGTAAAAATATATATGTACAAAATATTTTCATATCAAATCATTTTCATTGTACACTAAATAAACCCAACAACATGTTATGTTACATTAAGAAGTTTCCTAAGAAGTCACACCAAGGCTGATATTTGCAATGTATATTGACTATTTTAGTGCAACTGGAACAGCCTCTACTTGCAAGTTAGTTTCATCATTAGCACAGTCCTGCTTCCATTGAAGTGGGAGTTCTGCCATTAAACTCAGTGGGAGCAGGACTAAAGTCTTGTCTTGTTCATTGATGGCTCACCAAAAAGAGAAACAAGGAAAGGGATAAGTAGGAAAAAAAACCTGACAGGATACTCACAGGAAAAAAATCCAAATCCTAGCAACAATCAGCTCTTTTCCAGTTTTCTGTAACTGATTCAGTATAAATTGGTTTTGGCTTTGCCACTGTTTATTCAAGCACTGTAAACCTCATTAAACTATTGTTATATGACTTAAGAATAACTTGTACACCTCCCAATAAAACTTAAAAATAAACCTGGTTTTACGCTCGTTACTACACTCAATAGCAGTCAAGTTCAGAGACATGACATTTAATACATGGTTTATTATCTATTTAAAACCCTCCCACCTTAAATGCTGAGATTTTTTCAGTGTTTCATTTCCCATTTGTGTTTCTAGTTTGGGCTTTGATAGTTTATATTACAGCCTTTTTTCACTGAAATGTGAACTGTCAATCAACTGTCCTCATTTATGCAGTACCTACAAAATAAAAATGTTAAAACCACATTAAAGTAGTAAGTTCCACCACGGAAACTTTTTTGAGCTCCATTGCAAATAATAAATGGCACTATAGATTTCATTTTGTACAAGAAGAAATCAATTTTACTTCCATCAAAACTTCAGTAAGTCACTAGCAAAGCTTTAAAATTATAGAAATTCAACTTGAATTTACAGCTAGTCTGGCTAGAACCTTCTCAACTAGAAATCTTTAATGAGCAACACAGCTGGGAACATATGTATAAGTTCAAAATAATCTGAACAATTAACTTATTTCCTAAGTTTGTGTGTTCTAGAGTATTGCACTTTTCAAAGGAATGATTTTGGTATTTTAATATACTGCATATACAAGTAAGAAACATGCATAACAACCTCATTGTCACTTTGACAAAACATACTGTACAATTTTTCTAACACTGTTGATTAAAAAAAGAGAGAGAAAATGATGTAACAATTTCATTAAGACTCGTCAATTTGTACAAGTCAAATAAGCACAACTCTCCAGGGCCTCCAGCAGTAATGTGTTTAGCCCTAGGCTGCTTAAGCCCACTTGGAATAATATACAAAGTTTAAGCATTATGGCATTGTCATTTTGAGGCATAATACTGTTGTACTATGCCCACGTTATAGCTTATTTTTTGAAAGCAAGGCACTTACTGTAATAGCAATGCAAACATCTTATGCGCACTTTGATTAACATAAAATAAGTTAATGTTTTGATAAAAACAGTTTTTTTATAATTTACATGCCTTTTATAGAAGCAATTGAACATTTCATTTAATACAATGAAAATGTCTGAGTCAGAAGGAACATTTTTTTTTGAAACTGACCATACTCTTAAGGGGGCCTGTTTTCCACATTTGCCTCATATCTGTGAATCTGATTTTGCCGAAAACCAATCCTGCGAGGAAAATGTCCATTTGACAGGAAAAAGGACCCATCTCTTAAAACTGCTGAACTAATGGCACTTTAACAGTCTTTACTTCTGATATATGTGATGATTTCTGAATGATGCAGCTGGTAGTTCCCTGCAGTTTATCCTTCCCCTGGGCAAGGTTCGTTAGGGCCATAGCTGCGTTGATCTCCTTCCAGTATGTTTCATCCTTGCTGTTTCCTTTTCTGTTAGCTGCGCTAGATTCAAGCAATAACAAGTATTTACACGTATAGCTTACACAGCTATGTGATGTTAGGAAAACAACAACAACAACAACAAATTATATAATGTAGTATTATTGTTATTTTTATTGTTATTGTTATTTTGGAAAACTGTGAAGTCCCTTACTCACCTTTCACACTTATTTGGTCCATTCTCCAGAGTTTCTGAAAACAGAAAAAAAAAAAGATGTCTATTTTTTTATAATAGTTTTTAAAACAAGCAAGTTCATGGAATAGGCATATGGAAAAATAACCCGAGATTAATTCCAAAATTGATACTAGATTTCCAAATAAAATCTTTGTTTTGACACATATAAAGGACCAGCTTCATGCAACCGTCTGCCCGGAGAAATCTACGCTGAGCTTGGAGCAGGGCACACGTAAAAAAAAAAAAAATGCTGTGGGGAGGTTCCCGAAACATGACCTTACAGAAATAGGCTTTGGTGAGGCAGAACCTCACGGAGCCTCACCAGAACGGCACTGGCAGAACTGGTGCTGAACCCTGCCCAGCGCATCCCACACCAGCCTATATGTCTGGGAAAAAGTTATCTTGGCAATAGTAGAATAAAGCTGGTCTTGGAGGTTCACCTACATTTTGCAGGGTGATAGAGCTAGTTTTTCCAAACATCCCAAGGATGTAAGGAATTGCAAAACCTAAAAATAAAAATCAGCTTCATTGCCCTTCAGTGAATGCCTTCTTGTATGCACTAAAAATAGGACTTTCACCCATGCACACATGATGTATGTGGTTTTTAATGCGCCCTTTGCCCAGGCTGCAACTCAGTCAGAGGCAGGCTGAGAAGGACACAAGAAACAAGCACACCTGGTTAACAGCCCTCAAAGATGAAATTGCATCACAGGCATAAGCTACACTTTCCCATCAAGAGTCACATTTGTTCATTCATTAAGTCCTCACGTCGCAGAGAAGCCAGAAATATTTACCAGGCAGAAATGTATAAGCTTTATTCAGTGGGCTTGCTATCCTGACACAGAAACGCATTATAGAGGAGTGAGAAGCTGATGCCTAAATGCAATACCTGTGGAGAACAAGTCAAACAAAAGAAACAGCAATGGCATGAGCACTAATGGCTACAAGACCCAGAAAGCCCCTAAACGCAGCATAAATCTCATAACGTAACGCACCTCTTTATGAGGCTAGATTCCCAACTAAAAATCAACCTTATTGCTGGATTTCCATCAGATTATTAATTCTAAGTTGATCTTTTCTTTAAACAGACCTTGCAGTGGAATAGGTCTCAAAGCACATTGCAGCCCTTGGTAGCTCTCCGCTTACGAGCGACTTTGCCCACCACCGACCAGCAGCTCATTTTCTCATACAGCCAGCCCGCATCCAACAACTCAGCCCAGCCACACTCCCCAGCACTTGGAGGTGACCACTGAAGACCACAGTCTCACCAAAGAAATGCAGGGAGACCAGCCGTAATTTCAGACGTCAGATGTTTGCCAAGCTGTTTGATTTAGCAGGCCTCCATCCTTTTACAAAACAGCGTTATAAATAAATGTCCACAAGTGACCAAGGTTTACATTTTGTTCCAAAAGAGCACATCTTAAATCAGTATCTCTTAAGCTCTCCTAAATCAATGCTTGAATGGAATTCAAGAGGGGGATGTTCAACCTATGCAGAGGAGAGGGAACCAAGGAAAAAAAGAACCATTTGATCCAGACAGAGGTACTGAACAACACCAAGAGTCTACTTCTTCATGCTGTACTCGGCTACAAACAATTTTTCAGCCCTGCTTCTCTTGTTTTTTTTTTAATAGAGACAATTTTAAAGAGAAGGTTTAGGACTGAATAGGTCAGTAGGTATAGAAATGGAAATGGCAAGTAATAGAGAACATCCTTGCCAGAGCAAACCTGGATATAAATACACCTCTCAAGCATCTGTCAGTTTCTTTTGCTATTGGAAAATATTTCCTATGAACAAAAAAATTGCTTGTACAAACTTCTGAGGAAAGTAGGTGTGAATGGTGACACACATTCCAATTCCAGCGTTTATTTGAAGGAGTATTTGCAAATATTTTTTACTGGTGTTTAGCCAGCTCTGAAAGAAAGCGGCTTGCCCATGGTATATAAAAGCAGTAGCAAAGCTAAAAAATAAAATCCAGGAGCAAAGAGCTACCCATTTTTTAACTTCGCTGAAGATTTTTCTTGAATTACAAGTCTTTTTTATTCCATTCAGATCTTATGTTTTTTCAAACAATTTATGTCAAAGAAACTCGAAACTGGGTTATAAGAAAGCCATCACTGATAATTTGCAAAGCTCTTGCTAATAACTGCTGTAAAAGCATGTTAGTACAATGAAGTCTGAAAATCCATCATTTCAAAGCACAGGCCCCCCTTTTTCTTGCCAAAAATCCTTTTCTGCTATACCAACCTCTGACAGCATATCCCAGTTTGCACTACCATAGCATCCAAGCAGTTCACATCTGTCTGAACAGCCCTTAGTGAAGGAAATAAATATTACCATCATTTTTTGGATGGGGATAGCCACATTGAGAAAGACAAAGACCATTCCCCATGCTCTCCTTGACATCTTGCCAGCCAAACCAACTTGATCCAACTCAAAAGGAAGAGTAGGGTTCATCTCACTTGCCATGAACCTGCCATCTAAGCCATATATCTTTATCCAGGCTAGCTGTCCAGACTCCATTCACAAACAACAGAGATCTCCTCCAAGGAGTGGTTTCAGCCCACCTAACACTGCAGTCCAACATCCCCGAGTGCTGCTGCAAAACCAGACCATGAAGCTCTCCTCTATGGCCACCTCCTCCCACTGTTTCCCTTTGGGCAGCATTATCGTCCACGTGGATATGCTGTGGGCTGGATGACGGAGGACCATATCTCTGGAGACTAAACTGGTGGTGCAACTACAGCCTTAACCGCTTAGCTCAGCCTGGAAGAAACCCAGTCTGGCCATGTCTGGCTCTTCACCGACAGGAGAGGGAACACAGATGACAAAATTTTATCGAATTAAAAAAAAAAAAAGGTGAATCTTGCCTGACATTTTGCTTTTTCTTCATCTTTTGCAGTCTACCTGCTCTACCCCCTACTACTAATTAAAGCTTTTGATAATTAAAGCTTTTGAGATTGTATTGGGTCTGGCTGAGATGGAATTAATTCTCCCCATAGCAGCCTTCATAGTGCCGTGCTCTGTATTGCTAGCTAGAAAAGTGCTGGTAACAGACCGGTGTTTTGGCTACTGCTGAGCAGGGCTCGCACAGCACCAAGGCTGTCTCTCCAACATTTCCCTCCACCCCTCACTGGCAGGCTGGGGCTGGGCAAGATCTGGGGAGGGGACATAGCCAGAACAGCTGACCCAAACTGACCAAAGGGATGTTCCATACCATATGACGTCAGCTCAGCTGCAAAAGCTAAGTAAAGGAAGAAGGAACGGGGGGACATTCGTCAGTTATGTTTGTCTTCTGGAGAAACCGCTACCAGTACTGAAGCCCTGCTTCCCAGGGAGTGGCCAGACATCGCCTGCTGATCGGAATTAGAGAATAAAAACCTTTTGTTTTCCTTTGCTGTTGTGCGCAACCTTTGCTTTTGCTTTATTAAACTGTCCTTACCTCGACCCACGAGCCTTTTGTCATATTTTCTCTCCCCTATCCAATCAAGGAGGGGGAGTGACAGAGCGGCTTTGGTGGGCACCTGGCACCCGGCCAGGGTCAACCCACCACAGGTATTTGACATATCTGCACAACATTTGCAAAGTACATTTTACCTGTAAAAGCAACATTTTGGTGAGACCGTTTCATGAATATAACTGAAGAACAGCATTCTCAATATGGAAAGTGTTCGGTTTCTTGACCATCGCACAACATGTTCCTAGATTTCTTCTCTGAGGCAATGAGGAAATGGCACTGGGACTGGGTAACATCTCTGGGAAAGGTGACAGAAGGAATGGAAAAATGATGCAGTTTACTGAATCTCACCGAGTAGCCTCAGTCTATCCTGAAAAAGTGTGGTCCTTTCACTAGTTGGATCAAGGCAGTCTGTCACACAAATTTCAACCCCTACAGACCTGTCAAGCTTAGATCAATGTGTCAAGTGACTCCAGAGAAAGCCAATGCTGATGCATTATTATATTCCATGCTGTTCCCACGACTTACTTGATCAGGTGTACACTCAAGTTTATCAACAGCACACCACTGCCCAGCACAAATAACTTGCCTAAACAAACTACAGTTGTGCTCAATAGTATATTTATTTGAAACCCCAAAAGAAGCTGCTGCTGAAGGTGGCTTGTTCTGTCTCAGAAAGCAATGTGCTTCTTGTGAAAGGATGTTGGTAGGCTTTCAGCATATATTGAGATACTATAGTAAGTCTATTTAATATTAAACACCAGAAACATCTTTTCAAGTTTGGACATCACTTAAAACAGTGGTCGTTTCCTCTACAACTGGCAAGTTTTAAGCACTATGAAAATGGAAACTCAGTCATGTATAATTAGGGACTGTCATTTATACTTCACTTTCTGGTGCTTCATTCTGCTCCCAGCTGCAAGCATCCAAAGAATCAGCTTTTGCCTGGCCAGGAATGTCTCATTCTGCTCTCACCATCCGCCCAAAGAAACCAGCAAGGCGGGATATTTGTTCCCTCTTGTTTATAATAGGAAGTCACTATAAATCACTTACCAATGGAATCCTGTATACCTTTCCATTAGTATGAGTTTTCAGTATACAGTTTACTGTAGCATGCAGTGCCAAGAGTGTAGTCACCAGACAATACCAGCTTTGTGATACAGTATGGTATTTTTCAGGACTCACATAATTATTAATAATATATGAAGCATATATTATTTTTTTTTCACCACAAAATTTCTTCATAAATATTCACTGGCTGATCCTGACAGCTTTCTTGCAAGGTAGCCTGCAGTCCCATTTTAGCAGAGATGGAAATGAGTCTCAGAAGTCCAAAGACAACATACCTAGGCAATACTTTGACCATTTCAAAAGCATTTAAGAGCAGAATTCTCCAGGATTTCTCCTATATTTAAAATGTTTTCTTTTGTTCTTCTGCTATCAGAAAGGCCCACCCAAAGAAAATAAACCCCACAGCTCTTGCAGGCAAACCATCCTTAAACCAGACAATAGCATCACTTATTTACCTCCAGTACATTGCTATTACACCTGACTGTTGTCAAAATAACATACAAATAATGCACAAGAAGATATACATTTAAGTACTTACATAGTGTCCTTTTACATACTGCATCCAGTATTAGAGAAGAAAGCCAGAGCATAAATGACCTAGCATATGCCCACTCCAATTTACAACATCCAAAGGCTCTCTGGCTACGTGGTGCTTGCGGCACATTGAAATATTTCAGAACAATTCAGACCCTGACCGTTCACCGAGTCCAGACTAATAACTTTTATATACTTGGATGACTTCAGGGGTGTGCTAAATAATGTTAATTACAGTTACATTTTATTCTTTGGATCTAAGAATTCTGACCTAAGAATATCACACGTGTGTGGTGATGAACTGACTTCACCTAAAGGCCCTGCCGGGTACAGGAAAGGAAAGACTGACCACTTACGTAGGACCAAGAAGCATCCATGTTGCTCCCCCACTCACTGTTATATACAGCTCAAGCCGAACCGCAACAACTGGCGTAAAACCCTGCTTTGTGTTATCAGGTAACACTGACAAAGAAAAGATGGCTTGGAACCAGCAGGGGAAAGAACGTGTCAATGAGGGAACGAGACAGAGAGGGAAGGGTACAGAACATTATGTAGTGGGGAAAAAATGGACATGGAAGTCAAGACACAGTAGGTCAGTCCCACATGACCATCGTATTTCTTGAAGCTACTTAGACATGTACAGATTCCTGATGAATTACACACCTTCTATTCTAGCTCAAAACAGAGGGGAAAAAAAAAACCTGCTGGCCCCAAATGGTGAACACTATAAAATATTTGTTGGTTCAATAAAAGGTCCTGTATAACTTATCTTCATTTTAAAATTGGCAATGTTATTCAGCTGTTTCTCTTGCTGCCTCTCCTGAACTTTCTTTTGTTGGTTTTGGAGACTCTGGCTTAACATGTGTTGATCAGCATTTTCAAAACAAGCAAGAGGAGGAAAAAGAGGGAGGAACAGGAAATAAATTGGGGCAGCTGAATGAAAAATGAAGTTTACATGTGTGAGTAAATTAGCGGTGAGATGAGGTATTTCTGTAGGTCACACACACCCACACACCCCTTGACTCTAGTATTTTCCAAACCGCAATTTCAGGGCACATACAACTTTCAGATCTCTGGTTCTCTGAGAACAAAATTGGGTTAACTGGAGTTAATATTCCTGTATTCTTCTGCATTGACACAGCTCCTTTCCTCCCAAAGGATCCCAAAGTAAACCACAAATCACACAACATCACTAACGTTCACCCACATCTGGGGAGGGAAAGTGGCTCAGCCCAGGCTGCTCAGCAGTGCAAGGGCCCAAAGCACCAGGCCAGGCCCTTTCCTCCTACAAGAAATGTCATTTAATCTTGATGCAAAGACTGTAGCATCTTTTGAAAAACCCAGCACAGCAAACCTCAGCTCCTCTAGCCTGAATCGGAGGAAGCGGGAGTTGGCCTTCCCATGCTTACACTTGCAGAGCTCCCATTTTGAGCCTGATGTGAACAGACAAATGAGTTTCTGAACGTGGATACTGCTCAGCCAGCAACCCACACACCAAAGGCTTTCTACACACAGACAGGACTCGTCCAATCCAGCACAGAAACTCTTAAAACCCTTTTCCTTTTACACCATCCTCTCAGGTTTCCTCAGGGACATCAGCCCTATTAAGGATGAATTATGGAGAAGTGCAGACAGGAAAGCTCACGCTGGAAGAGACTCCAAACCGCAGAGTCTCCTACAGAAATGTTCCCCAAACTCGCGCCGGTGGCTGACCTCCTGCAGACCCCAGGCCACCTCCACGCAGGATCCGCTCAGCGCTGTGCCTCCTGCCAGAGCAGGTCCTGGACGAGGCAGCCTTGTGTGAAACCGTCCGGTTGGGGCTGGCAGTGCTCGTGCAGCAGAGCCTTTCGGTGGAGGGACGGAAGTCCCCGCTGGCGTTTCAGATGACCTGGGGCTGCAGACACGGCGAGGCAGTGTGACCTGGGAGTGCGCGTGACACCAACCACAGCTGGTCCAGTCTCAGGGTGGGTACCGGATTTCTACTGACAAAGATTTATTACCATGTCCTTTTGTCGGGTGGGAGGAGGAAAGCTGTCAGAAACTTGCAGGAACAAGCTCTGGGCCCAGGCTCCAGAGAAAATTCCATTTCAGCAAAGCTTTCATTTACCACTGCTCTCTCTTTCTTCCAGGAGGAGGTTATGGAGCAGCTTGTAATGAAGTCACCCCCGCAACCGTTACCTCACTCCTTTGGCTTCACAGTGACACCAAGTACAACAACTGACGTGTCATCAGCTGTTATGTCCTTTCAGATGAACAAACTGCATAATGACAATTTAAGTTCACAGTGACAGCTACAGTGAATATTTTTCCCTGTTCTCCCAGTGTTTTTTTTCCAGGAACAACTTTAGCCCTGGTCTGACCTCTTCTATTAAGACCCATAGGTTGAGTCTTGCCAATGTCGGAAATATCCCTTTGCCATCACACCTCAGACCAAGCCTTTTCAGGGAAATCTTTCTTTGAAATTTGCTTCTTGCACCAAAACATCAGATATAAGCTTTGACAGTGAGGGACTGGTACCGCTCAAGCTTTTTTCCTGAATACCTGGGAACTTGAAGACTTTTTTTCCCTGTGCAGCCTGGAGCCTGCTGAAGTGGGAGTAGACATCTAGTTACATTTTAATACATATGATTTTTATAAAATGAGTGTACATGCCCACAGAGACTGGGATAGGTGTATTTTATAAACCATAAAGGAGGATTGAGCTTGCAAGTCTGTATTAACATTTGCATTAGTAAGTGCACTGAAAGCCCCACATAATAGTAGGCATGGTGCAAATGGTCTTACAGTCTTGGGCTATGCACCTGCATGTAAGAATTTATGAGTTAGCAAACTAGATAGAAACCTGGTGTAAATCACTTCATTGTTCGGGCTGTCACGCCTGGCTCTAAATTTCCCATGACCAGTGACAGTGTGTTCTCCTTGGTGAGATGCAGGGCACTGTGTGAGACTTGTTTTCTTAGCCAGACTTTAGTAGAGCTTATAATGGGAGTCAGGGCTGTGTAGCGTTGGAGGTGAGCTGTTAACGAACTGATGGTTATATGGTATTATTTTCTTCTGAAGCTTGCTGCAAAGCTGACTGAAATCAAATCTTTCCTCATTGAGTTGGCATGTAATTAATAGTGTAATGTTGTCAGATTCCTTGGTGATAGTCTCCCACATGCATTTCATAATGGATAAACAAATATCTGACTTGGGCTTCATTTCTTTTGGTGTTATTTAGAAAGGGATTTACAGCATGTGCTGCGCTGACTGGAAGGATGAAGTAGTTAGCCCTCCTATTGCAAACCGTTATGGGTTAACAGTGAAAAGCAAGTTAGGCAGCAGGGAAGGGGGAGGGTGAAATAAAGAAGAGAAAGGAGAGAGGAATTAAAAAAAAGAAAGGAAAGGGCATGGGAAATGTTATAAAAAAGGAAATGAGAAAATGGCAAATGAAGATTCACTAGGAAAAAGAAGAGTAATGAGTTTGAAGGGAGAAAACATACCACTGTGTTAATTTTCTTTATTTTTTATATAAAAATATCCTTTTCCCACCCAGGAATCTTGCTGTTGTGCAGGCAGGCACGTTCAGGCTTTCTCTCTGGATTTAAAAAGTTTAATTGGGAGCTCTTAAAGCCTAAAATAAGGCTTTAAAAGTAAAAAGCTAAAGTCAAATGCAGCCAGGGTAAGCACTATTACACTCCAGCCCGATTGTTTTTCATTAAAAAAGCGGGGTGAAAGGGAGGGTTTCAAAGCCATATTTCAACCCTAGGCTGACACTACAGCAGTAAAATCTGATTTTGTTATGCTAGTTGGCTGTGGGTTTGGGAGCAGACCCTACATATGTGGTGTAACGTTATGATATGAATGCGTGCACATAGGCTATTTTCAGAAGCCTCCTGCAGAATTCGGAGAAACGTGCCCCCCAGTTCCCGCGGCACTGCTCGCAGGAGCCAGCTCCTCTCCTGCCCCTGGGAGCCAAGCGGGCTCAGACATGGCATGTGCTGCACAAAGGCAATTTAAATTACAAGGTGCTGTATTTTCAGGCAAGTGGAGGAACTTCGAAGCGAATGCCAGAACTGATTTCCAGGGTGTCTTTAGCCAGCAGCATGGAGTAAAAAATGGGTAAGTCTGTCAGGGAGAGGAAATTCACTGTTTCTTTCACTCGCCTGCGAGATAAAGAAGAGACTGACGAATATGATCTTTTAAACATAGCTGCTTCCATCCACTGCATGGGGTACTAGGATGTGCACAATAGTTAGGTCCAAATACTAAACCCCAGGTACCTAACTTATGTCCCAAACTTATTGCGCTCTGTGCGATCACATGCATAAAAACCCAAGCAGCTTGTAAAGAAGTGCATAAGAACATACAAAGCTCCAACAGTCAAACAGCCGTAAAAATGGCTGTAGTCTGCAAAGGAGTTTCATGGTAACCCCCGACAACTGTTGCACAACAGATTGTACATATGAAGGGACTGCATGTGAAATTTTAAACATTATTTATATCTATAAGGAGATACAGATATATTCATATATATACATACCTGTATCTGCTTCTATATGATGTGTGCATAAAAATGGGAATGCCTGAGCAGTCTGCCTTCCCACTAAGTGTACTATGAGATACAGCAGTACAATCACACGTGCTATTTTCTGCGGTTACCACCTCCCCAAAGGCGCAGGATGGACCTGCTCCAGGGCCAAAGCCGGAGCGGTAGGTGAGACCTTTCCCTGCACAACCTCAGCACCACGGTGCAGCAGCTGCAAGGCTGTTGCGGGAGCGGAACACAAGAAGATGAAAGACAGTCAGATGGATTTAACAATGCCAGGTAAATCATGTTAGTGATTGACAGTCTCTTTGCTTCTGCTACAGGTTTGGGGTGGGAGGGCTGGATGAGCTGTTTTAACCAACCTTTTCACAGATGCCACAGTGTGTTCCCCAGCCTCTAGATTCTGACTCGAGAGCCCAGGCTCTCATCTTCAGCAGTGCTGAGCACTCGCAGGTCAATGAGAGCTGTGCTTTGAATGTATAAAGAGCCATGAAATCATGAGCATCCACACGATCTTAGGTATTTAAAATGACTTAAAACTGTAATTGTTTGGTGCCTCAGTTCCCCATTTGTGAAATCCTAGAGACACCTTATGAAAACAACTTTGTTCAAGTTTGTGAAGGACCAGATGGAGCATATCAAATGGCACAGAACAGCACATCATGAAATTAATCATCCTGTCCTCAGGGACGTTTAGCTGCGTTCATGTTAGTGCTTTGCCAGTACAGAAGAAGCAACGAGCACCCAGTGAGGACCTGAGCTGGGTTTTGAGGCTTCTTTCAAACTGGGTTAGTTCACATACATCAGAAAAGTATCTCTTTCCTCATCTAGCTAGAAATGTGATGGGAACCCCTTTGTTCAGCATCCTCAGGAATTATAGGAACCTATGGAGAAAGCTGTAGTCACACACCTCGGCAGAATAACCAGCAGAAAGTAACATTGCTGAGTGAACCGTAGGGGGAATAGTTGCCCATGGATTATTCTCACTTCCAACTGCAAAAAAATTATTTTAGTGTTTGATTGCATCTTTTTTTGAAGTCAAGTTTTCAGTTCCACTCCCTTTGCTTTCCCTTGTGTAGCTACTGCAGTCTTCATGCTCTTGCTCACCACAACTTGCACTGTTATTATTTCCATTACAGGATTTCTTCCCAAACCTAAATATTCCCAGACACCTTCTGAACGGGCCCTCAGAGATTCTAGTAAACTGGGAGGTATCTCAAGAAAGGCTGTGTTTTCAGTTTTCTTATTCACCAAGCAAGTGAGAGGCAGCACAGCAAACCAGGCAAAAGGGGAAACGCTCTTGGAGCAGAAGAATTGTGTGCCCAGAATTATTCACGAAGTCATACCCATTTGCCAAGAAGTTTTGAAGAAGCAGAAACACCTCCTTCTTCTCCAAACATCATCTTGTATTTACAAAGGGTTTGAGCCCTAGCGCAGTGCAATTTCAATGACTCTGCAGGAGGATCGTACTTAGAAGAGCTCGAAGACTATCCGGACTATCATGGCGATTGGTGCAGTGCACTAAATCAGCCAGACTGAGCTTGAATCCTCAAGGAGCAGCAAAACCTTAACACTGCAGATGCTCACTAACTGAAAGTTGTAAGAGCCCTTCACAGCGGAGTCTTTGCGCAAGACAGATGAGGCTCCTGCACTCCAAAGGAACATGTGTGGGAGGTCCTGAAACAGTAGTAGACCGGTATTTAACATTGCAAAGGCCCTGGATGTGAACAGCTTCGTGGAAGAAGATGGAATTGCTCTTTTGGCAAAACATGTGAAACTGTCTGTGATAACGGGAGCGAGAGCAAGGATGACTGAACAAATATTTGCACTGAATGCCTGGTCAGGACAGGGGAATTGCTACTGATATGATCTTTACTTTCAACGTTACTGCTTCTGACAGTCTTACAGACTTTGCAGATGTTTATTGGCCACTAAATCATTCTTCAAGAATGTTGGCTCCGTTCCCAAACCTGAAGAGTCTGAATGTGAAGGGGTTTGTTATTCAACACAGACTGCTGCTTTTGGAGACAGTGATTTTCAAGAAATCAGCAGGGAAGCACCGTCAACTGATAACAACATGGGACTGAACTCCTCAGCGCTCAGGGCCTCAGACTTTGAGGCACGCTTGACTAAATGTGCACCACGTAGCGAGGCATCGCGTATCCACGTGGCATAGTGCACTGCCTGAGCTGTGCCAGCAATGCTATGCCATATTAATGGACCCATACCATAGCACAGATTGCTGTGGAGAGACAGGGCTTACTGGCTCGTCCTGACCTTGATATACTGCTTGCAGTTCTCACTATAGCACAATTGTATGAATTCTGGGGCCTGTGTAAAACTCACTCCATGACACTGCAGAGATTATTACTGTTCCGCTTGGCTCCTCTAACTGTAGGACACGCTGCACAACGAGGCATATTCAAACCCTCTGCCATTCATCCCAGGAAGAGCAGTTCGCAAAGATGCAATCGCTGAGCTGTAGAGGACCCTAAGCCACAATATTTCAAGCCAAACAGATTTGCTTTCAAATAAAGCGTATCCGAACCACGGGCAATATGCCCAGGCTGTTTCCCTGAGTGAAGATGCCAATTCTCTGAGATCACTGCAAATGGCTCTCACCTGACAAAGCTACACTGGCCACTGGAAACTACACCTAAATAGTAACTACACCAAAATAGTAGTAATAGTAATTCTGACAGTGATAACATGTACCTTTTAAATAACAAGTGATAAAAAGTAATCCATGTCTTTGTATTAATAAAGTGACAAATTATTGAAGCATGATGTATTATTACCACAGGGGAAGAATGTATTACCCAGAACTATTAAATATATTTCTCCCAAAAAGGCATTGATTTCCTCGACCAGTGTAGCCCAAGTCAAAAGAGTGGACATGATATAATAGCAGCTAAAGCCAATAGCCTCCTTTAAAACCTAATTGAATTGCTAGCTCTCAGCCTCCAAGATCAAAGACAGTGTTATCAAAAGCAGCCCCTGCTAACATTTTTTTCCCCCATATGGAGTGAATACTGTTTGTTTAAAAATGTCAGGTTGTCACAGAGATAGGGTGCTTCAAAAACATGTAAGACAGGTGCAGAAGGCAATAATGTCATATTCACTACATATCTGTTTTACATTAGCTCATACAAGTTTTCCTGAAGTCAGGAGATTTCTATTAGGGAATTCTCTCCTGCAACAGCTTACTATATTAGAGACTTAAAACACACATACAATACATATTTATCGCCAAGTCATATGGTATTCATGGTTAAATCAACTGACTTGCTTCAAAAAATATCAGTTTTGAGTAATTTGAAAGATCTGTAGATCAAAAACAACTCAGGAGCTTTATCAGCATGTATAAATAACCAGTCTTCTCCCTCCTGTTACCATAAATAAAAAAAAAACCCTTCACCCAGCAGGGTTTTCAATCAGGGGAAACTGGGCTACATATTTATGCATAAAAATAAGGAAAATATCTGCATTCATAGAATGCAATTCCTCACACAGATGCAGCTGGAAATCACTGTGGACTTTTTGCTCAAGGAGCAACCAAATTAACTTTATCTCAGAGTAACGCACACTTCTGTAATTTGTTTATGTGTCTTCCCTGACCTGCTTAGATGCTTTCTAAGGGTAAGCAGCATCTGCAACAATCATGTATTTGTATAGATAACCTTGCATCCTCACCTCCCTTTTAAGAATTAAGATCCTGAATTTCCACTTCTATAGGCAAAAGCAATGACACAGGAAGCCATGGTTTCAGACATAAATAACATTCATATTTTTTAGGGAATAACTATGGTGAAAAATACTGAGATCCTTTGATCCCTCCAACACAGTCCGACTCTAGTCCTTGAGCCTTTGGACGGAGGATGAGAGGACTCTGAGCAGCCACGCAAGCCAGACAGCTACAACACAAAAGCCTTAAGCTTGGTGAACTAAAATGTTGCATGTTCTCTAATTAACTTGCTGCTGTTATTATTAGTACTTCTGTTTCGACTTTTAAAACAATAAAGCTTTTTCTTTCATTTTGCAAGAGTTTTTACTTTTTACTTTTGCCTGTAAGCCAAAGCTTTCCCATAGAGCAACAGCCTATACATCACAGTTTGCGAAGTTTATGGAGACCGGCAAAGGGCCTGCAAAGCAGACGCAGCAAACCCCACGTGCGGACAACACCCACCTTCCTCCCCACCCTCCTTCTGCAACAGCGAGGCAAACAGACTGTGTACCACCAGCAAATGTTGTATTTGAGGGTACGGATTCATCGGGGCACACAAAGCACTCCCACAACCTACCTAGTTGGCTGCCACCAACCGTTTTACTTCGGATGAACAAACTAGTAAGATGTTGGCAAAACCAGCCCCTCAGAGAGCCCCTGAGAGAGTGGCTCACCCAGCCTGCAGGCAGGACTCGGCTAGTGCTGGCATGCACCACCAGCCCCAACCCCAACCCAAGGTTAAGCATACCTTTTTAAAATACTCTCCTGATAGCACTTCCTACGCAAGTACCATCTCAGGTAGGAGCATCTTGAGGGCTGCTCAACGCACCCTGAAGGCTGCTGACCACCCATAGCCCCCATCGGCAGCAAGGCTCTCCCCTTCCTCTCACACCTCAAACACAGCCATCTGTCGCAAGCTGTTATAACTCAAGACAAGTTCTGCCTGATGGTCCTACGTTTTGCAATTAGTACCTGCCTTGCACCCTCCAAACACCCAGAGGCCCACTTTGTGGGCTTAGATGACACCTGGCACAATCTGGTTTTATTTTTATTTTTACAAGCCTCATTAGCCTTTGTGGTGAGGCAGAAATCCCAGAGTAAGAACCAGGATGCTGACACTGTGACTGTCTGTACCCTTAGTCCCCAGGGAGGAGGTGCCCAGAGGAAACAACAAAGTGTCTAAAAACCCTGGCATCAAGACCTTTTCCAGATGATTTTGGTTAATGTTAAGAAGCCACATAGGTCAGCCAGGCCTGGGAGCAGCGTCTCCTGCTTTGTTTCTGAAATTTGCATTTCGGTACAGAGAACAAAGCATAGGAACATAGAGGAATGTATAGGCATATCCAGTGTTTGCACTGTTTGCAATTCTCAATTAAAATAGCTTTTGAGTCATGTTGTCCTCTTTTCTATCACCTTCTTCCTCTTCCACCTCCTTCCCGTTTCCAACTGCATCCCCATTTTAATTTTGCCACTATGATAGGGGAAAAGAAAACTGAAGCAAGAGGAGACTTCTGCTGTGGTTCTTCCAAAAAACATCCAAGGCTACCTGCTGGGATAGTACTTGGCTTGTAAAGTCAAAGCCATCCTGTAGCAACCCATCAAATACAAGGTGCTATGTATGCTTGGCTGGTGGCATTTAACTGTTGTTGCCATAAGAATTTGTTAGAAATTGGAAAATGGTAATTGCTGACCCCCCAAAAAAGGCAGATTGGGAAGTATGACCTGTGGATATGAGGCACAAGGACTTTGGGAAAGTTTCCCCTGGCCGCATTGCTGTGCACGTGTCCTACCCCTGAATTTGGTCTGTAAGCTGGCTTGTATACAGCACTAAAAATGAAAAAAAAACCCCTTCGAACAAAGTGCCTTGAAACAGAGATACTGGCAATGAATGAGACTCACTTGCTGTAATTACTAAAAGACAAATTTTTGAGCAAGACTCCTATTTGACTTCTGTCCAAAGCCTCCTTGAGACTCCAAACGCTGTGGCCTTTAAAATCAAGGGAACGAAATGTTTTCTGTTCAAGTAACTGGTAATGTAAAAGCAGAAAATCTGCAGATTAAAACTAAGGTTTAAATTGTACTCCTGTTTGTCAATAAAATCAGACTCATTTCTTTTTGTGTCTCAGAGAAAAACAAGATCTGTAGAAAATGTTTAGTGGGAGACTAAGTTTTACAGAAATGGGCAAAATTTATAAATAGAAGTACTACTTTTTCAAGGATGATGAATGCAGTCTCTAGATATGTAGTGGTATAAAATCTACTGCCTAAATGCTACATTTACTTGCACAGCACATTAAGAAAAAAAAGCATTTATATTTCAAGGAGACAGAAAATTCTCTCTGATTATATAATGACGTTTCAGATGAGTTTACAGCTTTCTCTAACTGTTGTTCTGGTTCTCATAGATACGTGCAAGAAACGTTCCTTTACAAAACATTTCTACTTTCTAAGTAGCAGAAAGGATGCCCTCCTTTGGGCAAATACACACTTTTCATTTATTTGGACCAAAAAAATATTAAACAGAACAAATTTCCAATCAACACTTGTTAATTTGAAACACTAAAAATTCTCCCATATTGAAAGCAGATTGCTCTGAAGAAACACTCACTTTCAAGGTCATAACAGCGCTGGCAAAACTAAAAAATGTTGTAGTCCAACTTGCTTGTGTTCAGCTGTGTTTACTTAGTCTCAATTTGACAAAAGTCTGCCTCTGATTATACATAGCAGTCATCTGCCCACAGATAAATAGATATTACACAAACGTTTGGAGGGAATGACATTTGGCTACCATTATTTTTGGAATAATTTACTCTGCATCCTGAACTTAAAACACCAAAATGATTCATAATGGTTTTGGACGCAAGTATTTCCATTTAATAAATAAATTTACCTCTATGACCTTTGTGAACTGTGTATTGTACAAGTTAGTGGATTTAAAAAAAAGGTAATTTATTGTTAAATATTCTGTATGCTTGGGAAAGGTGAATTTATACAGAATTCAGACCAAAGCCAGGGGCACATCTGGTGCACTCCCTGCAGGTCCAAGCCCAGCACCTGTGCTGCTAAGGGCTCAGGATGCTGCTGGAGAGGGGGCTCTAACAGCTCCACAAGACACTCTACCCCACCACAACCTGCAAGCACATGTACACCACCGCTCCTCTATCTGCAGAGCATCACCTGCAGCTGAAGCCCACACTAGCAGAAAACTAACGGCAGTGCCTGAGATGCAAATGTGTTTTCTATTTCAAATGTACCTATTCAGATGTAAACTTGTAAGTTTTCTGCCTATTATTTGTAGGAGGAAAAATGAATACATACTGGATGTCAAACTGAAATTTTGCTTTATCCCCGGCAGGTAGTTGTTTCATGACATTTATGAAATAGCTTATATTTTAAAGCAAACCTGCAGTATTTCTCTGATGTGGATAGAAATTTTGTCCAGTTGAAGATATTACTTAGCCTAGGGCATTGTGTGTTATAAATTATCCAGTAATAAGGCAAAAACTACTACCATTCCTTCCTTGACACCTCTTCCTAATTCTCTCCCCTGTCAATTCCCCAACATCAACTACCCCAAATCGTGCTTCCACGTCAAGTACTGGAAGTATTGAGGGCAATTCAAAGTCCATGAGGGATATTGTTACTGCTGCACATCTAAAGTGGAAAATATTTCCAGAATGTGGTGATAGATGGAAGAATAAAACCTAGACCCGACAGAGAGTCAGATAGTTTCTGTAAAGTTAGCATGCTTTCAAAAATGTCTTTTCAATTAGAATACCAAAATTAAGAAAGCCTCTGATGCAATAGGAACCATATGTGTTTGACATACCCAGCTTCTCTATCTTTGACATCTAAATATTCAGGTTAAAGAAAATTAAGACATTTGTTTACGAAGAACTAGTTTATGTGTTTACAAGACTAAGCTGAATGTTTTTAGATGGAACGATTATATACTAGTCATTTCCCCTCATTTTCCTTTGTTTCAGGAAGGAATATTACTGTGAAGAAGGAATGTGTTTTCGATGTGGACAGCTGGAGGTACAGAAAACAGATTTCTGTCACGTGGAACAAGTGCAGCAAATTCCTTCTTTACGGGCTGTTTCCTTACAGAGACTAAGTATTAGGAGCTGATTACACTATGATGCAAAGCCCCACTCATTCAGAAGTGTGCTAACAAGCGTGACCCAAAGAAGAGTTAAGTCAGATGGAATCCAGGAAAATGAGGCAGCACAGAAACCTCATCAGCAGTCCAATCACATGACAAAACGCGAGGCATCTCCAAAGCCACTGCCTGCCAAAAAAAGAAAGGCTGCTGCAAGAAAAATACTTTCACAGCTTGATATCTGGGTCTTGTGACTGCTATCCAAACAAGGAGTAAAAGTGGTACTATATAATGTGGCAGGGTAAACAGAACCACCCACTCGTCATCACCAATCATGTTTTTAATTCAGATAAATTCTGTTTCTTTAAAAAATGATGGGGGAAAAAGAAACAAAACCTTTTGTTGAACTTGAAAATTGTATGTATAATCTGATCTGGCATGACATATTTTAGGTTCATATATATCATGTACTATATAGGAATTCATGATTTGCTATGCAGGATCAAACGATCAGTCCATCCCGGGTGATGTCCTTTCTATGCTACTAACCGATGCTCATCTCAGAGAAGCACAAAGACACTGCCCTCAGCCAACTATACAATAGGTTAAGAAGAATTTCTGCCTGCAACTTACAGCTGATGACTTGAAAAATTTTCAGAGTATCTGAGCTGAAAAATTTACAGAAAGGAGTAGACCTGGGAGAATTTAAAACTTTCACGAATGCTGGGTCAGAGAAGCCTCCACGCTTGGCCAAACTGTCCTACACTAGCCTGAAAACTAGTTTAGTTTTCAAAACAGGTCTTGGTGGGATTCGCCGAAGTCTGGGTTGGTCATGATTAAGTCAAAGTATGAAAAGTCTTCTACATTTTTGTGTCCAGCTTAGTCAGGGATTGTGGGTGTACCAAGAAACTGGGAAATTAATAATCACACACCCCACACAAACAGACACCCCCACCACTAATACCACTGCCACCAGAACTAGAGTATCTCCCAGTCCCAGACTAAGTTCTGTTTTTTTGCTGAGTTGTGAGCAACACTTTGGATTAATTTGTTTTGTATTCTAAGCAAGGTCATACCCTTTTCTGGAAGTGTATTTGCTCTTAGCCTGTGTAACATGGAAAAAAATGCCAAGACATAGTAATCAGATTGAAAGGTGCCTTCCAAGAAGAGTAGCAATATCTTGAATGCGTATGTATCCTCATTTCTCAAACACTTGGAAAAGGAAAGTGTCAAACTTCTCATTTTGGATTGTGAAAAATCCTAGTATCTCCTATGCTTCTCTAGTTTATTCTAGAGCCCTTCCCCGTTACACTCCAGATTCCTACCAGTATTTCCATCATATCTGCTTCCCCAGTATTTTATCTTCTTACCTTCATCCCTTTGATGTCCTTTCTTTGCTCTTCCTTCCCCTCCATCGCTCTCCCCTTTCCTCTTCCTTTTTGTTCTTGTTCTCAATTCTGCATTCCCCTTTCCTCACCCTCTCCCAGCACTCTCCTCTCTTTACAATCTTCCAAAAGTTTCTGTTCTTTATTTTCCCACCTGTATTTATTTCCTGGCTGTGAGTTTTCCTTTTTCCCTTCAGTCCCCATCCTTTTTTCTGTCTTTTGCCTCCTAGAGCTAAAATGATACTCCAGCCATAACCTACCTTGTACCGAGGTACATCTTTTAAGTCCATTGTCAGGATGGAAAGTGTCTCAAAAAGAGCTAAACGACTATTCCAGTCACTGTCCCGGACAAACAAGTGTAGCTCCCACTGACAGCTGGAGGAGTTCAACGCCTGAGTCAAGTTATTCCCCATTTACCACCAGTCACTGTTTGGCAGTCTGTCCCCACACCAGGGCACGGAGACATAGACAGAATTTCATGCAGTGGCTGCAGGTGTTGGTGATGAGAAAAACAACTCAGATATAATGTAAGTCCTTTATTCACTCTTAACTGAGAACGGCACCTAACATCAGCAAAAACTTTGTTGAAACTTAAAAGACTAAGGAAAAGGTCTGTATAAATATGGGAACAAGTTATGCACCACTTCACTGCCCGTATTCTTCTGGATCTCTAAGAAAATACCAAAACATCACAAGGAAAGTTCCTTGTATGGCATGCATCGTGTAATTAATATCACAACTAATGAAAATCTCTGTCTTGGCTTCAAGTGAAGTGGTTTAACATCCTGTGAAAGGACAGAATTACACCACACAAGCAATTAGGTCAAGAGGATAAAAAGACTAAGAAGCATTGATTCCCTGAACTTCTTGAGATCTGCCCATCAAAACAGTAAATGTTTGCTTTCCAAGACGAAACAAGCTAACAGAAACATGCACTAGAAATCATCTTTATGGCCAACGCTCCAGAGAAAACACTGGGGAATACTTGTTTTTTCCATGGTGAATGTATTGCCCCCCATAACACCCCCCCAGTTGAAAGCCCGGCTCCCTCCTCCAGCTGGTGCTGCCTGGGCAAGCTAGAGCTGTCTATGCATGGCCCAATCCAACTTGCACACCCAGTCTTTCAAAATCTTCTATGTTTTCTTTGTCTCACTCTTTTTATATTGCTTCTGGTGGTTTTTTGTGTGTGTTTTTGCTGCTGCTCGCTTCCCACCCTTACCGCTCTCCAACTGCTTGCCAGGCAGGCACAGCAATTCCATGTAAGGAACGCGGGGAAGAGAAGCATTCCTTGATTTTTCTGCGCACAGTAACTTGCACGACATTTGATCATACACAGAGATTAAGTCATTCACGAATAGGGCCCAAAGGGAGGAACAACTCCAGAAAAACAACCCTCCTCGCTGGTAGTGCAGCATCCAGGACTCCGTAGTCGTTACTGCCACACTTACAGTTCGTAGCCGATCTGGCAAAGTGAGGAATCCAACTGCAGGCTCTGTGGTTTAAATAAAATGTATCTACAGCAGCTTGGATCAATGTTTAAAAATGTTCCATGTTATTTTAGTCCAAGGACAAGCTTTTAAAATTAAAAGAAAACTTTGGCTTTAATTATAGATTAAAAGTGAAAGTTGTTTAAAGAGAATGCATATTCTGAGAACAGTAATAGAAATGATTCAGAATTTAAAACTTTTCTTCTCTCTCCCAGCATGTGACAAGTCTCCTTGTAAATATTTAAAACAAAAGTTTGAAAGCAATTAATTTGTGGACAATATTTAGGGTGCTTCTGCCTTGCTGTTGTGGATCTTTGGCATAGCTTGTCTTTTTCCTACATTTAGAGTTTCAAGCTAAAATAAGTGTCAGATTTTGATGCAAGTTGCAACGGCCAAAAAAGAACCACAACTGTAACTTTTACCTCCTTTTCCCCTAAATTTTGTTACTACATATGTGTGATGCAGCAAATGTCACTACCCTATACATAAACGCAAAGGGTTTATTCCAGATCAGCTATGAGCAATGCGATCCCAAAGTGGTTAGGTGCTACAATGGAGAAGCTGCTGCTCTTGGGATGATTTTCAGCAACAATTGCCCATCTGAAAATCATTAGTGCATAGCAGTGGATTTTCCACATGTTCATATGCTGGACAAGCAGGTTGCCCTTGAAGTATGGTTCCCCGGGGGAAGAAGGAAAACCCAGAGAAAAGTATTCTATTGTCAGATCACGGTTTCACTAGAGCCAGACAAAAATATGGTCAAGCATTCACTTGGCTGCTCTGCTGGCAAAACGATAGGGTACCGAAATGGAGACAGCTAATGAGGAAGGCAAAGAATGAAGCTCAGGAAGAAGATCTTAAAGGAATAAAGATATTTTTTTCTTTTAAAAAAATCAGAAATAGGGTTAAGCATGCAAATTTAATGACTTTCAGATTACTGACCTTTATTTTTATAAGGCAAAAAAGGTTTAGAAGTATTATCCCAATAAAGTATCTCATCTTTTAACTCAGCTGTGCTTGAAGCACCAATGAGCAAGAATTGAAGTAACCTAAATAAAAAAGGGTATGAATATAACTAGGCAGTATTTGATATTTAATGCCCCATTAATCGATAATTTGGCTTGAAGGAGGAAAAAAGTTGGCAAAAGGGAATGGAATTCTTTAGCTCCTTGTTTTACTTAAGAAAAATTCCCAACGGGCTTCACTTAAACAAAGAACTTTAGTTTTCCACTGGAAAGACAAAAAGCAAATCTTGGTCTAGCATGTCCTGCCACATGCTTTAACTACACAGTAAAAGAGTATGTACTTGGATCCCAGGCACATTTCAAAAGTGTAGTATTTATTAGCTGCTCTTTTGCCAAGTTCCACTATTATCATTTTATTATAACTAAGGTATATTTTTACTAACTAAATTATATTTAGGTCTTTAGTTTAAGCATTTGAAGGTCTCGGAGTGTCACGTACAGATGACATACAATATATCACAGGAATTTGTTGATTTTCTCCCTCCTCCTCTCCTCTATAAACAGTTACCCTGTACCTGTGATCTCAGGGCATTTGACTTTCCTAAACCCATAATCCAGCTATAAAGACACAGCGGCCAAGGGAGCAAAATCCTTGGATGGAGCGGAGCTCGCCGAGGATGAAGGTGAGCCCTATTAGCGGATAACCCACAGCACGCACGGCCCGTGCACCCCGAGGGGCAGCACAAACCCACCTCTCCCCACTATCCCCTTCAGACACCTTGCTCCAACCCTCCTCTGCTGCCCTTCGCCCAGCTCACCCAGACCTGGCTTTTTGCCGAGACCTCCGGTTCCCAGCTGGGGCCGCGGGCTGGTTTTTCGTATCCAGGAGGTGTTGCATGGTGGGACACAGGCTCTCCACAGACAAGGGTGGGCAGGAGCTGGCAGTTCATGCAGAGTTTGTCCTGGCAGAGCCATGTCCCACACACCCCATTAAAGGATTTTTGGTCCTGTGGGGAGCATGGAGCTGCTGCCTTGAGGCTGTCGGGACAGGATGGAAAGAAGACACGGCCATGAGGCAGGAAAGGGTTTTGGTGGGCTCACATTGAGCTGGGTGTTGCCGCTGCTCTGGGCAGGGAAGGGGTGTCTCTGAGCAGCCACGACACCCACAGAGAGATGACAGAGCTCCTCAAACCTCAGCAAGTGCAGCAGTACCGTGGCGCTGAATACAGCCTTTATTTTTCCTATTTTGTGCAAGGAATGAAGGAAGAGCAGTACCCAAATATGAGCACTTACGTTCTCTGAGGGTCACAGTCTTTGATCTGTGAGCAAAGATGTCGCTGGAAGCAGCTGGAGTTCACCAAATGAAGTTTGGAAAGCTTTGCAAACACATGAACATTATGTGTCAAACCATGTAGTATGCTTTGGGGCCAAAACACTCAAAACCAGACCAGATATTGGCACATTGGATTTTCGCTTTGCTCACTGCAAAGCACTTCCAAAGGCTTGGTTTTAAAACCCATCTGAGTGCCTGTTCATCAAGTATCAGGTGAAGCTAAAGGCACTTGGGAGTCCAACAATCAGATGTAATTATTAGCCCCTTTTGAAATAAGAGGGCAGAGAATCAGGGATGTGAATCTGTAAGTGAGTTGAATGAGGTACGGAGGACTGAGAAATATTAATGACCTTTTCCCTATAGAGATCCACAGCAAATGTAACAAACACAAATTAATGTTTATGTGCACTTGTAGCCAGGAGAATTTGTTATCGCTCACAGTCTCATTAGATGAGAAGTGAAAACAGCAGCAGAAATGCTAGGAGACAGTACTAAAAGGAGAACAGGCTTATAAAGATGCCTGCCATTTTTATTAATTTAGAATGTTTAAACAAGCATTTCTTTACTTTGGTTTAGCCAGCAAGAAAAGGCCTTTGCATAAAACAAAGGATCACTGGGATCAATACCTGCAGGTCAGCCTCGTCTTCTCTGCTGACCTCCACGAATAGGATTTTGGGCTTTGCTGGGCAAGCTGGAGTAAGCGCCTCAGTGAGGTATGGGATTTGAAAGGGAGGTATCTCATCATTTGTGGATAATACAGTTGGGAGCCTCTTTTCCTCTGTCTTTGCAAAGTTCACTGCCATGGTGAGCTACTGCACAGCTCTGAGCTGAAGGAGCAAGCACAGCAAAATGGCAAGGCAGCAGGCTTGAATTCCACAGGTATCATCATCATCATCATCATAGAGCACTGAGGAAACACATGTGTGTCTGTGTGTGTATCATATTTATGAAAGACTGTACGGTTTACAAACACCACTACAGTCTCTGGAGCTGGCCAGAGCAGGACAGCTTTTTTGGGTTCTCCCTACTTCAAACAGTGTCTCTAAACACCCAGTACTATGGAGATTCAATAATTAGGAAGCCCATAACAATTGCAATTCTGATATCGTGGACAGGGAAGGGCCCCAGGCTTCACCCAGCACCCATGCAACCCCAGCCGACATTAGTCTCACAGGCTACACTGGGTTCGTACTGACACTCCTTTCGCTGCCGGCACACCCAGAGATTTCCCTGATAAAGGAACAAAGGCCGTCGCCTTCTGGAGGAAGCTCCTATTTGAAGATGATCCAGGGCAAATGAATTAGTGATGCAGTAACCAACAGCTACACGAGCTAAACAACATGATAGGGAGAAAAGCAGGACAATGAGTTTTACTGTGTCCGTGTAACGGGCAATCCACCACCCCTCCTGTGCAAAGCTGTCATAAACAGTTGGGAGCAGACCGTGTAATTTGCACACCAGCTCCAGGACCTGCTCCCCAAGCAGCCGCCGGGCCAGGCTCCCCACAGCTTAGCCCACAACGCTTAGCCAGACCCCGCTCCTTGGGGTGGGAAGAGCAATTAGAAGAGCAGGGACGTGGGATGAAAGCCTCTCTGAAATCAACGGCCGAGACAAACGCTCCAGCACACCAAGATATCATTAAAACTGCCCACAGTGTCTAGCCCACAAAGTACATCTAGTGCAAGGAGAGCAATCCTGCTGCTGTTTTGCAATGCATTACAAAATACCTTGGCTAGCAGAAAGAATTTGAGGCAATTTGCTCCTGAAGAGCCAGGTCGTGAAGAGCCTTCATTTTTCCAGCAAACTGGATTTAAGTTGACAAATAGTAACTGAGAGAAAAAAAGCCCGACAAAGTGAAGGGGAGATGGAGAAACCGACAACATTTAACTTGATCTTCGACAGTGTAAATCTGTCAATACCCACAAATGACCACAAGGCCATATGCCAGTTTTTACTCTGAGATACCGTAACTAAGACTTTTGGCTGGTACCTCACATTGGAAAGAAAGTTTTTACATTTAGAAATGTAAAACATTGTAACATTTAAGGAATTTTGGCTACAGCCCACTAGCCAGCCTTCCCCCAGCTTCAGCTGAGGGATTATTTTGAATGTTGCTTTGCTCTTCATGCATCTGTTGCCTAAATCAATGTGGAGGCATGAGGGAGGGACTGAAAATTGGCCCTAGAAGTAGTGGTATATTTTAGGGTCATAACTGAGAGTCTTGGCAATCCCTTTTAACTTGAAATGTCAGTGCCATACCAAACGATCTGGTCATCATAACCTCAACTTTTGGCCATCAGTGAAAGAACAGAGATAGAGTCTCCAACATCAGGTTTCAAGGCCACTGTGAAAAATTAAGGAAAACACATTTCAAGGCTCGTTGGAATTTCGCTTTACCTATTTTTGTGTGTTTCTCTTCAGCTGTTCCAGCTCTAGCTGTTTATCTGATCCTTTCTGTTTGAATTGTTTCTACTTTTTCCAGATTTTAAACAATGTAGTTTACTCCTCCAACTTACTTTCCTGCTCCTTTTTTTGTACCTCACATAAAACTCCCTTATATTATACAAGCCTTCTGTGTGCTTTGACTGTTAGGACTAATTTCTCCTTTAAGAGAACTAAAGTGGCTATCTGATGCCAATTTAAGGCCACAAAGCATAAAAGACCTCAAATGGACTTTAGTAATCACTGATAATTTCTGCATCTACCCCTTGTATCTCATACCCATTTTTTTCAAGTTTGGAGTGAAATGGATTAAATAAAACAGAATCCAACTCTGTTTCTCTGTTTCTGGATAATTAGAAATTAGAAACTGAACTTGACAGACGAAGGGACCTTTTTCCAGAACAGGTGTTTTTATGAGCATTCCCCTTCCTCCATCAAGATGGCAAAAGTCTCATGCACAAGCAATGCACATAGGTTCCCCACATTTTCCAAATACAATCAAGGAGTTTTCCAAGTGGCCGGGTATAAACTCGTCCACAGCCTAATGTTAGTCCACGTAGAGATTCCAGGTTCCCCCTTCATGCCACTTCTCAAATTGTGCCAAAACCCTCCTGAAAGCTTCTCTATGAATACACACGGAAGATCACAAGTCTGGTTTCGCTAAACTGCTTTCATCATTATGTTTCTGGTATTCACATTATGGACAAATGACCTAAAAAATTTCAGTTAAACACATAAAGGAGTTTTTTTAAGTTACAGAATGACTTTCAAAAACCACAAACCTGCAAGGGAAATAGGATTTGCTGGATCAGATAAGATTACTAGTCTATCTGGTCAGGCACGTTCAGTGTGCAGCTTTTTAGAAAAGAAAATTAAAATGGGAGGAAGAGATGGTGAATAAAAATAATTTTGCTGTTCAATTGCTGAATCAGTTTTGAAGATATTTTAAGAAGAAGAATCCAATCAAAAGTCCCACTCAAAAGAAAACAATCTGGCCTTTTTATTTCCCTATTTTTTCTATTACAATCAATAGATAAATTCTACTGTTCGCACCAGTGTGAACACAATTTCTTACGCTACCTGGCAGTTATCAAACCCTGCTTTGGAGCAAGACCCTGCAGAGTTTTAAGCATTTTTGCCACCGACATCAAAATATTGCCATGGTAAGAAAAATGCATTTGCTTGTGTATGTAAGCAAATATAGAAAAACCCAAAACATTTACTTTATTTACAGCTATATGACTGAATACAAACAAGCTGCTTTTCACTAGTCTCACCACAGGCATAAAATATTTCAAACTCCAGGACTACTGAGAAGCTCACAGTTTTATTCAGCAGTCGTCATGCTCCAAATTTACAAGCCTAAGTTGGATGGTTATTACTGGGATGTACCTGCTTAAATCCCTTCCACAGATGGGAGAACGAACACTGCCCATGCCAAGTTTCAGTCTGGACTGAATTTTTACAGCTGGGTCATAAATTTGCGGATTAAAAGGGTTCTAATGGAAACACAGATACAGCCTTAACTACAGGAACATGAACAGCAGCACTGTAACACTGCGCAGGGGACAGTCCGCACTACAAGCAGAATCTACCAGGACATTACCCAAAGTCGTGTTATTTCTCCCCAGCAGCGGGAGGAGGCTGGGACACGCAGGAACCCCACGCCAGGTATGAAGTTTCAATTCAGACATTTTTCCAGAAAGAAGTGAAACTTTTATGGGCTCACCATTCCTTTAAATTTACTGCCCCAGAATGTGAAAAGTCCAGCCTTCACCCTCCTCCTGCTACTACCCCATCCCGCCTGCGCCTGACTTTCCTGCACCCCATACCCTCCTGGTCACTGCACTGCACATAGATTAGTGTGTTAATAAGAGTCATCGAAGGCAGCGGTTACTCGTGAAGGAGATGATAGATTTCATATGTAAAAGTAATTCACTGGGCAAAAAGGAAGGGTTTTGTCCCTGTAATTTCTCTTACTTCTCCATGCAGGTGCCACTGGAAGATGTCTCGGTGCAAGGGCAGAGCCAGCTGGAGACCCACATGAGCCCCGAGGAGCAGAACGGGCACATTTTGGCCTTGAAGCCTGCGCAAGTCTTGCTTGCAACCCAGCACTGGGGTGATCTGCCTCCGGCCTCGTCTTTGCACTCAAAAGCACTTTCCAGTCAGTGATATATAAAGTTAAGTGTGTGATTTCAAAAGCCATTCCTGATGGGGTGGCAGCACTCATCTCTGCGTTTCTGTCTTTGCAAACGCTCTTGTGTTTTATTCCTCTTTTTCACGTTCATTGACCTACACCCCGCTTTGGCACAAACAGCTGATAATCACATTTTGCTGCCGGGTTTCCCAGGTGGGAGAGCGAGCAGACATACCCTCCTTCATGCCCCCAGAAGCGTATCGGGGGAAAACCACAGTGGCAGGGTGCCTCTGCACGCACGTCAACGCAGCACAGGGCGGCAAGGCTACGGGGACGAGCCACGGGATGCAAACCCACGGTCTTGCCCGATGCTGCACCGCTCTGTCCCTGGCTGCTGCACCTGGGCTGCAGTGCCCAGGGCTTTCTGCTGCTCCCCTCGAGCTGGTGCATTTCCCTGTTACCTCGTCTCGTTATCTCCCCCCCACCACGAACTCCCCTCTGCCCTCCTCATTTGAGTAGCGCTTCGTTTTGCAACGCGTGCAACCGCTTGCAGTGGCAGTGGCTGCAGCCGGCCGGCGTTTGCAAGGCTGAGGATCCCCTGAATCGGTGCAAAAGCCATGCCAGCTGACGCGCTGCAAGGCAGCATGGAAGCCTGACGTTTCTGCTGTAAAAGATCTGCGCAGAAATTTGGCTACCAGGGAAAATCCTGCTCAGGCAGCGGAAAGGGAGAAGGAATCGCATCCACTTCACTAAATCAGTTTTCCCAAGCTGTAGTTTCACACACTCTTTAAATACTCCTTAAATTAACTGCTAATTTTCTTACTAATTTCCCTATTATATTCATTACTAGCCATGCAGTCTACAGCTAAAACTGGAAAACAGTCTGATTTATGATCATGTGCTTTTCCATGCACATAATTTCCTGAAACATTCACATTTGGGCTGGCCCCAGGTTTTAAGACCAAGCATAATTCTAAAGACATTTTGAACAATGGGAAAATGGGGATAAATAATTCTTTCTCTTTGAACACACACCTTTGCTAAATGAATGAGGCCTGAGGCTTGCCAGGGAACAGCCCTTGCTGAGGCCTGGAGCATTGGCTACCTCTAAAGAGGAGTATTAAAATATATAGTTGTTAGCAATCAGTGACAGCACCATACATTTTTCCTGCTGTGTCTGAGAGAGGTCTTGGGCAAGCACAGGGGTCTGCTGCTTTTTTGGCTGCTGCTGCGAATATTTGCATTGGGGAAATTTTAATGGTCTCAGAGAAACAGAGGCGAGCTGCTGTACCGGCACGGGCAGCAGCAACCTGTGGCCATGGAAACATGGCTGATCCCCTGATTTTTTTGGTCTCTCTGATTTTTTGGTCAGATGTTGTCATCTTTTCCATTTCAAATCATTCATGCAAGAACATCTCATTCTCTGCGATGATAAAGCCGTCAGGAGTCCCGAGACGTGCTGCCCTGAAGCAAGCTGACTTGAAGAAAATCCTCTGCAGCCAAACAACTGGCTCAAGCTAGTTTTTACTGAAGTACGCGGAAAATTTGCCATGACATCAACAGAAGCAAAACCAGCAGAGGTGCTCACACACCTCCTCTGCTCCGTGGGGTCTCCACAGCAATTATACCCGAATTTTATCTGCAAACGTGCTGCTATTAGAAGCACATCTGACCCACACATAGCCCAATCTCCAGAATCTTTAATATTTTGGGTTTAAAAAAAAAAGCCGAAAACATTCATAGCTATTTACATCTGAAAACAAACAGATAAAACAAGGATGCACAGTGTTTGCACGCAGCACCTGTGCGAATACAAGTACTCTCTTTTCCCACAAAAGTGACCATTAAAAGCAGGGAGTGGAGAGAAATGGCTCAGAAAAGCTAACGCTGCCAGGAGCGCCGCTTCCCCTCCCGGTGCGGCTGGCTCCAGGCAAAGCTCTCCCCTGCCCGCTGGCAGCCCCTGGGTGCCCAGGCTTTTGGGAGGGTGCTCTGCCCACGCCACCGCTGATGCTCCCAGCCCACCCTGCGCTCTCTTCCTCCGTTCCTCCACCTGAGAGAGGTTGAAACCTCTACCTTTCCACAAAAAAGATTCAGTTTTGATGAAGCACTGTTTTCCAGGGTCATGTGGAAATAATCCCGGTCCATTCCTCTTGCAGCTCAAATACTGAGAAACGGAGAAACTAACGGGGATTAAAAACTAGCTTATTTGGTTTTTGCTGTTCAAACAGAAAGAAATGCAAAAAGCGAACAACCAACTTAACTAGCAGGGAGCGGGCAGGATCTTTAAAATTCTCAAGTTTGGGCTATCACATCTGGTATATTAAACCTGACACTGTCCCTGTAGTAAAGCCATTTCCTTTTAATCTTTCTTTAGAAAAAACAACAGAACAGCAAATTAAACGCAATCCTCTCCTCAGTTCTCAATTCCATGCCATTTCAGTGTCGACGAATCAGGTCATGTAATAATAAAATTCCTGCAGAAATATGATCTTAACTGTGTAACCTTCAAATTGCAGTTATGCTGCTGTGTGCATTTAATACTGTACTTGACATTCCCCTTTTCCATTTCACTTCTGGATGACATTAGGATCTGCAACAGGGACCTCCTTCAGCTCTCCCAGGTTACCATTTATTTTAAAGTATCCCCAAGGTCTCCAGCACCGTTTACATCAAACTTGCAAAAGTCACTGGTACTAGTGGTTTTTGCGGGTCCCTTGAGTTGTTTCTGAAAACAGGTTCCATTGTGTTCATATTACGCTTTTAAATTTTATAGCTCATTTTTAAATTACATGTTAATTTCTAAAAATGTTAAATTGTGAGGAAAAGTTGGCAAGGACCACACAAAATCACAGCACTGTTCTGCAGCTTGCATGTGTCTCTCTATAGTACTTATGCGCATGGCTATACCCTTACATTTAAGTGCTCTTTATGAATGTGGGCCTGATCCTGCAGTGTGCTGAGGGTCCCATCAGAGGTGCTCAGTGTGCTGCAATAAACAACCTAGGATCTTGCTTTATAAATCACAAACTTTGCAGGATCCAAATGAAAGAAAGGAAGGCGAGAGGAAAGAAAAAGGTAGTAGTAATGAAAACATCAGAAACAGAGCACACTCCTGAGTATAAACGTCTAAAAATAGAGATCAAACATCTTTAAAAATCAACCAGCCATTCAAGAGTTTTTTTAAAAGCCTCCCTCCCTTCCAGGCCTGCAAGTCTTTAGTTTCCTCACTATTTTTATTTGTTCTGGCTTTTCTACTGTGCTAAGTAACATATAAAGTGAAATCAATGAAAATCTGCCTACAGAAAAAAGTTAGAAAACTCCCTGTCCTGCCGTTTCATCTCTCTTTCTCCCGTTTTAATTTTTGCTTTCTTTCACCAAACACAGCTCACCAGGCAGCGATATCCCAGAAAGCTGGGATTTTTCATTTCCTTGTGCTGTAACGATGCAGAACATTTTGTTCCCGCAGGTGAGTGGCGATAGGGTACTCGCAGAGCACCGCGGCGTGATTACAGAAAAAGTCAGCATTTTAGTGATCCGTAAACCAAAAACTGACGTTGCCGCTTTAGATTTACGTCCAGCCTCGCTATAAACATTATTAGATCTTTTCCTTACAGATTTCTGGAGTGCTTGTTGCAGTCAGACCGTTGTTTCTGCGTCCGTTTGTACAACAAATACAGATAGGCAAGTCTGGTTTTAGTTATTCCTGTCACACAGGGAACGTGCTGTGAATGACAGCATGCCAGGGAGTTAATGAAAACTTGTTCTCCAACATGGATTTTTAACTAAACAAAAACACTGAACCAAGGCTTTCAGTGGTCAGTTTAAGACACATATTTGACCAATTACATGTATTTATGTATTATACCTGCACTAGGATTAATCCAAACTGAAACTTTCTGCCTTAAGTGAACACATTCACGTATGTCACGTTACATACATAAGCATATCAGCTTACGACAGAAACGCTTACATATGTGACATATCCGAGTACGGTTGCACTCTTTCCCCGCTGCTCCACTCTCCCCAGGCCGGCCGCCCGTGCCGCCTCCCGCGGCCGCTCGCCGGCTCCCCGGCCCCCGCAGCCGGAGCGGGACGGAGCGGCCGGGGGAGGCGGCAGCGTGGTCACCGCACCTGCCAGGGACCCGGCTGGGTGCTTGCTGCTCCCCCCCCAGCGCTAAAGCCGCTTCCCACGAGCTCGCAATAATCGTGCAGAGGTAGAAAGCGAGGCCGCTCTCCTGACAGCCAGTTATATAGCCCGTCCTTGATCTTTACACGGGATTTCCCGGTTGCACGAAGCGAGAGGAGCATATGGTCCCGTGTTTATAAGCATGTTAATGACTGAAATGGGAAACTGTACAACCCGTTTTCCTTATAAACTTTAAACTGCGATTTCTTGGTTTTGTCACTGGACACTGCACTCGTACCCTGTTAATTTGGCACGGGCTGTTGAGATGCACGTGGCCGCACTGACCCCAGGCACTGGTTAAGCCAAGTCACTCCGGACACACCAACGTACCTGAAATCAGGGTCTGGCCCATAACATGAACCAGACGCGGTGAGTAAGCTTTCTACTCAACATCTGCTACGAAAAGTTGCTTTTCCAAGGAAGCAAAATAAAGAATTTGCTTCAACACCAATGACTGCCTGCTCTTAGGAGCGCAGCAACCTTGCCAAACGTTTCTCAAAAATAAAACGTCAATCAGTTTTCACTCTGTGCTGTTTGAAATACTACTCAAAATGTCTTCATAAACTAAAACATCTAGTAGGGACTTCACAATTCTGCTTCAACCCCTTTTGTGTTAAAAATTAGCTGTCTCACTTAACAAAAACTTGCAGTGGGGAGCTCCTTATGAGTGGTGATATCTCACTTAAAAATACACTTGCTGCTTTCAGGAAGGTATGAGTGGCACAGTCCGCCATACCCTGTTATTTTGCTTAACCAAAATGGATTGCAGCTATTTTTGAGAACACAGATACAGGTCTGCTACATGACTGCACTGAGAACTGCCGTCACAGGTATTCAAATTATAGAGAAAAGACAAAAAAATAAAACGTTCTTATTAATCTCTTCCTATCTAACAATCATTTGGATAATTTCATCTATTTGTAAATAGATTTCATGAATGGATGATAACTTCAAACCATCTGCTTTGTTCGTGAAGGGCTCAATACCTGCATGTTATAACATGATCAGAAAATCGTTAATGGGACTGTCATCTCATAGCTGCGAAAAGCCTGTTTGTACCTATTATTTCCTGAATGTGCACACATACACAGGAAGGATATACCAAATAATATAGGGCGTGCACATGATCTTTTTCTGTCTATCAGCAGGCTACTGCTTGTCTGCTTTGGAAGCATAAAAAGAATAAAACTGTATCCTGAGAGCTGCTGGTGTGTATCAAAGGCCATAGCACTTCAAAACATTAGCAAAGATATTTAAGAACTGACTTAAATACGATCTCAAGAGAAGTTCCAGGAATGGCAGTTTTGAACTTTAAGGACAAATATACTAGTTTTTAGTCATTCCAGCCCAGCTTCTGAACTCACACAGTTACAGTGTGCCTGTCTCAGCCTTCTCATTAAAGACCGTATTTTTCAGTGCAGCTTGGAACTTGGCAAGAAGAACTTAATCCAGTAGCAAATTTATTACAATTTTTCAAGAGTCATTGTGTCCATTTTTAAGTTATGGTATAAAAGTACAAGAAACAGGAAGGTTACATATCTGAGCTGCTGTATCTGTTATTGAGTAACATTTCACTTAAAAATAAAACTTGGCAGACAATACGCCCATAACGCAGACCTAATGCACTTGGTATGTTGAAAAAAAAAGCTAAATGAACAGAGAGAGTTAATTTTGAAAATCATTCATGTATGCAGTATTCTTGCTCCCCTCGAGATCCAGTTTCTCTACGGGGACCCCACTCCCCTCTCAGTCATCCCCTGACAACCTGCACGCACCAGTGTCCTCCTACCCCCACCAGAGCATTCAAGCCTCCTGAAATCCTTGTGGCCCCTCCCCAGGGACAAAAAAAAAAAAATTCACGACACGTGCCAGGAAAGAGAGGGCAAAGGCTGCAAACTTGAGAGGCTGCAAAGGCGAGGGGCACCCGAACCTGCACGCCAGGGAAGCCAAGCGGAACAAAGTATAACATTTAGATCTGTGTTAACCTTAGTGCAAAGCCCTCCAGTGCTTTTCATCAATATTCATCCATGCCAAAAGCCATGCTGCCCGCAGAGTGGTCCCTGACAGAATAACCCGCCGAGAAAGGCCTCAGGACAACGCGAAGGGCTGCTGCGATGGGTGGAAACCCTGAGACGCTGGCGGAGACCTCCAGAGCTTGGGATGCAAAACTTTTCACTTTTTTCAAAGATAAGGGGACAGCCTTTGCCTTACGTCCCCAAAGAAATACAGAACGAGCTTTACAGGAGGAGCCTTCCAGCACTCCCTGCTCCACAGGGACCTGAGCAAGTCCTGATCTTGCCCCAATTCACAGCAATTTTCTGGCATGAACCAGGCAGTCCTACGTGCCTTCCTCTGTCTGGTAACACAGCGGATGCTATAAATCATGCTTTTATGTTTTTATTGACAAGATTAAAATAATAGATTTTGTGAAATCCTTCAAAAAAACATTAAGCCAAGATATTTAATGGCCAAGTCTGTGGCCCCTTAGCAAAGTGCACTGTGTATGGACAGTGATACAGAAATTGGTCTGAACCAGTCCATGAACTCCTAAGATGATGCGTGAGCACCAAAGGGCCATGCACAGGAGAAGGCACTCTGCGGACAGAAAAGACAGAAAAAACAGGGGAAGGTGTTCATGTGCACTCCATTGCGGGGCATATGGCTCATGTAAGTGCCACAAAGCCACCTTGAAATTTTAGAGCCCTCCTGTTCCTCCCAGCTGGGGCCATGGAGTACTTTAGTCCTCCTCTAGTCTTGCCTTATTGTAACAGAATGCTCAAGAGTTTTCTCCTTCTTTAGGCTTGTCTTAGTGCTGACAAAAATGGCTTGTAAGCGTCATTTCAAAAATCAGCCCCATAGCTCCATTCAAAAAGCAAACCAGCTTAATTAGCGGTCAATAGCAGCATTTAACTTCAATACTGCAGGCAGAACTTCTCCAGTGAGTGAAAGGGTGGACAGGAGTTATCCACTCTCATATCAGAGGATGGACAGGAGTTATCCACTCTCATAAAAGGCACAACCAGGTGACACTCATTCCAGGTGACACCACCCACCAAAGCTGGCTGTATTAGAGATGATGCAGAAAGAATGCCTTACCTGTCCGGTAGACAAAATTGCCTTCTGTCTCTGATGATGACGGAGACACCAATTCTTCCTCAAATTCATTGGAACTAAATGAACCAGAGTGATTCCTTTGCCTTGTTTTTTCCATCATAGCTGCATTAGTAGCCATGACATGTCTCAATGAGTCATTTAGGTAACGATTCAATAAGCTGCTTTTGTATTTGGGGGGTGACACGTAATCCTCATTGGCACTTGTTTCTGGTCTCACTCCTGTTTTTATTACTGAACTTTCAGTTTTAATCACAGTGTGATGAACTGGTTTGTTATATCCCCCTTCATTCATATGGTTTCTTGGAGGATTTTCTCCATCTGAAAACAAAAGAACAAAGATACAGTAATACATCGAATATCTAACATTTAACAAGAGGCTTTCTCTACATGTCTTGAATTGCTATAAATATAACTAAAACTAGACAATAACCTTAGACTTCAGCATTAGACAATGATTTTCATTTTCTTCTGTTCACACATTGCTCACAGTAGTTCCCAGGGTTCTCAGATGTTCCAGCTATTCCAAATTAATTAACTGTAGAAAACAGTCTCTAATTTGCTCATGAGCAGCACAAGGTAGGTAGAAAAAACTGAGAAGTGCCCTAAACCAATGAAAAACATTTTAAAATCTGTGTGAATAAGCTAAATTCTTACTATCACAACTTGAAATTTGGTTCTCCTGAATACTACAGCATACTTAAGTGCATTTGCTTAAACTGTACTCTTTTAATTGTCCTGCAACCAAACTTTTAAAGGGAAGTGCATACCAGAGAAATGTGAGTACAAACTGAAACTGGAACAAAGAGAATTGAAACGGAGTACAAACTGAAACATATTCTTTTACAAATTCATACAGATTTCTGACAATGTTCTGTAGCATTTGTTCCTGTCAATGTATCTCCATGTCACAACCAACTAAAAAAAGTACCCACAGACATAATTAATACAACTGTTCTATTAAAAAATATAGGGTGTTATTTTAAAAAGTCCTGCACTTGTTAATTTGCAGAAGAAAGAGAATTTCAGTGCACCTTTTAAGGAAAACATTTCCTGGTAAAATACTTAAAATAAGTAACAGCAATATTCAGTTTACCGTATAATAAGCTCCACTGAAGTTAATCAGATTCTCTTGTTAATCAGATTCTCTTGTTGTGATATTGCTATAGCCTTTCCATCAAGGAAAGTAACAGTCGAGAGATTTCTCATTTCCTTAAACCAACAAATATAATCAACTTTTTCCTTTAATGCAGGTTAAAGGAAGAGGCTTATAGAATCTAGTGAACTAACAATTATCTTTCTAGTAACAACGCTATATGAAACAGGCAAATAACATGCAACCAGACTATAACCCCGCTTAACCTACACAATCCCGCTCTGCAAGGCTGCACAGGAGTTGGGAGCCAAAAATGGCACCTAATTCACAAAAAGTAAAGGCGAATCCACTGAGGGCGTTTTGTGAGAAATCAGAGCTAATTCAGGGTATCTGATAGTTTCTAAATACGTTTTAATTGGTTTAAAATTGATAAAAAGAGCATCAACAAACCTTCAGAGCATGAGTCATCGCTGCTCACGCTGAGTCGTTCAGCATTTCCTTGAACGTATTTGTTGTACAGTTTTATTCGTAAAGCCCAGCTAAGATCTGGTTGCCTGACAGTATTCTTCAGGCGACGTCTTGCATTGGCAAACCAGTTTGATACCTGCATACAAATGAATGTATTAGGTTCCCTTGTAAATGATGCAAATAAACAAATCCAACCCATAGAGTTTTCATGAGATTTATGTATGCCCTAAGAAAACGGCAAACAAGGGAAACATGAACAGGAGTCCATGAAACTGTCACTGAGCAGAGCAGGAACCTCAGACAAGAAGGCAGGTTCAGGCTTCTCACCTTTCACAAGTGTTAGCAAACCCTCATTATTAACAGGGTTTTAATTAAGGTGTCCCTAAATACTCACTTTATATTAATCTTTCTTTTTTTTTTGTTAATGCTCTGAACTTTCAATATGAACCTTCAATTTCCCTTTGGCATTTATGTAGGCTACAATAAGGCTGTTGAACAGAAAAACCCATTCTGAATTTGGTTATGCAAAAGCCCAGATTCTCCCTCATGCTTTATCGGTACTCTAAGTCTGACAGGTAGTAGGTATCAGGAAAGTCTTACGCAGAATACAACGTACTTTGAGTCACTGCTGAAACCAACCACTTGCTCTACAGAGCAGCAGGTTTTATGAACTCTTTCTATTGTGGAAACCCTAAAAAACAGTGAAGATGCAGATTCCTCACAAGGTGACTACTAAACAAGAGACTGGCTTGGCTTCCTTTTCAGCTGCAGAGCATTTTCTAGAGTCTGACATTGCAAAATGAGTACACATTAGTATCCCTCTAACATACAGGATCACCACAAAGTCAGGCTCAAACACAAGGGTTTCACAGTGCCTTAGGCACCAAAGGAGCAAAAGGGCACGATACAGTCTTCTGTGCCAGCAGTGCTAATCAAACCACCAAAGAGGATGCGTGTACTTGCAGTGACTTTGCATGAAAGCATACCTGAGAAAATGCTGCCCTTAAAAATATATAAAATAGGAAATACTGATACTAGGAGAGTGACCCTTCCATAACCTTACTACAAGCAAGAACAGAGGCAAGCTACCTCCACTCTCATACTATTTGCTTAATGATAAATCAGGTCTTAAAAATGCTATTTACTCCTTGCAGGAATAAGTGTATTTTGACATGACCTCTGCAAGAAGGAGGCAGAGTAGCATTACTTGCAAAGGAGAATGTAAAAAATGTCGGGAGTCTATAGCCCCACTCACATCCTTGTGTTGTGAAAGGGCACACAGAGGAAGCTGGAGACTACTGCAGTGATATTCTGACCTAGGAACAATCACAGCATTTAATGTATGTTAACCTGCAAAGCAAGTTAACACATATTTTATCAATACATGCTACCCCACCTACTAGAGAGCCAAACTGTAGACCTTAGTGTTGCATTTTGGCCCTAGTTTCTTCATCCGTCTATTGTCACTAAAGTTGTATAAATCGCACAGAAGTATTTGGCTAATTATTCTGGATTGATAATCTCTTCTAGGGTGATTATGAGAAAAATAAACACTATCTGCTTAAAGGAAAAACAAAACTTCAGTTCAGAGTCCCACCCAGAATTTAGCAGTGATGCCTTAAGCCTGTCACTTTGATTTTACTTAAAAACAAGTTTGCATAAAACAGGGTTCCACCGAAAATACAGTGAGCCCTGGATCAGCACTCAGAGGCCAAACACATACCTTTACGAATCATGTAGTTTACTATGATGAGTTAGAAGACCAAAACTGTAGCTGGCAGAGAAGAATAAGTAATTTTCATTCTCTTCCAAGGCTACTTGTTTATAGAAATCATATTGACACAGCAATCATTATAGTACACTGGAAAGGGTGGGCTGGAATCCATCCACTTTCTAATGCCGTTAACAAACTCACTCCAGACTGCTCAGTTGAAGCAACAATCACCTGATTTAGTATAACTCTGAAATCAAGTACGTAATGATAGAGATGGGTCAATGCAGGGTCCCACTGAATATTATAGCAGTTACTGCAGCATCTTACAAAACTGAGAGCTTTCCAGCCTCTCACGAGAAAGATTTAATTATGCTCCATTTCATTACATACTGAAATATTTCATCAGTGAAGTGACATGTACAGAAAAGAAAGATAGGGTAGTATTAGTGTGACTCATACATAAAAGCAATTAAATTTAGCAGGAGTGATTTTTGCATGGTACTCTTGGTTTATTTTGGGCTCATTCTGCCCATACCAACGCTTTGCTTTCTGCATATCAATATGAAAAGATGAGTCATATTTTAAGTCTTCTGCTATGAGAGGAAGAACTAGTAGTATTTGGTCATTAGGAAAGAACCTGAAGTCAGCATTTACAAGAGCAGCTTTCTGCTGAAGCACAAAGCAGCAAACTCACTCCAGAAACTCTTATCCAAAATGCAATTACAACAAGGCCCATTAAAGCTGTAGGAAAGTTAGGCAAACCCACTTAAGAGATTTTTAGGCTAGATCTATGGTGTGGTATCTCTGGGCGCTTTCCTGCTCTTGGGCACCAGTGTATGTTGCTGGAAAAATCCTGATCTCTAAGACATGGATAGATTCAGTATCTCTCCCACTCTTCAGTCTCGGACAACCTCCAGGTGTGCGGACTGGAAGCGGCTGCATGGCCGCAGGCTGTACCAGTCAGCACGCTCACCCTGCACTCCAGCCACCGCCTGGGTCGTTACAGGCTGTTCCTGGCTCCTTGAAAGCCAAGGACAGCTTTGTCACCGATTTCAACCAGCCCCAAACGTTACCTTGTGTATCCACGTGAACTTTCAAAGTTGCATGCCTACTGCTGCAGGTCCCACTCGCTACAAGTGCCTGTTTGCACCACACTTACTTAAGCTATTACAAAAAGAAACAACCGATGCTGCCAAAAGCCATCCGTCCTTTACCATGGTCCCAAATTACACTACTGTGACCTCCAAAAATAATAAAAAAAACCAAAACAATGATTTACATACAAGCCAGTGGGAAAATCTTTTGTCTCAGAAACCTCCCAAAGAACTAAGTATCTTGAAAAAAACACATGATGAAACTCACTGTTCTTGGAAAGTAACAATCATGTAGTTCTTCAGAAAGTAAAAAGACAAAACCCAAGGAGAACGGTAATAGAAGTGCTTTCCAGCATTCATATTTTACAGCAGCTCAGTCATTCCCAAAGAGCATCAGGTACTTATATCAGCATCATGAAATATTGACCCTCTGGCTTTACTTCTGAAGAGACTCTTCAATTTTATTGTAATTTGTTCTGCTTCACTGCTTAAGAGTGGCCAAAGTTTCAGAAATGGAACAGAAATCAAGCAATTCTCCTCCTCCAGTAATCCAGATATGCCTTTATGAATCTGAATACTATTAAATCCATAGCAGCACATGACCAATATATTAATCCTAGTATTGCAAAAAGCTTCTCTTCAACAATATGGCCATTCATATTTCCTTCTGGAAGGAATATACAGCCATTTTTCTTTTTTATTTCACTAGAACATCTAAACCAAAATTTGAAATAAAATAAATCAAGCACTGTGGTAATAATACAAATGAAAATGTAGCATATTAATAGGACAAATTATTGGATTCTGAATTGAAATCTAATTGGAGTAAAAGATAAAAAGCCTTTTCAAACTATATTGCTTTTTTTGTTTCCTGCTTTGGCAGTTGGGGAAGTAGCAAACTTTGGACTGTTGGACTAAAAGCTGCAATAACATTTGCCTTGAGGACTCCCGAAGACCTTGTTGGTCTGCTCAGGAATAAGTCAGCCCAGAATTTGCCCCAAGTTTTGCTATTACTTATTAAGAAACAAGATTATTTACGATTCCTGCAAAATCCTACCTCCTTGAAGGAGTCTGACTTTCCTCCCGCAGTGCTGTCGGACATGCAGCTGGAACAGCCCCCTTGCTGTCCCACTGCGCCCAGAAGCAGGGGCGTAAGCCGAAGTATTAGCGAGGTAGAATAAATTAATTTAAAATCAGCCAACTGGGTGATAGCAAAGCTAATGAAAATAAAGTTGTGGAAGATTTGATATGCAGGTACTGTCTTAATAGTAAGAGTAGGAAACAGGGCTGGATGTTCGCCTCCTTGCCTCACAGAAGGATTGGTTTTATCTATGCCACAGTCCTGAAAAAGCTCCTTTGGACAGATGGTACATACTGGAATAAGGTTCATTAAATGAAAGAAAAGCTCGTGGAGGAGTTACAGCTGTATTATCGATATTACTGTGACCAACGTCATCTTCCAGGCAGCTGCTGAAGACCTTTTCCAAGGTCGGCAGTCAGGTGAAAATCAAAAACCCCCAACCATTCATTCCCTAAACAGCACTTCGGCGGAAACTCAAAGGGATTTTCAACAGTATCTTTTGCCTTCCCTGGGGCTTCCAACGACACGGCGTCAGCACACGAGGGATGCTGGGAAGAGGTAACAGCTGTCAGTGGACAACAGCCTCCACAGGAGTGGAAAGCTGTGGGGGCAAGTGTCCGTTCCCACCAAGAGCCAAGCACCACAGCACAGCACTGAGAAATGGAAGAAGACTAGGAAATATGAGAAAGGTCAGCGAACGTGAAGGCGTGTAACCCGGAGAAAACATCATATGCCGATTCCTGGTTCTCCAACGACGTCTGGTGTTACTAGATTAGAAAAGCAATCACAGGAGACCCTGGGTGATGCTTTTGCAAAGTGCCGCTCCTGGGAGAGAAGCAGAGCTTTCCAACAGATACCGAAAGCCCAGTCCCGAGCCTGCTCTCGGTTACACCACTCAGCTGAAAGAGCACAGCCTTCGGGGAAGCTATTTCAGATGTACCCAGCATGACTGAGATCACAGCCTGGCACCTTCTCTCTCATTCTCAGAGAACAAGAATTTTGATCTGGATTACAGTCTTGTTCTTTCTGGGCATCCGAAAAGGAGATGTGTGGTGTGTGTTGTTTTGTTCTTCCAGGCTCAGGAACTGCTGCTGGTGCCAGACATATGTATTTACCTCTCGTACAGATGCTATTGTATTCCCGGATTAAAAGAGCATTGCACCCAAATGATGGAAGAAACATCTGGCGTTTCTTTTTGATGGTGTGCTTCTGTAAATGAAGATAGATGTGCTGGTTTGCACAGCTCTTTCAAATACTACTGTTCATAGAAATAATGCTGGTCAAATTCAGCTTCAGCATAAATTCACTAGAGTCACGGGGGTCTTAACAGATAAATGTAGCCCTCCCTGATTCTTTTTAATTTTATTCTACACCTTACGTAGATCGTAAAACTGTGGAGTACTGGCCATGGCTCACCTGATGCTTTTACAGAGACTAACACAGCATATCCCCATCAGGACTTGCCAAAGCTGCCACGAGAGAAATACCGCAAAAACCCACCCGTTTTTTTCCCCTTGTCTGTTCGTTCCAAGGCATTTACAAAAGAACAGGAGAACTGAAGACGTCATTAACGTGAAAGTCTCCCAACAGGTATTCTGGATGTATGTTTTAAATCTCATGTGAAAATACAGGAATATTCTAAAAGCCATAGTCCAATAAACTACTCCTATTGAATTATGGCATCGAATGGATAGTGTTTATGTAATCGTATTCTTAAAAGTCTGAGCAAACCTTTCATGTATATTTTTTAAAAGCAAGACAAGTTGTTTTAATGATATCTTCCAGTTATAACTGGCATTTTCTGAGGCATTAATATTATTTTTGTGAAAGCTAGTGTTTTTTCTAGCGCAAGTTTCACAGTGAGGTACTAAAGTGTAAAAGTTTCCCATTTTGCCGTTACTAGGATCGAAGTTCACAGCACAGGCTTTTTTGATGGAGCACTCAAAATAATAATGCTGAATTACCACCTTCTTTTTCTAATACTTCATGTTATTTTGGTATATTCATGTCCTTTGCGAAGTGACACATAATGTGTTAGGCAGAGCGCTGAGGACCCAATCCTGCAAACACGTGTTTCATTTTGTGCACCGAGCAGTAGCTTGCAGTAAGGAAATTAGATTATTCACAACGCATAAATCTTTGCAGCATCCAGACCTGAGATAGCGTCACTCAGCAACCGATAGCATTTAACCGCGTATTTCAGTGGAGTGCCAGATGGCAAAGAGAACACAGAAATAAGATTTATAAACATTTGCAGCCAACTTTATACCTCTTACTGCAACACAACTGCCAGTCATTTCAGGGGAGTTACACCTGAGAGCTAAGCAATTACTCCCCATGTCTAATTGCACTATAATGATAATTCCTGCAAGACTGTGAAGCACAGTCACGGCACGCTGAGCTGCCGCACACAGCGGGTATGGTAACACTAAGCCTGTGCAACAGGTGACGATTATTATCAGAACAATGTAACTGTTTCCATTCTCGCTCGTTTTCAAAAGGCAAAAGAGCAGCTGCCTACAACGTGCACAATTCCTCTCCTGTGCTGAAATCTCCTATTACTGGTATTTTTTTTTTACCTGAAGATTTTTAAAGACTAAATGAAAATATTTCCCCTGTATTTATGAATGAGATTGAAGCGTGAGGACATCTTTTCCTAGGAGGGAAAGCACACCCCTTTTGCCGACTGCCCCCAGCCAGGACAGCCCAGATGTGGGAATTCCTCTTTGGGGGATACAGTCCTGCTGGAGGGGGAGCCCTGGGGAGGGCAGAGGGAAGGATGCGCACAGGCCCCCTGGCGTTGCTGGCTGCACTGATGCCTCCCACCCCCGATACCCACCGCGGCCTCTCGCTCAGCAACCAGGGGGGCTTTGGCTGATGCTGCCCCGGTCCCTCCCGCCCACGAAGCGCCCCAGAGCAGCCGCCGGAGGTGGGGGTACGGGGTTCCCTTACCTGCACCAGGGTCATCTGGGAGCCGAGGGCCAGCAGAATCTTCTCGGTCTTGGTGGGGTAGGGGTTGTCGCGGTGCTTGTAGAGCCACTGCTTGAGCGGCCGCGCCATGTCCTGCAGCGCCTGCCGCTTGTGCCGCACCTTCCCGCCGCTCTGCCGCGCCCTGCCGCGGAGAAGGGGCGCTGAGGGCCGCGGCCGGGGCGACGGGCACCTGCCCGGCCCCCCCACCCCCGCTACCCCCCGGCCCCGGGCACGGCGCCGAGCTCCCCTGCGCGGCCGCCGCGGCAGGCGTGCAGGGATGCGCGGCCTGCCCGAGGCGGGACCCCGCTCGGGGGGCTGCCGCCCCCCCACCCAGCCCCGGGGTGCATCCTGCCCGGGTCTGGCCCTGCCCGGGGCGGGGGGGGGGAAGCCGAGCCCCGTCCTCGCGGGGTGCTCGGGGGCTTTCCGCGGCCGCAACCCTCGCCCCGGGCCGGCTCCTCAGGAGAAGGCGATGCCCGCAGCTCCCCCGGACTCCCGGTGGAGGGTCTGGGGGAGCGGACCCAAAGGGGCGGGCTCGGGCCCCCGGGCGCTGGCCGCGATGGTGCTGCGGGCCCGGGCGGCTCCACCGCGGGGACTTCACCGGGGTCCGGGCCCCGCCGGTGAGGCGTTTGAGCGTCCCGATGCTTTCGGCGCTCGGCATCTGCCAGGCGTGCGGTCGGTCTGTTTACAGAGGGGCTTTCCAGCGGGGGCCAGGGCCCGCCTCGCCCGGCCGCCGCCGCCGCGCACCCCAGGGCGGCGCCGCCGGGAGAACGGGGCTGCGGTGCGGGCTGCCCCCGGGGCCAGCCGAGCCTGACCCCCGCCCCGATTCATTTGCCAGTTATATTCAGAGATACCCGCGGCATCGAGCACCTCCCGGGTCATTTCCCTGCCCGGAGCCGGCGGCGAGGCGCGCTCCCGGGGGAGCCGGCGTGCCGCTCCCCAACGCCGCCGGCAGCGACGCGAAGCAGCCCCCAAAACCCCACGCCTGCCAGGAAAAAAAGGTTAAACCGGGGGGAATGAAACTCA
>JAVKLA010000073.1:27347135-27494415 GCA_034782735.1 Sagittarius serpentarius
GCCGTCCTCGCGGCTCGTCCCCGCCCCCCGCCCCCCCCCCCGCAACGGATGATACATTCGCCTCCAGCCCCAGGCGGGAGGCAGCCCGCTCCCTCTAGCATCCTCGGCGCGGCCGGCGCGCCCCCGCGGATGTGCCCCGGCCCCCCCGGCTCCCGCTGCCCGGCCGCTCCGCACCCCCCGCCGCCCTGCGGCTCGGCAGCCCGGCCCCGGCTCGGCCGGGCTTAACATTTCGGTTACTGTGCGCAGAAACGAAGAAGATGGCCACAGTCAATATTTACAAGGATGTAATTCAGACGTTATTTGACCGCCGCGGGTGAACGGGGAGCCGCCGTCTGCGCCCGCGGGTCCGGCGGGACGTGCGCGGCGCGGACCCCGCCGTGCGCGCCCCCCCTCCCGCGCCCCCCCACGGCACCTCGCTTCCCCGTGGGCTCCTCGTCCCCGCCCTCGTCCCCGCAAGCGTGACCCCAAAGGACCTGAGCCTGCATCGCCGCCACCGGCTTTATCCCTTCCCCTCTCCATCACCCCGGCCTCGTCCCCTCCCGTCCTCCCAGCCCGGGGAGTCCGCCGCGGAGGGGGTACGCGGTTCTCCGCGGCCCTCGGCGCTGGAGCGGCGGGGACAGGCGGACTGGGGGCTGCCGCCTTCCTGTCCCCGGGCACCCCCGCCCGCCGCGTCCCCCCTCCCGAGCTCCGCCGCGACGTTTCTGCCCCGCCGTGGGATGCTTTCTGCCACCTACACCCCTCGCGGCACTCTTCCGTCACGGGCGCGTGACGTCACGGGCGTTCTCGGCGCCATCACACAGCCACACGTTTTGGGGAAGGGGGTCCCCGGAAGAGGGGCACCCTGGCGTCGGGGATCACCGACCCGATTGTAATTTCTCCGGTTGCTGAAGGGAACCGGGAGGGAGGTTGGGGAAGGGCAATGCACTGAAGACACCCCATCGTTCAGGGAGAAAAATCGCTATCCCCAGGGTGGGGGAAAAAAAAAAACCAACCCACAAAAAACTTGCTGCCAGTCCCCGGCCGAGAAATCAAAGGATAGAAACGGGTGTAAATGACCCCGGGAGCGCTTCTGCTCAGCCCACGCACCCCGCGCTCCCACGGGCCTTTGGGCAAAGCCCTGTTCGAGGCTCCGCCACGGTACGTGCCCTGGCCAGAGGACTCAGAAACAGCTGCGGGGAGAAGGGGAGCATAAGGGGACACCGTGGGACGAATGCCTCTTCTTAGTCTGTGCTAACGTGCTTATTAGGGGCTTGCTGCGAAACACGCAACTCTGATCATTGCCATGCCCAGCTGAGCTGTTTGTGACCTGGGAAGTATTGTTACTTTACAGCACAAGGACACCGAGCGAGTGACAGGCTTGATCAAAAACAAGCTCCTGAGGGCTCCTGCTCTCTCCAGTGTCATGCAGCCTCATGCAAGTATTTGCCCTCTTGTCTTCCCATTCCCCTCTCCCAGCCCCTGCGGCAGGGCAGGCGCAGGCTCTGGCCCGCAGCTCCCGAGGGGAGGCACGGATGGGGCACAGCAGGTTTCTGTGGGCCCTGCAGCCTGAGGCAGCCTCTGGAGCAAGGTCAGCCCATGCACTGGCAGGGTACAGAGCAGATGCCCTTGGAAGAGCCTCCCCTCCTGCCTGCCCACCATGGTGGGATGGATGCTCATTCCCTGCGTGGTGGCTCAGGAGGAAGAGGGAAGGCAAAGACAATCCTCCCCCATGTCTTCTGGTGATGGTGCCTCTTGGGCACGGGCTCAGGGGATCATTGTCTGCACTCGCAGGGTTCGTGGCTGTCCTCAAGGACATCTGTGGTCCCCGGGAGCGGTGGGGGTGTGCATTGCTGGCCTGCCTGCGTGCCCAGAGCCAGGCAGGGCACAGGCAGCCAGGGCAGCAGGTTGCTGAGGGCCTGGCAGATCCCACACCCACACCCAGAATAAATCACAGCAACAAGAGGCGAGGGCAGAAATCAGCATTTGGAAAGCGGCTCTGGAAAAAACCAAAAGTCTGTGCGGGGCAGGCGCTGCCAAGCGCGGCGAGGCAGCGGCAGGAGCAGTTGGCACCGCGGCGCCTTACAAGCCTCTAAAGCAGCGAGATCTCCCAAATCATCACATGTAAATCTCACACACGCCCGCCCCCTCCATATTTTATTACTTAGATCACAGTTGAAAAGCTTAAATGAAAACAGGGTTTCTATTTCCAGAGCTTGTTTAACATCGCGAATGTGATACAAACTGTGGGCTTCATGTTTTTAATTAAGGTTACTTACCCGGCCATGCACGGAAAAATAAGTCAATAGCTGCTGGCCGCATACCGTGGTCCGCAGCCGGCTCCCCTGAGGACGGTGCAGCGCCGACGGATGGGAACACCGGAGCTCCCATGCATCCCGCAGCGGGGTGGAGGCCCGGGCGCAGAGGGAGTTCGGGCACCTGCCAGGCTGGAGCTGCAGGAAGCAACTTGCCAGTCTTTGAAACACCCTTCTCCCAACTCATGCCTGCGTGCCCAGCCTCAGACAGTGGCAGGCCAGGCTAGCATGCCAGAAAGTGGCAGCAAGGCACCTTTCCAAGGGATATCGTGCAGAAAGAGCCTGAAAGTGGTGCTCTGGGGCCTAATCTGTCTCACTGGAGGAGCCAGGAAAAAAATCAACCGTGCTGTCAGGCTGAGAGGAGAATTTGCTCCCGAGGCTGCAAGCGATGGAGCTCCCCAGTGCCAGCCCCGCGCCAGCCAGCAGAGAGGCTGCAGCCCCAGCCCGGCTGCCTGTGGTGGGCAGCCGGCCCGCAGAGCCCGGCTGGCACCGCCGGTGCAGGCTGGAGCACTGCTCTGCCCGCTCCCCCTTCCCCAGCCAGGAGCAGGGAGACAATCCAAAAGCAGTTTGGTAGAGTCCTGTCTAATGCTCCTAAATACAGTCCTCGTTCCTGGTTTGCGCTCCCAGCAAAATGTTGCTTTTGTCCCTTGCTTTGTGCTCTGGTTATTTTTTAAATGCTTTCAGCAAACATTTCCTTGGCCTTGCATTCTCACAGCTCCCCCCTCCAGCTGCGGATTCTTTCACAGTAAACATATATGTTTGAAATTCAAAGAATTTCCTCACGTCCCTGGTACACTCTGCGCTATGGCATGCTGGGTGGCTAAATAACTATGGCCTTGTATGTCGAAGGGCCTGAGAAGTCGGGTAGGTGAGAAATTGTTCAGGATTATGCAAAACGAGGTGTTATCTACACTGCAAAATAGCCACACTCACAGGGAGAGCAGCTGCAGAGACCTCTTGCCATCCACGGCAGCAGCTCGGTCAGGGCTGAGCTAAGTCCCCAAGGCACACGTACAGAAGGATGAACCTGCTTAACCAAGTTGTCTGAAATGGAGCCTCAAGGGGTTTGCTCTGCTACTGTGGGCAGCCAGAGCTGGCAGAGCCGCAGCGTTAGCAGGGGCTCATCCTGTTCAGTCTGGCAGCCCCCAAAGCACCGGAGTGAAATAAAGCAGGGGTGAAGTTAAATCTTGTAACATGGAAGTATAATCCTAAGGAAGGAAGAACTGTCCCCTTTGCACCTTTCGCAGGACCCGTGCCTGTAATAGCCCCTGGCTTAGAGCAAGGGGGGCTCAGTGCTCCAGCCTTGCGAGTAGCGTGGTCATCATACTGGGCATATGACATCTAAAGGAGAAGATAATTATGTTGGTCTACTAGAAAGCAAAGATAGGCTCTGAAGTTGCCACCTAATTACAGGCCTTTTTCATGAAAATAGATGTGGAGCAATGAGCTTTGGAAGGTTTCTCAACAGCAGTGAAGGAGCAGCTAAAAGGTAAAGTATGTGCTTACTTCTTTTCCTTATGGGTATTTGGTTTGGAGACTTGGTAAGAGGGTGCACAGAAATGGAAACGTGTATGCAGGAAGCAAACACACCAACACCATGTGTGACCATCCCTAAAGCAGTTTTGCTGGTGGTGCTGTGGCAGGTAATACTGTCAAACCGCAGGGCCAAACACTGTGGGGAGCAAGGTGGGCAACAACAGCGAGCAGGTGAAATGGGCAGGTTGTCAAGAGGACATCCTGAAGCTTGGCAGATGTGACCATTAACCAAACCCTGGTTTCACTTCCAGGTCCAGCAAGACTAGGCTGAGACAAAAATATAGACTTAGCTCCAGTGTAGCACTCAGTGTAACTCCGATATTTCCTCACCATTTACATCCAGGGGAGGTGTTCATTAAGGGAGCTGGTCTGCTGCCTGCAGGCAGATGAATGCTGCAGAAGGGTGGACTAGACTTCACCTGATGAGAAAGCTGAAAACAAGAACTGCGCCGGACTCTATACAAATGTGGGAGACAACCTTGTGTGAAGGTCCAGTTCTTGTCTTCCACAAAACAGGAAGGGTTGCGTGCTATTTGTGTCTAGAAAAGAGTAGACGGGGGGCACGGGCTGCGTTGTAGAGCAGACTCACGTGCTACGACATGTAATACTTTGTCATCTGGCTTCTAGCTCAGCTCAGCGATGAAACCCAGAGCCTGGGTTATGGCATGGCAAGGGGAAGTGGCCGGGGACCTTCAGCTGCAGGAAGAGGTTAACCATGAAGCCGTGCCTTGAACCCAGCCTTACACATGGCTGTCAGGCGTGGGGGGACCGAGGCCACTCTGGAGGCAGGAAGCTGGGCTAGCAAACATGGGGAGGGGGCAGGTGCCTCTGAGGGCTGCAACAGCCAGTGCTGTCCCCTGTTTCTATTAAGAAGCAGGCGGCCCTGTGGGGTGGAGTCCCTCGTGACACCCTCAAACTCTGGAAGAAGTACTGGGGTTAGCGGCCGCAAAAGCCCCAGACAAACCACATAGCAAATAAAACCCCAACCCAAAGATGTTGCTTATTGTAGGAGGGTAGAGGACCTAGTTCTGTTCTGCGTCTTCTTGATGTGTTTTGTCCTAAGAATTAATAAACATGACCATAACAAGATTTCCAGGCAAGGACTAGATCTCAGTTCTTTCTGCTTCCATGAGACACCCCCCCACAACCACCACCAAAGAGTCAGAAAAACAAGCTCCTGACTGGTGCTCAGGGGCTTTATTTTTTCTCACCGCTCTGTTCCACCTCCATTTTTTATTGCATTTTTTAGATTTCCATCCCCTGGGCCATGTCAAACAAAGCACCTTCCATAGGGCCCTCCGCCGCGCTTCAGCTGCTGCGTGCAGCGGCCAGGGGGAGGAGGAGGAAGGCCATGGTGTTCGCAGGAGCCGTGTTTTCCCAGCACCCCTTAACTCAAGCTGTGTCGGGGCTCTGTGACCAGCCACAAGGGCAAAAGGGCTCCAGAGAGGGGCCAGATGCTTTTCCTGGGATTGACAACGGTGGGTAACATGGTGTTAATTAGGGGGGGACAAGGTTAGCAGGAGAAGCTCTGCAGTTTGGTCTGGGACAGAGGCGGTGGCTCAAGATCAGGTCTCTTGGTTATAAAGCTTCATTCATGTGTGTGAACCGTTCTCCATTTTGTACTCGGAGGACCCAGGTGGGATCCGTGTGTGCCCCACAGAGGACCCCACTCGTGGCTCTTGTGGCCTACCTGGTCTCTTCAGTTCTTTGCCCTCCACAGAGTCAAGCCGTGTGGGTTGCGGCAGTCTGCACCATCCCTCCTCTGCTGTTCATTTTCACTTAACCACAAGGAATACAAAGCCAGAGACTCAAGCCTTAAATATGTACATGAGCTTTTGCTTCTGTACAAACAGGAGTTGAAACATCCCAAAAGAGGCTGATTTTTCTTAATTCCTATGTGTAATGTATCAATATAATAAAAATCTGTAATTTTGCTGTATTTTAGTCTTTTCATAACCGTGTTTCTTTTAACGGAGTTTTAAAATCTGTATTTAATATTCTCTGAGGAAATTCACATCTTCGGTGCCTTTACTGGCCAGGGAACGATTCAGTTCCATTTACTGTAGTATCTCAAATGGCTGATGTCTCCTCTACGTTTGAAACATGAATGTGGATTTGTTTGGATTTAACATTAGTGGTTGCAGGTCACATTGCAGAAATCACTACTTTGAAAAGTTAAAGATTAATGCTGAACAGTCGATAACAATAATAATAATAATTACAATTCTAATTTTTCTTCAGCTACCTGTGCAAAAATAAACGCTACATGCTGTGTTACTGAGTTGCCTACTGTTTATTCCTCTTCTCCGATCTAGCTCCACTGGAAAGCAGAAAGTCAGGTATTTTTACCACCAATATTCTTCAGAATTACAGATATAGAGATCAATCCATAATTTTAAATAATTATCTGCAGAATGGTTCAAACCATGAGGAATTTTTGCTCAAGTCTGTCTTTCCTGGGCAGGGGGAGAAGAGGATGCGCGTTGTGTGTGTGAGCAAAGGCAGTGCAGTAATGCGCAGGGACGCCGTGATTCACGTGGCATCTGCCTGGGACCCATCCCCTGGGATTTACTCTCCCGGCCCAAACTCTCAAGCATCCCCACATACCCGAAAATGTGAACCAACCCGGCAAGGTGGGGAGATGTGCGTGGGCTGAGGGGGTGGAAGGGGCAGCTGCGAGGGGCTGACTCCATTCCCCACTTGAGCTGCACGCCGTTTTGTGTGACCTCGAGGATTTCACAATCCCTGTGCCTCTCTTCTGCAGCTGTAACACGGGAATAATAACGCTTCCTCCCCTTTCTCTGCTTCCTACTCTGCTTTTGGCACACGGCTAATACAAGAGGGCTTGATCTCAGTTGGAATCTATCAGTGCTACTGACATGTTAATAATACCAGCAGAAACGTTTCCTCTTTCCTTTGTACTGACAAAGCTCTGCGCTGGGTAGCAGCTCCCAACACGTCAGCCCAGAGCGTATTCACTTTCAACCCCAAATCTGAGGCGTTTTCCGGAGACAAGACAGAGAGGATACAAGATTCAGGCTGACTTTTAGGATTTTAAACAGGGAGAAGTAGTCATAATATGCTTCAGTCTGATGGCCCTCCAGTTATTTCATAAAAAATCTCTGAAATATCCTCAGCCTCTTGGCTGCTTGCACGGCGTAAAACCTTGTGCGGTTGAGTCACGGTTTTGATGATTTTCTGTCTAGAAGCTCCTCCGGTAGATGTCGGGTCCTGGAAAGGACAGGCAGAGTCGGAGCTTGTTGCCTCGGCAACACGGATGTAATTGAGGGGATTTTGTGTCTTGTAGGAAAACCCCAAAGTTAATGCCAGTTTCTATAAAAACTGTATGGGGTCGGGCACCCGGAGCTGCCCGGGGAAAGCTCCCTCCGGGACACAGGATCCCTCTCTCTCCAGCTTTGCTCGGGAGTCACCCAGTAGTGGGTTGGTTTCCCGCAGAGGAAGCCTGAGAAAATCTGAGGATAAAATAAGGTTGCGGAAAGATGACTTGCGATTAATGTTTTTGGCCCGAGTTTGAAAGTCTCCTTCCTTATTGCTTGCAGTCATATAAAAACATCTCCCAAGTTGCTCTAGTTCTTACATAATTGATAATTTATAAATCTCTAATGATTTCAAAGTTTTCTTAAAGTTTTCCAATAATAATAAATATGTTTATTCAAGCAGATTAAAAAGTCAGGCCGATCATATTAATCTGTTTAACCAGTGCTGATAGCTCTATTATCTCATTTTTAGTAGAACTGAAGTTAAACCTCTGTAAATAGTTTTAAAATACACAACTGCTATTTTAGCAGAGGCTAAAGCCAAAGGCTCAAAATGCAGTTTGGCTTTGATAGCTATCGCCAGCCTCGAATGTCGATACCCAAGGAGAGTCAACAAACTCATACTCTGTCTGTCCTTTCCTGCTTGTGTACAGAATAAATGGGTTCTGCAGGGTGCAAAACATGAGGTGTAGCAGCATAACTCATGTACAAACTGTTACTATTTATTATTGGTGAGGCTGAGGGCAAGCAAGCCAGCAAAGGAAATAGCTGGCACATCTTCATTAATTCCTTCTGGTTCTAAAGTAGTTTTCAGGAAATTATTCTCCAAGACCTTGGCTACACACACAGCGTATTTATTCGGAGTTGGCAGGGGCACCAGAAACCATATAGTTCACAGAGCCCTCGTTTCTTTGGGTCCTGAAGGTGTTTATCAAAAAAGATTTTTAGACAGATTAGAGCCACACACATAAACGGTACCAGTCCTATGACACTTGCTGGTGTCTTCAAGCACTTTAGGTTTAAACATCACCCCCATCCACCCTATGAACAAGCTCCAGAAATTCCCCAATGGCATTAAGGGTTATTTTGAGAATGAGGAGCCATTCACCTTAGCATGTTAAGTGAATTATCGGCTTTGCAGGTCTTTTTTCTCCAAGTTACTTGAATAAAACTCTTATCTTTTCTTCTGTACTGTGACTATTTGACTTGTGACCTCAGGGATACTTTTCTTGTTGCTTTGGGATTTAGCCATGACTAAACCCAGAAGTTTAGATACATATTCAGACTTTTTTGTCTGAAAAATAGACTGAAAATCTTGAATATCAGTCTCTCTCATGAGATGTCCTGATTTCATGCATTACAGCAGGGCCAGAAATAACATGAGAACAGCTTTTCTCACAGTATTTCGGTAGTTCTTTTCTGGCCATTGCCAAAAGCAGGATGTGAAGACATGCACGAACATTAAAGCAAACTCTTATTAGAATAGTTCAAGTTCCTTTTGCTTTGTGGTAAAAATTTGTGTCAATTTTTATTCTATTCAGACTATTTCAACCCTTTCAGTACTTCAAAAATCTGTCAGTGTTTTTTCTTAATAAATCATTCTGCTAGCTTAAATGTGATTTGTGGGTTTTCATCTTTTTTTCTTTTATTTTTAAACACAGGCCAAGAATATGACAAAGTGCTTAGACCCAAATTGCACATTTGATTGTACGCATAAACATTGGCTATCCCGCTGGCTATCCCATTGGCTTTGCAAGCATTCCTCATTTGGGTAATACTAAGCATCCAGTAAGTGTTTGCCGGATTGGGACAGAAGCTGCCCTCAGATGCCCGGGGAGGGGACGGGACTGCAGCTGCCATCAGCGGGGATGTGCCCCAGGGCATAAGGACAAAATCAGTTTCAGGTTTGCATAATTAAATTGTTTCCTTCAAAGCTGTCAACAAATTCAGGTGCTGGTCACCTCATAGTGTTTCCACGGAGCAGCAAAATGGTATAAAGTTACCTCCTTCAGCTGCCAGGGTAAACACTGGGAATAAGTGGAAGCACAAAGCAGGGTCGCAGCCTGCTCCTGTGTGCTCCTCCGGTGCGGGATGTGCCCTGGCAGGGCCGGGGCAGATCTTGCTGCTGCGCCTGCCCTGTCCTGGCAGTGCCCGTAATGGTACTTACAGCACCGTCGTGAAGTGCTCCTGCCCCTTTTCAAAGCAATAGTCTAAATGTCTGCTCTGCCCAGGCAGTGGCTTGGCCTCTCCTGGAAAGAGGCTTTCCACCCGCTCCAGAGTCGTGGTGGCATCAGCCAGGGTTACGGACCTCTCTGCAGGGCGAGGCTTTCCTGGCGTCTGAACGTGGGTGTTTCCCAGGGCGCAGCGGAGGTCAGCTAAGCCCTGTTGGACTCTACCTTCTCTATAAGGCTGAACCAAGGCATATCCCAGCCTGTTTTAATAGACCAGGGCATCCCTTGCTTGCCTATGTTTCCTCTTCACCAGTACAGTAAGGAAAGAAACGTGGGGACGTGGTGAGCAGCTTGTCCATGCAGCACCTGCAGGGATGCCTCGCTGCCACTGACAGGCTTTTCCTGATGAGGAGCCGGGCACCTCACTCATAAACTAGGTTCTCCAACCAGAAGGCAAGTGAACAGAACTTTGGACTGCCCAGGGCAGCAGTGAAAACCCAGATCTCCTCAACTGATCTGTTCACTAACTGCTAACCTCAGATCACCACATATCACCAGGTGGTTGGCCCAGACACTTGGTCTTCTTAGGAAAGCTGTCACCCCATCAGGTCCTGGGTGGACCGGGTCAAGCCAGTTACACACAGAGAGGAGATCTCTGCTTTTTTTGCTGAGAGTCTCCCCAAGGACAGCTGAGGTAATATAGTGTCTTACTCCAGATGGGTGAATCAGAGCGTGAAAATACCTGGCTGGCAAGCCACGAACTGCTAGGCCATTTACAGGATCTAGTTCAGGTTTGTGGATCCAGCCCTGGGATTATGAATCCCAGCATCTCAAATCGAGAGGGGACTTAGGAGCAACCAAATCCTAGTAGAGGGTTTTGCTGTTCACCTTTCTCCAGACAATAACAGGGCTAAAACCACCTGGCTACAAACTATTGGAGTTGAAAATCGACCTCCTTCTCAGCATTTGTTGATTCTCCTTCAGTGGCCAATAATACCTGCCTCCATTGGTTGGGGTGCAGATATCTAGGGAGGAACAGATGGCCTTTTGCTGTGCACAAGTGACACACTGCTGGTTTTATTGAAAAAGCCCTTGAGGAGGACACCCTCAATAGCTGCTGGGCCTCCTGTAGTTCAGAGAACTCAACTGTGAGACCTTTTTCAATGTTGTCACAGCCGCTCCCCTGTAAAAGGCTGTGACTGAGGTGCCTGGGCCCGCTTAGAGTGCTCTCTCCAAAAAAAAGGCACTTTGATTCGTGCCTGTGTTTATGTGGGAGACTCTCCATGGATTGAGCCATAAGGTCCCAGTTAAAGGTAATTCTATCTGGCAGCAGCACCAGATAGTTTGCAATGAACATTTAAAAACTGGCCAAGGAATATGATTTCTTACACGAAAGATCCAGCTTTTTAAGGTTCTTACCCATGGAGCTGCTTCAAGCAGTCCTCATGCCTCGGTCCTGCCTTGGATGGGCTCTGCAGCCCTGGACCGGGTGGCTGATAATGCAGAAATGCTCAAAATGCCTGGAAAGGACACAGTCGTGTCAATCGTCTCCACTGAAGGTAGCAGTCACAAACACACGGGTTTGCCAAAAGTCTCTGGCTAGTTCCAAGAAGCTTTCGTTTGTTTGCATTGCTAATCTACCAGAGTCTGAGACTGCTCGGAGAGATATCAAGCCTTTTGTAAGCTTTCTTTCACCCTGCTTCTGTTGGGATCTGCAGGACAGCAGCCATCTGAGAAGGTTTTGGGAGACTGCACAGTTATCAGACTGAGACAGGAGGAAATAGTCTGAACCGGAGGCAAGACAGCCTGTGCAGCTAAATGCACGTTTTCATTTTTCAAGTCCTCTTGCTTCCCCTGTGGCTCAGCTGCTTGTCAGGACTGGCAAACTCAAGGTCTCACTGCAGCAGGGTCTGGACGGGCTGGAGGGATGCCCTGCTGAGATGTATCCCCATGGAATTCAGTGAATGCCATGACACGAGGAGGGCATTTGACTCACAGATCCTGTTGGGATCCCCACTGAAGAAAAACTTCTGTAAGGCTTTTTGAAGCTCCCTTCTCATAGCAGAGCACCACGTACTTTTGAGTCTTTATGGAAAGGGAAGCGGCATGAGGGTAGTAAAGGGTCCATAGGGCACATGTCCTTTTCCTGAGTGGAAGCAGCACTGTTTCATGCCCCTCGTTGGCTGAAATGATCCCCCAAAAAAGGGGCTGGCTTTGGATCCTGGCAGCCTGGGTTGCCATTCTGCCGTGCAGCATCCCAAAATCTGTGTTTATCAAGCAAAGAAACTAAATCATCTTTCTTTGCTTCTTAATGAAGTCCTTCCTTAATAAACCTTTCTACCTCGCTTCCTTCCATACAGCGATGCGACTGAGCAGCACCTCTCCCTGCAGCTAAGGATGCAGCTGCGCTCGCTTGGGCCCCGCAGCAGAAAGCAAGGTGAGAAACAGAGCGTGTGAGTGCAGTCATGCTGCCCCGGTGCTCGCAGGGCTGGAGCACGCTGGGTACCTGCACGTCAGCTGCACATGTGGGAATCCCTGGAAGTGACTCCCCCATCCCTTCCCTTTGTTTTTCCTTGGGCAGGAGCGGTATCCTACAATCCATGTTTGGATTTCCATGCTGGTACTTATCGCCCAGAGCTGCCCCAGGGAACTGTTCCTGGTCACAGCGGGCTGGGTTTGCAGCACATCCTCAGCTGCCGGGAGCTCTCCAGGGGCAGCCTGCAGCCCCCTTTGGCTCTCACTTGGCTGTTTTGCCATCATTTTGTTTGCAGTTATTCAAGACATCTTTGCCCAAATCACACTTGCTACTGGCCAACGCAAAATATTACCTGCCCGAGCAAAGTGAGATTTCACCTATTTTTCCACAAACCTTATTGATTAAAACCTCGAAGCGGTACCTGCAGGTGGCAGCCACTTTTTGTAGCTGAATTCCCTCCACATTCTTACTGCTTTGTAGAACTGCTACTAGTTGATTATAGAAGCACAATCTTGTTACTTCGTTGGCCTGTTTCATTTTAGAAATGTAAATCTGGTGGACTTCTGACAATTACTAACTTTCTCATTGGATTAAATTCTTAGACAGTTTTATTGTTTCATTCTGCGGGGTTTTCCAGGGTTTTCTTTGGCTGGGTCAGCTTTTCTAAATTGCCACTTAGATTTGCTATGAAAATATGTGCCTCTGCATCCAGTGCACACCCCGCCAGATGCACAGTGGAAACCCTGAGCCCAGGCTGCTTACCAGGGCCCTGCCCGCTGCTGCAGGATGCTAATAGATCTCCAGTGGGGCCAGTGGCACTTGAAAACCCCACGGAGAAGCTCTGTGCTTCATCTCAGCCCTCTCAAGGACATACGTGCTTGCTTGAGCTTGCAAAGAGATGCTTCGCTTCCCTAAAGTTGCTTCTGGAGTTGAGCATTTTGGCCAGCACTTTCTGAGGCCCCAGCATTACAGCTGCATTTCATCCTGGTTGTAATGGTTGTCCATGATACGGAATAGCTGTTCCCAGGCCACGAGGGTCCTCCCTCACGTTGGCTTTCTCTGATGGAGGCTCTCTGAGTCTTGCAGAGTGTCTGAGGGTGCTGTGGGGCACTTCAGCCTGCGTTTCCCATCTCCCAGAGCAAGAATGTACATGGTAAGAGTACAGAGTATTTTCCTCTTTAGGCTGAAATATATTTCAGTTCTTTGGGATGTTGGGTGTGGATGTGGCAGTCATGTAGGAGAGCAGACACATGATTCAAATTCAGTTCTAGCAAAAGTTAAAGTGGTTTCTATTACACATTCCTACAAAGTTCAGAACAGATTAAGTGGTAATTAGATATCAGTAATTGCCAGTGGAACTAAAATCGTAACATAGATCTCAGTAACTGTGTTGATTTAGAAATGTCAACAATAATGAGTCTATACTGGTACTTGTAGAGCCAAAAGACTGGTGAAAACGAGGATGTCCACACAATGGAAGTGTCTTAAAGATAGGCAAAAATCTGAAAAGCAATGTGGGGGGACTGAAAAGAGTTCTGTTTTGGGTTTGATTTTGTTGGTTTTTTTTTTTTTAAATGCTGAGTTTGGGAAGAATTAGGCCTCAGTTTCTTCAGAGAAATCACTCCTCTTTGTTTTGTACCTTTTCACACCACATCATACCCAATGCTTGGCAGTCACCTATATTCCTTAGTTGCTGTGCTGAAAAACATTCACCTAGTCATTACATTCTGGGAAGCATACCAAGGCTGGCCCACAGATGTCCGCTTTTCCAAATATTTTTCCTTTTACATGACACCCCACCACAGACAGTTGTGGAATGGGTTGGAAAGAGGCATCAATCTGACCATAACTTCTGCTTCTCAACATACTTTGCCCCCCATCTGCAAGTGCACATGGAATATTTCTCTCCAAGAGCTGCTCCAGGTCCACTTTGAATATTTTCCTGCCTAACCTTACGCAGGGGTAAGAACTAGGTAGTCCGCTTTCCAAATCTTTCCAAATGGTGTAATTAAAAAGGAAAGTCAGCCATAAGTGAGTTCAGTGAAGGTCTGCAGAGCAAGACTGGCAGCCACAAGGACACGAATTTTCCATATACAGAACAAACACAGCACAAAAAGTGGCAGTCCTAGAGCCTCTGCATTATCGCACCCACTGTGACTGAACGCAGTTATCAAGGACAGTGTGACTTTGGTTATCAGACTGAAGCAACACTGATCTCTTCTCTCAGAACATTAGGAGCTGTTTTTCCTTTGGGCTGATTGTCCCCTGGAAAGTGGACAGAGAAGACCCACTGGTTTAATACATGGTATTGTCCCCCAGTGGGTCTCAGCTTGGCCCTAATCAACCCCATTCCCATAACCAAGGTTTACTCCTATGCTGACCATCTACTACCACCCTCCTTCTCCTCTTTTTCTCTCCTTTTTGAGTGTCTGTTTGTCTCAATATGGGTTCCCCCACCCTTCCGTCATTGGAAGGTTTAATGCTGAGTGAAAAACCACGAACAGCCTTTGAACGTGTTCTGCCAAGTCTCTTTACAGCACAATACTGGCAGGAGTAAAACGTTGGGGCCAGGCAAATATGCAAGCTTCATCACATTAAAGGAAGCAGAGCAGCACGGTTATTGCATCATTCTATGGCTTCCCAGACGTTGTTGTTATTTTTTCATTAGAGCAACAGAACTGCACTTGGTGCTTTCTGCTGAAGAGCCAAGGAGGCCCCAAAAGGCTTTCAACTGGGGAAGAGAATGCAGCAACTGGAAAGACGAGTGGTTTACTGCACTAATTTTATAGCGCAGCCTTTACCAATCTGTGGTAGAGGGAACCAGCAACATGATCTGTATTCACTTTTTTTTTTAAAAAAGACACGTAGCCAAATACTTAAAACTATTTGCTTGTTCAAGACAAGTTATTTGGAAATTTAACTACTACTGAATCAACCAACATTTTTCAACACTAAATCATTTCAATTCCATATCATATGCTTTTAATTTTATCAGCATCTGTAACTTTTTAATTACCATTTTTATTAAAGTCTTTTTTTTTTTTTTTTTCAGAAGCAGTACACAAATCCCTAGCTATTTAATCTGGGTATTAGAAGGTGCAGTTCCAGGCTCAGCCATTGGAGCAAAATTCTGCTGCCAGACGCACCCACCAGACCACAGATGCTCTGCGTTGCTCTCCTGCATTCACCAAGCCCTTCGGAGAAGTGGGGTGTGTCACAGCATGGCTGGTCAAAACCCTACCACCAAGACTGTAATGAACAATTTTGCCCCCCAAAAGCTTCCAGGCAGATTCTCACCTAATGAAGAATGGAGAAGCTTTAAAGGCCCTCGGGATCCTGCCACCATGGAGAGGTGACTGAAAACTGCTGGTTTATGACCTATTGTTTCATGGTTCAGCATTAGTATAATGTCATTCTTCTGGTCCTTCTCCAATACACACTCAAAGTGACAACAAGCAAAGGTTTTGACTGGCCATCTACTATCTTGTCACCACATCAGGATTCCCAGATGATGGAAGAAAACACATGAAATTAGTGAAGATGGTTTTGTGCCACTGGAGAACTGCAAAAGTGAGAGGATTAGGCCACATCATATTACATGCTAGCCAAAGTCAAAGCTTTCTTATGTGGGTTTATGAGCCTTTCAGAAAGAAAACACTTGTGTTCAAAAGTAGAATTGATTACAGTTGTTGTAAAAGAAAGATCAAGCAGCTGAAGGGTACCGTGCTCCATGTAGACTAGGACAAAATACATAACTTGCCAATGACAACAACTGGAAAAGAGAGAGGAACTTGCCAACTGAAAGGTGTCTGGCAGATAACACAGAAACAAACTGAGAGAATAAGCACAAGCCATGGTGATGCTGTCCATGGAAATCCTTCCCAGCAAGTCATGAGTATTACTGAACTGATAACTAGGCAAGAGGAAGAAAAGCACACATTACAACATATAATTGCACTCAAGGAAAAGATTCATGAAAATGGAGGACTTTTGGCTGGCTTCAACAGCCAAAGCAGCAAGATACTGAGCACTGAGGAACATCTCTGTTTAAGCAGGGGCGGGAACAATAATTGGTAAAATTAATTCCTTCGGAAACGGTGCAATGTAACTTCCCGCTCCAACAGCTACGGCTGCAGACATGCTGGTCCTGGCCCATGCCAGGTCACCAAACAGCAGAAGGTTAGGTTTTCTGAATGGAGAAGTGGCCAAGAGGCAGCATTGCTTCCTTCTGTTGTTCTGGATCCTGAGCAGCGTGTGGCGAAGTTTAAGGGGCTAAAGAAGAGACAAACCACAATTTACAGCTGAGGAGCAGTCAGCTTCTGACTCTGGAAAAAAGCTCTGCAAACAGCCTTCAGTGAAACTTGAATACCACTGCTGAAGAAACACATTACATGTTTCCATTGCAGTCATCCTGCTGTCATGTGTAAAACAAAGATTATTTTTGGTGGAAATGTGCAAGGAACAGCCATTTAATTTATTATGAGATGAAATTCTTAAACTAACATATTATCTAGTTCAGCCTCCTGGGACGATTCACATCTGACCCTGGCGTCAGCAGCTCATTTGACTCATTTTAGGAGACGTGGAATAAAAGAGGTACCGTGCTTTCACACAAAGCGATCAGTTAGCCTAAAGCAAATTAGTGAGTCAAATCTCCAGACAGCCCTGTGAATCTCAAGCTCATTTACTCGCCAAAGCAAAGTTTCAGTGATGGAGCAGAATAACAAAGCCCCTAATATATCGCAGATTCATTGCACCCAGGCCGTGAAGTTTATATTTCCCTAGCAACTTGGAGACAATATCATGTGTCAGAGCACATGCACTTGTCATTAGCATTCATTAGAGGAAATGAACATAAATCCTAGATTCAAATGTGTAGTTTGAACATCCTGGGACAATTAAATTATTGATAATTGTTATCTGTCACCAAGCAATAAATCATAAAGTCATGGAGTGGTAGAAGAAAAGCTATCTTGCTGCTGACAGATGTGTAGACTGAAAGATGTGGTGGGCCTTTAATGTTCCAGAAATAATTGCATAAAGGTGAAAGATTTCTTCTCTTGCTTTTTTCCTCATCAACTATACTATTTCCATACTCAAAACAACACCTTCTCATGACAACTTCTCTTACTTGGCCTCTCTTACTTGGCCTCTACATTTTCTGACATTTTAATGAAAATGAGGAACAAAGCTGAAAATGGGCAGCCGGTGAAGAGCAGGCCCGGCTTTATGGCTGCCAGTCGCAGCACGGTGCTCTGCGCAGAGCCGGGAGCTGGCTCCTGAAACCGTGAAAAGTGACAGATACTCCCTGCTGACAGTAACATCAATGTAAATATACTGAATCCCCCCGCCCCTTCCCCGTATTACAAGACTATGAAAATACAGGGATTGCACAGAGGAAAACAAGAAGGGAGCAGACTGAGCAGATGACGGCAAATGAATGGGAAAGAGGCCGACCCCCCTTTATAAGTCCCTTCATTTTTGCAACTAAAATAAGACTCTGTATTGACTTTGCACATCAAATTGCTCTGCACTGAGTATAATATTGAGCTCCCGTGCTCAGTATCACCATACTTCCTAAGAGGCTACAGGTTTACGTGGACAAGTAGCAGCTGGTGGAAAGAGAAAGGAGCGACGGCATTTCCCTTCCAGGCATAGGAGCCAGTGAGCGGGAGCTGGCTGGTGCCCGGTTATAGGGAGTGGGAATGCTGGGCCGGGGTGGCTGCGGCTGCTCGAGTTGGTGCCAGGGGCTGAATAGGCTGGCGGGCGCTGCCAGGAGGGGTGTGTGAGCAGCAAGTGGGACCCAGCTTTGTAAGGATCCCTTTTCAGAGGGCTGAAGGGCTGTGAAACTCAACGCAGCTCTCTGGGGAAAGTGGAAGCTTTTCAAATGTACACGCTGTACTGCACCACTCAGAGAGGCCAGGGATCACATTCATTTATTCATTTTCCAACAGCAAAATCTCTTTGTATTAATTACATAGAATCCACCAGTTTGGGCCAAAAAAGATGTATTTTTTTTAATACTGATCCTTTGCCTGTGTGGCGACCTGTATCGATTTCAACATTTCTTCTCCTTGTACAGAAACTAAAAACTGCAGGCATGGTAAAGGAAAAGAAAACAGCACAAGTAAGTCAGCTTAAGTCTGTGATTAACTGTCTGAGGTCTTAAAATAAAGACTTCAGATGAACTACTCCAACCATAAGGGCTACCAGTGTGAGCGAGAGTGGCAAGCGGAGGCCATTTAATTGTCAGGAACATGACATTTATTGCCCTGACACCTGTATCATAAAATTAAGTTTACTTTAGAACTTATTCCGTTTGAAAGCCACGCTGAACGGTCGAGTGCCTTGAGAGGTCAAGTTAAGGACAACAGTTATTGTCAGGGAGTTTTCTTCCCCTCAACAGTTAGAAAAATAAGCCACCATTTTACATGTTATTCATAAGCAAACTATTGTGATAAACTATTTGTATCTACAGCTTCTTACACAGAAAAGACAAAAATAAAATCAAGCCTCTCCTCTTCCAAATGAATCTGGCAATTAGCATTTATTTTAGAAGTATTTTTGGGTACAGCATTGAAGCATATGATACTACTACAGCTGTGACATCAGTATAATAATATGGATATAATTATTCAAAATAGCATACCAGGCCTATGGGGCAGAGCTGGAAAATACCTAAAATAGCATTTGCTTGGTCACTGGTTGCTGGTAGAACTCGTGAGAACCCCATGACTATGTTGGTGTTTGCATTGATCAAAAAATACTACTTGGATTAATATTTTGATTTCCACACAGTCAGCACCTGTCCATAGTTGGTTTCCTTTAAAATACTCTCTACACCTTCTCTAAGGGCCCAATGCAATCCTCCTTTTTCAAAATTGCATCAGTCTTCTAAAATGAAATTTTAAATGAGCCTTCATGTCTGCTTCAGAGAAAACACAAATAAAAAGTTGGACTTGCATTAAGTCTTCCTTAGAAGCTTCCGTCAGCAGTAAAATTAGTTGCCTTGAGTAGCCATGCTAGTTAGAGGAAAAATAATGAAATTACAAACTGCTTCCAAAACAAGAAAATTGTTAATTACTAAGGGAAGTAAAAAGTAATTCAGAAGTGAGTACTTGACAAACACAAGTTATTTAAACATTTGGGTTTTTTTCAGTTTTGTCAGCAGTCTGTACTTGTAATTAAGACATTACTGCTCTCAAGGAAATGCCTTAGTATTATTTGTTGAGCATGGTACGTACAGTGGGTCTGTAATCTATATCAGTAATTGTTTATGTGCTTTTTTGAAAGCAGCTCTAATTCTGAACATAATTTTATGCAGAAAAATAAAGTAACTACATCAATACAATGTTGTCCTCAGTTTAAAAATGAAAAAAAAACCCTACAGTAAGATAATGTGTAAATCTAAATGTAATACCCTACTTTTTATTTACAGCTGGTAAATTTTGAGTTAAACACATGTTAATTAAAACACATTTTACCAGCTACTTATAAAATTAAGCACTATTTTGTTTGATGTTGGTAGAAACAGGAAATTTGGAGTGATGTCTACTGCTACAGCTGTTTGCGGTCCTTATGTAACACCAGATGTGAGATTGATGTATCTGCATTTTGTCCTCTCCTGTGAATTGCAAGTGATCAAACAGGCAAAAACATAATGACAGGATGATTGGACAAGTTTAGCATGAAGGGAATTGTTCAAGACATTCATAAATCACTGCACAGCCACACACACAGTGAAGGAAAATTTACTGTAATGTCACAGATAAGCAAAAACGTTTAGATCTACAATGAATTTCAAATGCAAGCATATTAATTGTAGTAAATGTCTTTGACATATCTTAACTGATAGTCTTTTGAAAGATGTAATACTAGAAGACACACAAAACTAGGTGTGTTTTATAAAACCTAGGCGTGACAAACCAGTAACATAAAAACAAACCTAATTTTCCACAGATTTATTTTTGTTATTAAATTATCCTCATATAAATGAGCTGTGCTGTGAAATAGAGATGTTAGAAGGAGTAATCATGTATTTAAAAGTAGCTGTATTGCAAAACAAGTATGTTGGTAAAAGCTGCTAAAGCATCAGCCATACTTCGCTTTTTCTGTTGCTAGAGCCAATCTGCGAATGTTTGCTATGCAACCAGCTGCTGCCTCCTGCAGAGTTTCATCTGTAGAGCCTACCATAGCCAGTAGGAGCTAGCAAAAATACAAGAGAAACAGCGTAAGAAAAACAAGTCAGTGTGCTATTATTTAGATAAAATTCAAATCATATCTAGAACAATTGCATGAATTTACCCTCACACATAATAAATAAAATACTAAATATCATATTAATGACACTGTATTATATACGTATGTATGTATACTTATATATGTATACTTCTGTATACATATATGTATTAATATACACATAGAGCACAATGCTTTGTATTTTATCATACTTGTATCTGTGAATTGATATTTCCATGTCTGACTTTCTGTTTATTGTATCATGCCTGTCTATTGGTTGTGACCTGGATTTTTTTCTTGTAAGTAGAAATCGCATATGCTTTATTTGAAATCATGGTTTTCCCCCCAAGGTATACTAGTATATTTGTACACGCTCAAAATTTTTAATAAACAAAGCCATGCATCTTTTTTTTGGCCTTGATCATGAAACTGGATCCATGTGAATGGACCCTTGTGTCCCATTGACTGCAGTGGGTTTCTTTATTGTCACAGCAAACCACTCACGTTAAACTGCTTGTGGGATACAGATCTGGGCATATCAGTCTTAAACATTTGCATGTAAAAGTAAAAAACAAAAGCTCAAGAAAGGCACCAAACTTTTGGGGCTGTTTCAGCTTTGCAGTCATGTGGAGTAGGTCCTGTACTCTGGAAGTCATTCAATTTTTTCAGTGGAAATTCCCTTGGACTAAGGTACTGTTCAACACAAGTATGATCTAAGACAGGCCTTGATGATAAAACATTTTTACATATCAGAAAACCATTAATAATGGTTTTGGATCTCACTTCTTCAGTGTGTTGCAAGTCAGTGATGCAACTCCAAATGCAATATATGCTGGAAAACAGAAGGCTCTTGCTTAGCTTAAATCAGCTCCATGCAACCCTCAGATTTCTGAAAATCTGCCAAGATTAATCTGTGTTCAGGTATTTTGAAGCTCAGACAGCTCTAATTAAAACCTATATTTTCAGTCTGCAATACTTAGGATTCTGTGTTCACCCAAACAATGTCGAGTCAAACCACAGAGAAATCTGTTATCACTCAAGTCCGGTGCATATTTTTCATACAGCTAAAATATTACACAAAATTATGAACTGCTAAATATAAAAGCATAAATTGAATGCAGACATCAAATTCGTATGCTACCTTTTTCTAACCTTCCAGCAATTGCAAGGCATGGGCCACAGCTGCACACATATGGCATTTGCTTAGAGAGATCAAAGCATTTTATACTTGAGGAAGTATTTGTGTTAGCCAAATGTAGAAAACAAGCATCTTGCCAGTCACCTTTCACCCTTTGACCCCTACAAGTAAGTTGTAAGAGTGCCTGTGATAGGCCTAAATTATGTCAAAAAGAGTATTATGTAAATTAAGCATCAATGATAAATTTTTCTGGCAATTCTTCTTCCTATGATTTCCATTACTGTAATCAGATGTCTATGTACAAGTAGCTAGATAAGAATTCTTAAAAGTATGAACTCTCCTGAAAGGATATACCAGAGTTAAAATGACATGAGAAGAAATGATGTAAGAAAGCTTTATGTTCTTATACTTCAATCGCAGGCAAAAGCTGGGACAGAGTCAGCAACCAGAGAAGTCAGTGGAAGTTTCACCACTGACTTCAGCTGGAAGCAAGACCAAGGAGCACGTCTCTGCGTAATGATAAAGCTGCTCTACAAAGCACAAAGGCCAGAATGCAAGTCTTATCAGATGCTTAACTTCTTTCTTTTCTTAAGAAATATTGCTGGATGAAGATTTTTCGTCCTTGCTATTTTCCACCAGCTGGTTTCTCATCAGCTCAAACTATAAAGAGTTTCCTTGGGTGCCTCACAACTTTCTTGTATAACTTACAGAGGAAACCTGGTATAGATCCTTCGTATCCCTGACTCAAACCCAAAAATATGTATGTACATACTGTTCATATGGTGGTTTTGGTAAAGCCAAAAGTTTCAAATTTTGGCGCAAGGAAACTATATGCTTTATGTGATTATTCACTGCTTATTCACAGATCTAATGCAAGGCTTTTTCAGTGTAGTGAGCATGGAACTCAAACTTTCATAGTAATTTCAGCACAAGACTTTTTATCAATGTGTAAGAGAAGAATTTCATCACAAAAATTATGTTTTGGAGACACATTATCTAGTCGAAATATAGCAAAAAGCAAAAACAGACCTTTACCTTTATTATGACATGTTAGGTAGGACTCAATTCAAGGTTATTTATTTTTTCTTTTAGCCACCACTTCTTTCCAGGCTCAGAAGACTTAGGAAAATAGGTATTTTTCTGTCACTTTCCATGAAGAGCTCAGTGTTAAGCAATGACAATGGCTGTAGGGCAGGGTCTCTGCTCTTTATTGCAGGTGCATTTTGGAAAATCAGGGTTAGGTATCAAAGAACAGCATACTGCACGACACTGGTTCAAAGCACCCAAATAGATGCCTAAAGAATTAGTGGTACTAATGCAACCAATGCAAACAGCAATTTTCATAAAGGTATCAAATACTGATTTTTTTTTTCCTTCTGAGCTCAGGGGATCAAGGATCAGTTGCTCTCTAATTTGTTGTTCTTCTAAATCACTTGCCAGTGGTAACATCTGTAAGGACTGCCACGTCATACAAAATCCTCTACTACAGTGTCTCTCAGGATTTTCACAATACAACTTCAAAGAAATATTCTTGGAAACATACTCCAATACAGTAGCTGCCTCTTTGGACTAAGGATATACAGCAACATTTGTCAATTAACCTACTCCTTTTGTGCTAACAAAAAGACAGCTGAAGAGATTATTGAAAATGCAAAATATTTCAATATAAGTAGGTAATTCCACATTGAGGAATCTAACTTTGCAGATTTTGATATAAATCCTGCCTTAAATAAAATAAAATTTTATTCTTTTTGTATATACCAAGAAAGTTATAATTCTTTCACTTCCTGACTGCCACTCCTTGACCCTTGCATGGGTTCAGTTCAATTGACTGGCAATTTGGGTCATCTAATTCAGGTATGGAAATGTATTCATAGATAGTATACACAGACTATACCCCCATATTAGATATATTTAACAAGTCCAATAAATCTTTTTTATTCCAATGCACCAGTGCAATATAACATGTCCTTTTTCTTGATGCAATGCCCTTGAACTTTGTGTATCCCTTCCCTTTACTGTTCAGGTATTGTTTTCTGACACATGTAAATGTTAACAGATGTGAGAAGCAGTAAAAAAGCATGTGGTATAAATGCTTCTTTCTGGCACATAAGAGGCACTTTCCATAGAGAAAGCATTTGCAGTACTATGTAGCCTTCATTTTCTGTTGGCAGGTATCTATATTCTAAGGCGAGAGTCCAAAATTTTTTGCACAGTTAGCACGTCATACCAGCAAATAAGCACAAATACAAGCTGTTTGGAGAACGTGCAGAGCATATGTAGCATTTCTGGGTTCCAAAAGCAAGAGCAATGCACAACCATATCATTTAACTATTCAGAACAATTGAGATTTTGCTATTACTATCCCAGCTTTAAAATAGCACAGAATTGTGATGCTATATTAGGATTGCACAATCATAGAATAATTCAGAATGGAAAGGATCTTAGGAGGTCTCTAGTCCAATGTCATACTCAAAGCAGAGTCAGCTATGAGGTTAGACAAGGTTGCTCAGATTTTTATCCAGCCTGATCCTGAAAACCTCCAAGGATGGACATGGCACGACCACTTTGGGCAACCTATTGCAGTGTTTGACTGTCCTCATAGTGAAAAAGGTTTTTCCTGCATTCAGTTACTTGTTTCAGTTTATGCCTGTTGTCTCTCATCCTCTTGTCATGCATCACTGTGAAAAGCCTAGCTCTGTCTTTTTGATGACTGACCTCCTTGTAGGTACTGGAAGGCTGCTACCGAGTCCGTTTGAAGCTCTCTCTTCTCCAGACTGAAAAAGCCCAGTTTCCTTAGTTTCTCCTCACAGGACAAGTGCTCCAGCTCTTGACTGTCCTGGTGGTCCTCTGCTGAACCTACTATGGTTTATCCATGTCTTTTCCATACTGGAGGCCAAAGCTGGGTGCAGCATTCAAGGCGTGTTCTAATGAGTACTAAGGGGAACAAGCACTTCCCTCAATCTACTGGCTGTGCTCCTGCTCACGCAGCCGGGTATTGTGTCTTCTTTGCTGTCAGGACACATTGCTGGCTAATGTTCTGCTCGCTGTCTACCAAAATCTCCATACCCTTTTCAGTAAAACTGTTCCTCAGCCAGTCAGTCCCTAGCCTGTATCCCTGCAAGGAAAGTGCAAGTGCAAGTCCTTCTCAGGTGCAGGACTTCGCATTTGTCCTTTCTGAATTTCATAATGGTCCTGTTGGCCCGCTCTAGCCCTGCCCAGCTATCTCTGAATGGCAGCCCTTCCCTTGACTGTACCGAAACGTTCCCCCTTGCCTCAGCCGGCGATTTGGTGTCATTGCAAACCGTATGAGTAAGCAGTCCATTGCCTCCCCCAGGTCACTGACAAACACGTTAAATGGGACAGGTCCCAACACAGAAAGCCCTTCAGCACTCCCCTTGTCACCAGCTTCTAGGTAGAGTGCAACCCATTGGCTACTACCCTCTGAGCTGGATCATCCCATCAGTTTTAATCCATTTGGTTGTTCACACATCTAGACTATAATACATTGTAACTCGGACAGAAGCATGCTGTGGGAAACACTGTTGAAAACCTTGCTAAAGCCAAGGTAAATGACATCCACTGCTCTCCTCTCATCTACAAACTTAGACACATCGTGGGCAATCAGGTTTACCATTGGTAAATCTAAGTTGACTGTTCCCACTCATCTTCTCCTTGTGCCTAGAAATGTGTTCCAAGAGGACTCCCTCTGTAATATCCCCAGAGACCAATGTGAAGGCTGACCCGTCTGTAGTGTCCCAGACTGGGAGGAGGAATTGTTGCTCTGAAGACGCTTTGCAAACTCTTACTGTTGGGTCTTATGCCCTCTGCCATACCAAAGGTGTAACAAAAACAAAAAGTCTTTTGTTCCTCAGGGCAGTACTAAGAAGTAAGAGGATAAGCCATAATATTTGCTCACAGAGTCATGGATCATGAATGATGCCACCTTCCACTGTCTGAAAGCACAGCTTCCTTCCACATAGCATATTTACCATCGCAAAATAACTAACTGAAAAACTATTATTTCAAACAAGGTAACACAAGCATCAACATAAGAACTTGTAAAACTGTCATTTCAAAATGGGTATGGATCCCTGCATGAGTAAGACAGTAATAAAAATGGGCTAGTAATTCTCTTTTCTATGAAGACATCATTCTGAAATTTCTCACTTCTACAAAGAAGTAGCACAAGGGGATTTGAAAGCAGAAAAAGCATAGACAAGTTTTGTACCAACAAATCCTGAATCTGACCAAATCTCAGATGGTACTGATGCTCCATGTACTGGTTACAATAATTCATAAGTACTCACTTTCCTTTAGTCACAGTCATTGCAGCTTGCAGACTCAGAGAGGGGAAGCAAAAAGTATACAGTTTTGCATGTATTAGTCTTTAAATAAGGGGTTAGTCATGTGATGAGTCTACAAGAAGTTTTCCAAAACAGCAGTAAGTGTAGAACAATGCTGCTGGAAAGAGGTTCCCTTGCTTATACAAAACAGATAAAAGACCAGCTTATTCAATACTCTGGAGTCCTGTGAACATGAAAGCAAATAATGAATAAAGAATAACTACAAAAAAAAAAATTAATGCCCTTTTTTTCCTGGCTTCCTTAGGTTTTCTGCCCTGTAAAACAAATTTTATTTGGTTTTTTTTTTGAATCAGAAGGAAATATGTACAAACTCCTTCAACAAGATTCATATCTATACTGCGAAGCTAGTCAGAGTTCATATAGAGCTTAAAATTCCTGGAACTGAAGAAATTTACTTTAATACAACATCTTGTAGACTGACATAGCATTTCCAGTTGGTGGTAGGACTTGCCTTTTTTTTTTTTAAATTTAGATTTAGTATCTGACTTCTTTTACATGCAACATTTCCTAAAGGATGCTAAATTTTTAGCACTGTGATTTTCTAATTGCGTAACACTTCTTTTCCAAAAAAGACATTTTTCACATGCTTTTTATAAATCTAACCTAAAAGAAAAAAATACTTTAAATAAAAGCATATGGTAGAAGCTTATCCAAGAAAGTATCAGCCTAGATCCAGCCAGCATTTTCTAACTTTCAACACTATATTGCACACTGGAAAATATTAAAGCACCTAGTTTAAGTGTTATGTTACACATATTCCTATGAAAATACTTCTCATAAAATTAAATTATAAATAATAAAACATACTCCACAATCAAAGCATAATGAAGGTTAAGCTAAGTCACTGTTTCTAAACTAAAATTCAGGCCAATTTCCTGATTTCCTCTTTCAGCTGAGTGAAAGGGTAAGACAACATGTACCACGCACAGCCTCCTAAGAAGATGCTCATGTAAGTTCTGGGGTGTTTTCTGATAATTTTGTTTTTCTCAGGTGGCAAAAAAAGAACAGATTTCAGATGTGAAGTCCTGTGTGTCAGGGAACACTCCGAGCTAGCAGACGTACAAAATCTAGTACCAAGAAATTCCAGTAAAGGCAAAAGGTGGGCAGGGCAGACACCCACTGTGCTGACTGCTCCTTCTGTAAGGTCTCTCCTCTCTGGGACTAAAGTCAGAGCAACCCCTGGTGTAGCCTAGTTCACTCACTCTGAATGTAAAAAGGTGGGAACTGAAGCTTTCTGGCTGGGGGGGGAGAAATCCTAGGAAGATTGCACCTGGCTTCTTTTTCTTTCCTCTCTTATCTCTATCTTTCCTAATGTCTCTCCCATGAAACACATCTACATTCCAGCAGCCATGGAAAAAGGGTAACGACTTTTTGGAGTCACTCAGACATGGCTGGGGGGATGAGGAGGTCCAAAGCGTGCAGCTTGGGCTAAGGTCTACCTGAACATGGTGGTGGGCAGGAGGCTGGCCAGGAGCTGTCTCTTTTTTCTTATCTTTCCCCTCCTCCCTCAGAAAACCAGCGGAAGAGTAGAGGGCCAGGCAAAACTGTACACTGCCTGCAAACAGGCGCAGGACACATTAGGATGAGAACAAGCTTGTCTGCAGTTTGTGGTCCACTTCCAGATATTAAACCATCTCAGCTATCTCAGGAATTAGGACAGGTGACTTGTCCTCAGCGAGTTCTAATTTTTTTCCTGTGGGACTGCCTGTGACAAAACAGCTGTTGGTAAGCTGAATCCCACAAAATGCTGGGAAATAAGGGAGAAACAATAGCAGGGCTTGACAGATTCAGTGAAGTATTCTGAACATATAATTATTGGTACCTTACTATGAGATGTTTACTATTTCTTTAGAATATACAGCTTTGGTGAACTTCAACTGATTTTATGCCATGATAGATCTGAAGTTAAAAATCCTTCTGGGTACAGCTTCATTTTTTTGTTTTTCCTAACTGCTATCTGTCCCTTTTTGTCTCTTTTGTTTAGTCACCTCCTGTATTACAACTAAACTGAAAGGTATTTGCGACAAGGACCATATTTCTCTAACACACCTGAATTGTGCCTACTCCAATGGGGACAGCACTCTTGAAAAGAAGTCCTCTTGAGCACACACTAATAAAACACAAAATAAGAATACAGTTCTCACACTCTCCAGTAAAGTTAAATGTTGCATTGCATTGCTTTGGAGAAATACATCCAACCTGAATGCCTAAAGGAAATTAAAATATGGTACACACTTTAAGAACACATATATACTTGCAAGTTTTTATATATCTACAAAATATGAATAAAGTCTACAGCGCTCTCTTCATCTCCTCTGTATTAATTGTCTATTTCTTATAATCATATAATTATTTAGAGAAGGATGCCCCCCTTCTGTGCAAAAACATAATAAATGGGCAGAGAATTCTGAATATCATTGACAAGGAGAAAGTGAGCAAAATGCTAAATGTTAAAATGTAAAATAGTTTAAAAACTGTAAACTTGCAGGCCACTTCAAAATACACTAAGTTTAAAGGTTTTCCCATCTCAAGTTATTACTCATAGGACTTCAGAGGGATATTTCCAAAAATTTCAGATGTAAATCTAATTAAATATAAACATACCATGCAAAGGTAATGAAGCTAAACAAAACTAGTAATAAAAATTATTTCTAATCTTTGTTTAAAAGGTACGATTATATGTAACCAATTGGAGTCCTTAAAGGCAGACAGTTGGAATCCACATTCAGCTGTAAGATGTTTGGTGCAATATTAAGAAAGAATTCAATCATCATGAACATTCCAATGTACAAAGAGTCTTATGGGATATGAAATTCATCCCACAAAAAGCAATAGGCGTATCTGATAATCCAGAAGTGATGAAGCCCAGGGTCTTACAGCATATTTTTATTTGAACCACTTTCTCTATTTTATTTTTATTTCATTGTAGTTTTCAAAAGAAGATTAACTTATAAAAGGCTTTTGGTGGGATAAAGAGAATAAAGAACTTTTTTGTAATCTCAATAGAGTGACATTTTTGAAAAGCTTTTTTCAGTTCACTGGAAATTAATTTTATTAAGATTAAAACAGGAGCCTGCTCACTTACTACATGTAATGGACATTCAAAACAGTAAACTTATGTCATGGATGTTCCTTTCCTTTCATAATTTAGTTTGGTTTAGTAACATGTTGGTGACAATCCTTCCCTTATATTGCTGCCAGTCTGATCAATATTTTCCTCTTTATATTTTCCTGCTGCTTCTCCATACTTACTTGCTTTTTCACACTTTGCTTTCTTTCGCATTTTACAGGAGCATGACTTTTACCTTGCCTTCCCTTCCCAAATATTACTGAGGAGGTAGTATAGGAAATTGAGAAAGAACTGCTAATTCAGTTTTCATTTTGCAAATTTGTTAACATTACTAGCAATACAAATTTTTCTGTCTGTCTATCTCTAGCAGTCACATGAAGATTATACCAAAGTTAAGAAGGTACAGTTGCAAATAAACTGCTGGCAGGAAGTCAGAGGAAAAAAAGGAGGTTTAAGCTGTCCATTAGCCCTCACATACTGAAGGGTTCTGCCTAACTTCTCAGCAATACCCTGAAAACATGGTGCATGTTTTTTGGTCTGGTTTGTCCGATATTCCTGAAATGCACTATAATTAGTCTGTCTTTGAAGACAACACTGAACTGCAGCAAAGAGACACCACAGTTTCCAAACTAGTGACAAATTTTGCAATGTTTGTATCTCAAGTTGCATCTTACCCCGAGAACAGGGTACAAAATCTGACTGTATTAGTATTTTAAAAGTATGTTAGATCTACCGGTATGTGTGAACTGACTTCAAACACTCTTCTGTATCCAATTCCAAGTACTGATTTTGATCTCTAAAGTTAATATAGCTTTAGGTCCAATGGTCTAAGTGTCTGTCTCTCGGCCTATATATGATCATTATAATCAAAACCAGCGAGGTGCTTTTGCTAGTAAACCTTACATATCAAAGTCTGGGGATAAAAGCAGGATGTTCTCACTGTAGATCCATACAACAGCATTTATTTCAAATAATGAGCCAGGGTATTTTAAAGCTGGGTTTTTTTGTGGCATGCAAGAAGACTGATCTATAATCTCATGTTTTTAGATGTGTGGGTGGCAACAGTACATACATTTACATAAACTGGAAGATGAGTGGTATTGTTCAACTTATAGTCTGGTTTTAGACTAGTAAATGTACTAGAAAATGTTCAATTAGAACAAAACATAAATAAATGTATAGATAGCATGAACACAGCTCAGCTTTATTTATACAAATAAGAAACTCTGACTGTGATGAAGCAAGAAATGAGCTGGGGCTGTTCATGGGCAAAGGTCCATGTATAGTCCACATATTCATTCATATCTGTAGATTTAAATGTATGACATGAGAGAATTAAATGTATGATATCAGAAAAAAATGAAAGCAATGATAAGCATAGAGTGGAAGTTACTTTTCAAGATTGTCAAACTGCTTCTTTTTTGTTATTAGAGAAAAACATAAGGAATAAATTATTTTATACTGAGGAGTCAACTTTCTATAATCAACCCAAATTTCTGAGTCACTTGAGCATTTCTTTATGCACAGAGTCTGATACAGTGGTCATAAAATATATTTACTAGTGCTGGAAATTTGTGTTCTTTCCTAAAGTCTGTGTTGTGGAAAAACATTACCATACACACTTATTGTGACAGATAAATGCCTTGATTTTTTGGTGATTAAAACATAAGGGGTGGCTTGAATTAGCACTCCATTCAGGTCACATTCAACCAAAGTATTTGTGATCTGCATACAGTTCTCTAGAGTGGAGTTAGATTTTTTTTAAAAAAGAAGCAAAACATCCCCCCAAAACCACTCAAGGCCTCACTCTGGCCACAAACTGCTTGAGTGGCTGCTGGATTTTGGAAGACTTGTGAGATCGGAGATTTTTAAAGACACTGTGTAGCCTGCCAGCAAGCAATAACACCTACCTGCCTGCCTGGCTTGTCTATGTCTGTCAGGAAATACTAAAGGCCTTGATCTGCTTCCTTCCCTCTCTAAAGATGTAACTATGAAGTAGGGAATGAAAAATTAACTAATAGAAGTTAAATTTAAAACTTTCCTCTGATTAAAGCAAAAGTCTGTTCCTCAGCTTTTTTATTGAGTAATTGCTCAACTTTAATTCCAAGCTTCAAGTTTTGGGGATGTTTTTGACTTATTCTTTTGCTTGGGCTTTTTTAGTTTTATAAAAAGAAAGTTATAGTTGTGCTTGGGCAAGTGGAGGTTGTAGCATATGTATAAAAGCTCTGCTAAAGCTGGTTAAAGCATGCGGGGGAAGATGTGAAAATTTATTTCCTAAAACCATGCAGCTCTATGCTTTAATATAGAATCAAAAAATTCATGTGGGCCTTCTAGCTGAATGCTACCACTGCAAAAGGTAAAAAGAATCACGATTAATACTCTGAAGTCTGTATGGCGGTTACTTAGTATCTCAGGTGGGATGAAATGGTTTGAAAGGCTGGTTAACTAGCTACCCAAAATATTTCACAACACTAATGCTACCATAAGAACATTATTAACAGCATGTTGGACATTCTTGGGTGAGTATACATGGGGCACACTGCCACCTAATTGTAACAACAGGTGGAAGCTGGTGTAAGACAAAGCACTACTCCTACATGGGGAATGTACTCTCTTTTTCATCAGTTCCCAACTCAGAGAGGCTACTTTTTCCTTAAAACAGTGCATCACGTGCTTGAATCATGATCAAATTAAGGAACTTAACATCCTTTCCTGAACAGAAGCATCTTTATGCAGAATATTGGCATTTGTCAAAGAGTGGTATCTCAAAGTACAATTCCCTTGTATGCATTTGTGATGCTGAAGAATTAAAGAGAGTATCAGTTTCTCCCCCCACTCCCCTGGAAGTCAACACAAATTTAAAGATAAATAACTCCTACATTTAACAGCAAATTTTATGAGAATTCTTGGATTATGAGAAGAAGAGCAGAAAGATTAACAAAACAGTTTGATCAATCAGAAGCAAGCCCAAGATCAAAGTCAGGGCTCCAGGGTGTCCCTAGCTGTATGTTACACTGAAAAGTTTTCTGTCCAAATTGTTTGCGAGGACTTTATTACCTCACCAAAATATATGGATGCCTTTTCAGTTCTAACAGATAGTTACTGGCAGTCCTTTTGCATCTGCTGCATGTGTAGTGTGCAATAGTGTCCAGTGTAGTAAATCCAATGCTTTCATGAAAGGTAAAAACTTTGCACTGAGCTGTGATGTGCTTGCACAGGAGATTTGACCTCCATGGCTCAGCACTGTGAATTGTAGTTTGCAATTGGCTCTCATCTCTACTACCATGGAAAACTTTATTGTCAGCAAAGTTTGCAACCCCACCGTTCACCACCCTTCCCGTTATCATTTATGAAATACTGAATGGCAAGATCCCTTGGCTGCAAAACTTGATCCTAATTCCTACACTTTGATTCCTCATTTTTAACCAATTATTTATCCTTTCTAGGACTTTGCCTTCTCGTTGCATAGCAGTTTAACTTCTTCAAGAGCTTTTGGTGAAGAGTGCTGTTGAATGGTCTCTTAAAATCCAAGCATAGTCAATTCAATTCTTCCAAATAGCAACAGGATTATTGCACATGAATAGACTATACAACTGATGAAAGACAAAATGCTTTGAGAAGCAAAAGACTAGCAAAATATTCTCTATACAGTGGATGTCCAGCAAATCCAGTACAAAAGTATGACAGACCTTCTTTAGATATATACACACTTAATTAGCCTATAATGCCTCTGGAGCCCAGCAATTACCTCTCTTTGGAATTCTGCAAAGGACTTCATCCAGTCTAATGACTGCTGTATTTGTGCTGATTGCACAGATAAAAAGTACAGAGATAAAAAGAGCAAGTAAACCTGAGTTCATCCCACATACCTGTGGTCAAAGTAGACAGTAGGCAAGAACTGGTGAAAGACAAGACCTCCACAAGGCAATTCTGATTTTAGGTGCTCTGAATACCTTCTGGAGATTTTTAACCTTTCTATATTGCTACAGAGCCCTTAATTATGTATCTTAGCCTGAGTCCAATATTTGGAATTGTCATACCTGTATAGCAGTAAGGAAGCACCTTTATGAGTGCCTGCTTTCTCAGTCCTATGTCATGGAGAGTTTTTTTTTTTTTATCTTTATCTTCAACACAAATGCAATGACTAGACTAGATAAAACTTAAAAACCACTTTCAATGTAGCTTTGCAGTGTCTCCAGATCCAAAGATAACATATAAGTTGCAGTGTATCAGACTCCTTTGGTAATTAAATAGCATTATTAGCTAACATTCTCTTACTTTAACACTAATTTTTTTTCTTCAAAACTTCCTGAGATTAAAAATTATCATAAACTCTGGCAAGAAATCCTACACTGATTAGCAGCAGGTAAATACAGCCAACTATCATACTTGGAGATAAATGCAAAAGTAAGTAAAACAAAATTTCCAATAAAATGAAATTGTATGGACTTTCACTCATAGTCTAGAAGAAGATATATTTTAGCTTTTACATACAATTGATAGATAATCATAATTGCATCAGCGATTCAGAACCTGACCCTGCCCTCACTCAAGTTAGGACAGAATGCTCATCAGCCTCTTGCTGCCTGGCAGCCTTGTCAAGTCTTCAGACTTTATGCCAAAGTACAGAACACTGACCAGGAACATTAACACTACAGCCTATCCCATAATCTACACAATGCAAATGGATTCTTCCTTAGCATCTTTACCTTGAAAGTGACAGCAAGAAGATGTGCCATATTACTTAAAAGATACTGCAGAGTGCTCTTTGAAATGGCAATGTAAAAGAGATTACAGTGACTAGGGCTTGAAGCCAATTTGAACCGAGTGATTGATTCTACAGGAAGAAGAAAAAAAAGTAGTTTTCATAGATGACAATAATGAATGCATAATTTGGTACATTAAGGATTCCTAAGTGACAATTCAGCCTCTATTTACACATACGTATAGATATGTATATGTATATGTATATGTATGTGTATATATATACATAAATATGTATATTGTTCTTGGTATTTCTTATGTTCAGCTTCTTTGAATAGCTCCTTACATATAAGGAAACTATTTTTGATCAGCTGAATGCCAAAACTAATTACCTGGCATTCTGCCCTCGTGCATTAAGCCCAGTACCTTTCAATTAAGAAAACTAATTTTAGTATCAGACAATTTAGCTAAGATATTATTCAATAAACATAAAAATATTTTAATATTCTTCTTTCTTATTATTACCAAATTAGAAAGAAACATTTCACATAGTCACAAGGGTAAGACTGGTGCAGGGAGCTAAACAATTGCAAGAAGCTGCTCTGTGTATTTCTGTGGTTTGGAGATAGTGCCAAGTCGGAAGGAAAAGACATTCTCTGCATTTTATAAAGCAAGATAAATACAGAAAAGAAATATAGATGAAAGATGGAACTGCTATCTATGGCCTCTGCCAGATTCCTTGGCTTTTTGGCACACCTATTGAAGCTGGCAGACTTAGGCAGTAGCAATCTTTTCCATTAAAAGGAGCAGCATATATTTTGGTTTAACATACTTTGTTTGTGCATTTTTAAGCTTCAAAAATTTCTATGTAATTTTTTTTCTAATGATTCCTTCTGCACAGTTGGCTGCAGTTGCACTTATTTGAAGCGGCTCATTTATCACTAAAAGAGCTGCAGGGCACAGCTACTGTTCAACAGCTCCAACAAACCTACAGCTTAGTGGGACAAGCTTCTTTTTATAAGACTAAAAGATGTTTAAAATGTGCCAAGAGGAGCTTTATGCCAGCCTCTAGGTTTGTTATCCAAACGTTACTAAATTAGAGGTCTCCTGAAGCACAGAGTTTGGGCAAAGATAAGCTGATCTCCCTTAGGCTGCCGTTTTATCCCATCTGGGATCAGCCAGATTTTAACAGAACACTTGCTACGTATCATAAACTTCAGTAATGTGAAATTCTGAGAAATAATCTAAAGTCTGAGGCTTAATCTACACTGAAGCCAAACTCCATTACCTTTGGCAATGGTGCAAAATCAAAATGTTTTTCATCTAAGTACCGCTACTTTATGAATGGTGAAATTTTGCCTATTATGAAGGTAAAGGCTTACTGATTTCTGTTTCCTGGAGCTGAAACTGTAAGGAAAATGTTCACACCTGGAAGCTGCTAACACAATAGAAATTGCAGTGGTGCAACACTGTCAATTTTCATTAATCCTTCTGAAATGAAACAAAATATGCCAGTATTGGACTTAAGTTTATGGAACCTCTTATATCTGAAATTTTAAAGTGTGATGTGATCAATACATTCATGGGTGAAGGGACAGGGTATACTTTCTGCAGGCGACATGCAGAAATTTTGCCATCTAGTGCCCTCTTTCTTGACATCCAAGAACTGTAACAACTAATTTATAAAAAGCAACAGGCATCAGCTTGGAGTATGTGCCAAACACACTATATCTCCAGCCTGAACTTTGCAGCCTGAATAGAGCCAACCACAGCAGTTAAAAAGTGGGTTCTTCTAAACTTAAAATAAAAATATAAATATGTAAATATGCAAATACATACTACTGTACCCCAATAACATTATTGCATAGACATATGAAAAAATTGGGATTGATTTATAAAGGTCTTAAACCTTGCTTAATAGTGTAAAACTCTGTATTCTGTATTCAATGTTCTCACCAAAGGCCTCCCACAAAAAAGTGCTTTTGCTTTTCACTTTCTAAACTTCATATATATATGGTTTGTGGCAAAAAGTTGTTTTTAGAATGTTTTCAGTAGAAAGTACTAGTAATTGTCTTCCATATTTTGTAATTTGTATCTATTTATTTCACAAAGATGATCTTACGGAAGTCTTTTCAAATAAAATAGCTAGCCGAAACGTCTTGTACAGATTTATGACTTTAGGAGACAATGACCAATATTCTGGAAGCTCTGCACAATAAAATACACAAAATGTATTTTTTAATACAGTCATTATAACAAAAAATAAAAGAACTCTCCAAATATTAAATCTACATTTCACAATAACTTTTATAAATCATGGTTAAACCAACTGGTTTTATATCTTAGATTATTACAAGGGAATGGAAGAGCCCACATGTGATTAACCTTTCTACCACTAAGAACAGAACTCAAAAAGCACAAATACCTCTTACTAATTCATCGCAGAATTCAGAAAATTCATTATAGCTGTTACAACTTTGCAAAAAAAAAAAAAAGATTAACAAACTGAAAAAACCCCCATGCATCTCTTGAGGCTATAGTCTGATGAGAAGACAGGAACAAATCTGATGGATTAATTAAAAAAAACCATTCAAATGTATGAATATACAAATCAAGTCCCATTCTTAGGAGCATGAGTCTCTGCTTTGCCTGCCTTATTGTACCAAGCACTTCAAATTAGGTTTTCAGCATCCCTGGTGAAGTTCCTATAAGCTACAACAACTGATATTCTAGAAGGCATCTATTAGTATTTTGTAATATTAAGAAAATGGAGCACTTCCATGTTGTGCAACTAATTCAATAAAACAGACCACAGAATAAGGCTAAAGATCAGTTCTATGCACTTGTAGGTTGGATAGCCACTTTCAATATTAAAAAATGTCAGAACATGAATGGAAAGTCTGATCTTCTGCATTTCAGATAGGTACTGTAATCATTAAGTTAATGGTTCCTCTAGCCCAAAAATAATTATTTCTGTATGTACAGTGGAATAAGAACAGGAGAAAATGGACTTGTTCATAGTGCAACACAGTCATAGTATCTTTAAATAAACTTGTTTGGATAATAAAAGCAGCTCAGAATAATGCAGAGCTCAACAGAGGCTAATTTACTCTGACTTCATGTAGCCTTCAGCAGAGACACACACGTGCAAAAACTGCCAACAGCACCAGTTACGGTTCCTATATGGTACAAGAGCCTTAAAGTCTGGGTGACTGACTGCTATCCAGTTGTCCTTAGTTTTCACAAAAAGCTTACAGTCAGTACTTGGTATTTATATGTTTTACTTATGATAATTGAGTTGCAGCTATGCATTAGCAGTAATTGTATCTTGGTTTGCTTGAACTATCAAATATGACCAATACAAATATTTTCTTTTTTTTTCTTACCACTCCATTCCTTTCTGTTTGTCCACCTCCACCTTGTTGTGTGCTACATTTAAATTGAAAGATTTCTAGGGTCTTCTTCTTCTTATGTAGGCATACATCACTCCCTAGCAAAGTGAACTACTCATCTGTGATCAATGGCTTTAAGCATCATCACAGTACACAGAAATAAATGAATAAATAGAAAAAATAATATCTTTACCATTTATTATTTAATTAGTTCAGAATTCAAGCACAAACTTTAAGTCAAAACATCATGAGATCCTCACAGGAGATACTGGAAATTACCTCACTGGGAAGATTTCCCTAAATGTTTTAGAATTTTATGTACCATCTGATTAGGTATTTGCTAATGTAGAATTTCATTGGCAAGCAGAACAGGCATTTTTAAGCTTCATACTTTACAATCAAAGCCACAGGTATTCTTTTCACAGGCCTTAATCCATTTGTGTCTACATAATTCAGAAGTATTTACCACTTTCTCAGCCAGTGAAATCCTTCAGTATTCTAATGAATGTTATCTCTGCCAAACCTAGAATCTTCCATTGTGGAAAGGCAATCGTTTGTTTTAAAGGCATTACAAGAAAAGTCAGTGCGTTGGTCTCTTAAAATTTTCCTCTCTAAAACAATGAAATGCTTAAATACATTTTGTGGCTGCTTTTAAATTGTGAATTATTCTTACAAAAATGAGAGCTAACTCATCTGAGATTTATAAAGTGCATTGAGAACAACTAAAATCTGACAATCTCCTGAAAAAAAAAAAATCAACTTATATCATAAGGTCTAAATTCACTGGTGATTTACATTAACAATATTACCTAATTTTTACTCCTGTGCACGAAGGCCAACATTATAGCACGCAAAGGTCTAACCTGGAGAATAGCTTCCAAAAAGACATGGAAATCAAAGTAGGAAATTGGCCAAATATGAACTTCAAAGGCAATACTGTGGCCAGACAGAATAATGAAAATCTCTGATGTTCAAAGAGAGCTTACATAGAAATAGGCAAGTTATTTAACCACCTGTTTTAATGTTCGTACAGGTATTACTGAAATACTGAATTCTGTTCTGAAGTATGTTGAAATTCAGTCCAAAAGGGAAGTTCAAAAATAAAAAATTAACAACTGACACACAAATATAATTAAAGAATTAAAAAGATAGAAATTCCATCAGAGATTACACTTGCGTAGCTAATTAAAAAGTTGACAATGTGACAAGTAATTTGATCTTACTCAATAAGAATGTATGTAAGAACAGAAGTTACGTAGGGCTTTTCAGTTTACCAAGCAACAGTATCATACATGTAATTGCACAAGACAAAGCTAGACAAACCTTAGGCTACAAATAAGGTGCAAATGTTTTTACGGGGAAGGTATTTAACTACTGGAACAAGTTATGATGGCTCTAGTGGATTTTCCATCGCTGGAATTTTTTAAGCAAAGAGTCAGTGTTTTTCTAAAAGATATACTCTATTCCAAACAGAAATAAATTGAAGCAATGTCTCTGGTTTCTATGAGCGAGGCTAGTCAGGCCAGATCATTAAAACTATCCTTTCTAGCATTATAATGTATGTACCTATGATTATTTAACATGAGAATAGTGTCCAGTTTACTGGACTATAACCTTATTTAGGCTTTTTAAATATTGGCACATTACATTTCTTCCAGCCCTGCAACTTCCCCTGTACCGCAAGCTTGTTGAAAATCAACATTCAGGAGGATATTAATTTAAATTCAGCTGTCTGAAAGCTAGCTGTTTAGTCTGAGCTAGTCACCTAGGTCCTTTCTATACTCAGTAGAGAAAACTAGGTACTTTCATGAGTCTATTCCTTCCAGATCTCTTGGGCATCTATTTTCAGCCAGGACAAGTCTGCAGGTGCCTCTCTCTCTTTCCATTGACTACAGAAGGTGTCTTAGTTTAGAATGCTTTAAACTTCATACCTAAAAGTGGTCAAAGTTAGATGAAAGGAATCTATCCTCAATACTCCAAAGGTCTTTTTCAAAATCCCTGGATTCAACTTGGTTAGCTCCGCTAATTTAAAACATCTGGCTTTATTAGATAATGTTCAAAGTGTGCTTCAGTTACTGCTGAACAGATAGTGTTTCATCACCATCAGCATATAAATGCATGTCATCTGTATTTTTCTAGGAAAAGAATAAATTTTTTTTTAATAGCTCTTTCTTATTGCACTATTGTTCAGAATTCTGTCATTCCTATCTAATAATGAACTGGACTGTATATTCATTTAAACAAGTTCTCTACAGCCTTGGGATGGGATTCACCCCATTAAACATAGATACCTATTGTGTAGATGTCCAGATCTGAACTTTGAACCTGCACTGCCATTATAGCCAAAGGAGACCAGAAAATACTGCCAGTAGAGAATGAGGTGCCGTATCTTTCCATAAATGTCCAAACTAGGAGAGATGAAACACAGTAAAGAATCTGTTCCTCTTCCTTGACTATTATAAGAATTTGGGTGACTATTTCAGATGGCTGCATCCACAATGTAAACATTTAAAGTTAAGATGAATGATGACTTTGATGAATTTTGGTTTTCCACAGCCTGATTTTGGGTGCTTATTTTCCCTTGTTCTTAGTTTTTTTCATTACTTTAATAATCTCCTCAGAGATCTCATTAGCCTCATCATAAAAGACTGGCCTCAGCTTTGTAGGTGATGAGGCCATTCAAACTTCCTAGGCCTTCTTTACACAGAAACAATAATGATATTCCACAAAAACAATTCCTTTGTATCACTTACAAAGTCAAAAATTAACTTCCACAATAGCAGAAATTAACTTCCACAATAGATTACTTTTTATCTTTCTTCATTTGCAAAGTAAGAATGAACAGCAATAACCAGTTACATGTTTTTCACTTGTATATACTTTGAATCTTTCCAAATATCTGAAGTCTTTTAGAAGGTATATTATGAGCAGTTTCGTAAGCGCCTATACACACCACCATTCTCACTCACTCACTTCAGAAGCATATCCCAATCTACAGCCTGCCAACATAACCAAGAAAAAGTGTGACTGTAACACAGAGAAGCATTGTATTAATTTGACATGGTGACATGGTCTCTAGCACAATGATTTAAATATTCTTTCAGGATCTTCAGATGACTTGAATTCTTCCTTTAAAACATGTTTAGACTCATCTTTTCACTACTAAATTAGTTGCACTTCCTCATCTGCCTGTGCCTTGCAGAACAGTCTGTCCACAATTCATCGTAAAAGAGCATCCCTCTAAAAAAATGTGTACTCTTTAGTGGACAGCTGGAATCTTTTCATGAACAAGCTTGATTGTTCCAGGGTTTCAGCAGCAGTCATAGACATCTTTGTTGTTTTGCAACAGCTACGTTTTCTGCTGTTTCCATGAAGAATGTGGTAATGGCTGGATACTTCCCGTTGTCTGTGACTTCTCCTATTTCTCTTCCATCTAACTGTGACGAACTCTAAGTGTGAAGAATGTTGCCTGGTACTCCTGCTTATCTTGGCTATAAACTGCCAATCCCCCACTGGATTTCTCTTCTCCCTTGGTTTGTGGACAGCTATCTCCAACAGGCTGATGCCTGTTCCGTAGTCTGATGTCTAAAAATTTCTCCTGCTTTCTAGTGTCCCACATGTCATTACTGGGTCTTTGAAAATACAAATCTCTTTTCCAGAACAACCATGAATTTTTACTTCAGAAAGAGGAAATATTTTCCGGTGTTTGGTAGAAAGAAAGCATTGATTCATCTGTCACAGGTCATAACCATTGTTCCATTCCCAGTCATAAGAATATTGAGTGTGGAACTGAACATAAAAGAAAAACTTCATAAACTGCCTTTCTAAACTGCCTCCAAAATCACCCTGTTGGTCTACTCGGAATGTCACATGGCAGCTGACATACACCAGTATTTGCCAACCTTTTTGCCACATAGCATTGCTTGAGAAAACTGAATGTATTTTGGGTGCAGTTAGAAATAGGTGAAAACTTGGAACACTGGTTTTCTCTCACAACTGTGTGCATATACCTGTTGTTTTGTGACTAGCAAATACTGTTTGCAGCAGTGACAAAATGTGAAATATGAGAATCTGGCTGAAATTACTTTCCCTATATATTTTTATTCCTGATTTCCTGGACAGAAACATGTATATACACATTGCGTAGTGAATGGTCAGAAAGTCTGATGCTTTGAGAAAGTCTCTGACCAACTGTTCAAGTACTCAGCAACTGTGTCATTCACGCAGAGCAAATGTTTCCCTGAAGCATCAGACTTTCTGTGCATATGAACATAGGCCATGAACATGCGCTGAAGAACACTTGGGATTATGCATGTATTGCAACCTAGTCAGAACTACAGCAGCTGTGACATTAATCCAACTAGGCATGATTACTGAAACACCAGATACCTGGTAAATGGATGAAAAAATATCAAAGTAACCCAGACAAATTTTCCAGAAGCAAAAATATGATTGGTCCTGGAAAAATCTGTATGTAACAACCCCTACATAAATACAAAGTGTGCTTTCAGTCAGCTATTCACTGGAGAGGCTAGAAGAATGAAAACACCTGGACATTCTGTCATCACTGAGAAGTATGGTGCAAACATACCCAACAGCACAGACACAGTGCTGCAACTACTGTCTCACCTGTGTCAGGCAGACCAACTGAATAGACGACGCAAGATTCAGCACTGTACTGACTCTGGCATTTGAGCAACTAAATCTCCTCCACCCACTCTCCTTGCCATCTGGGAATGCCTCTTTAGCCTTTCTGAAACTCCAGTAATTGATTCTTGATGGTAATTCCAACAGTGCCAGCATAGAAGTCAAGTCAAGCTCATAAGCGTTGGTGGATTGGCCAGCTGTGCCCTGAGCTGTCATGGTGCGCCTGTTGATTTGCTTCATGAGCAGCTCATCTCTGGCAATACAGAACAAAAGCACTCGGACTAGCACATCTGGAGAAACTATTGTAGGTCCAACAGAATATATTTTCTCAGACTGTCCACTATGCTTCACTTATTATATGGGCATCCATTATTATATGGGATAGGAACCACTATGTCTCACTGGTCTGATATATCCTCCAAGAAGGCCTATCTGTTGCTTCACTTTGCTTTGCTGCTTTGCCATTCTAGGTATAACACAACATACAAGCATTAGAAAGTGGTTGGAAATATCACAGCAGGATAACTGCTAATTAAACCAGCCTTTATTCAGGGTTAGAAATTCTAGATGACCATATGTATCGTCTTCTTGTGGGTGGAAGAATTCCATTCCCTGAAAAGTAGGGGCAAAACCAAACTACACACATTTTAAAAAATGGGTATGCCTGTACTGCAGTCATAGTACTAGAATAAGGCAAATCATCTTACACTGAGCTCCATGCTACCTAAGTTAGACAGTTAAGAAGGCTCAAGACAGCTCGAGCAAGCTAGCTCTGATGACCTCTCACTGCACTTTTGTCTCTTTATGGCCTAAGGAGAACAGGTTTTTCATAGTTTATTAACCTGGATCTCTGAGCCATGTTAACTTCAACACATACACTGGTATTGGATTCTCCCTGGTTATATCCTAGTTGAAAGGCAAATGCATTTTGCAATATGCCCTGCAGTCCTGATGCCCAATTGTTCATACATATTGTGGTTCTAGTACTGCACCTGTGGTTTGTTTTTTTTTTTACACAAACCAGAATGTATGCATCCAGGTTTAGTTCTAATGTGCAATCAGTATGTGGCCAGGCTATGCACTTGGACATAAGAGCTGGGAACTGCTCCAGCATCCTACTGTTTAGACTTACCCGTTTTATCATTTTGCCTTGTGTTAAGGACTTCTTAAAGACTTAAGGGAATGAAGCTTTAATAACAGCTCCATTTACACTTCTTATATTAGAAAAAATGCTATTTTAAAATATCTGGATAATTAAAAATACAGAAATATTATTTGTGAAGAATGGTTTTGTTTGTTTAGATAGAATTACTTTCATATTCTCCAGATTAAATGTCTGCAACATTTGTAATTAAGCACTTCCATGAATGTTCATTTGAATGTAATTGAAAACAAACACACAGAAAAATGAAATATACGCAGGTGCTAAATAAGATAATTCCATGTAGCTTACCTACTTACTTGTAGCTCTTAGCACTAATTACAGGATGTGTTTAAAGAATTTCATCAGCTGGATGGATTTCTTAAAATAATTAATATCTTCTAAAAGTATCCAACTCGTTTTCAAGGCTCAGTTTACAACTGTAAACTGTTACACCTCATTGTTACACATTTGCTGGGTGTATTGGGTTTATGTGGCAAGGTTTTGGTAGCGGGGGGGCTACAGGGGCAGCTTCTTTAAAAGTTGCTAGAAGCTTTCATTATATTCTGTCTCTCCTGACCAGTCAAGGAGAAAGAGTGATAGAGCGGCTTTGGTGGGCACCTGGTGTCCAGCCAGGGTCAACCCACCACACTGGGTGACTCTAGGACTTCAGATTCTACGCTATACATGCTGGCTTCAGTAGGGCACTGAACAGAGGACCGCTTACTTGAAGAGCTTGACAGATGTCTTCTTAAAGATTTACGCTTATTCGGTACATTCGACTGTGCATTGGCTGATAGTCTTTGGTATGGATGACATCAACCATTTGACTAGTTTGATTTAGTTTATCTGAAAATGCATTCTGCCAAACTTCCATTATTTTTGCTTTTTGGGGGACTAGCAAGAACTACTCCTTCAGGTAAATTAGTATCTTCCAAGGATATTTAATTTTTTACTGCCAGTAAGAAAAATGAGCAGTAAAGAATCATAATGTTTCTTTTCTTGGCTATATATTTGGTTCACAGTCACCTCCTGGCTATGAAGAGATTCCAGTCTACCAAATGGAACAGCTTATGGCATGAATCAACAGTGCAGCCTTTTAAGGTCAGAGGTGATACAACTGATATTCTACATCACTTCCAAAAATCCTTCCCAAAACTTTTGCATACTGTGATACTTAGGAGGTATGACAAATTATTCCATGTCCTTCATGGCAATGTGCAGTCACAGGTGTTTTTATCTTAACTCTCTTTAACCTCTTAATTCTTGACCAGGTTTGGCTGCATTTTAACGATTCATTACAGAACAAGTTTAGTTTGCAGTCAGACTGCTTTCCCCCCTAAAACTGAGATCTTGTGAACTACAGAGGAGGATTAGTCAAACCTCATGGAATCTGAAATACTTCAAGGTATGTGGGATAGCACTGCATCTCTTAGTCACATCCATTTGTAGCCCTGATCTAAAATTCAAGTGAATTTTCTGCTCATGAAATGAATATTTCATTTCTGAATGATACAGAGTGGAATTCAGACACTTTATCTTACACATCTCCCTAAGTATCTAAACAACAGAGTGATTAAATCTGTTCCTCTGACAGTATTTCTTTTGAGATACCAATCTGACTAAGTACAGTGAAGAAGGTTTCTGCCACATTAGACAGGGTGACTGTTTCTGGATACTGAATGGGAAAGCTTATTATCACATCTATGGATGTTTTCCCTAATTGAATATGCCATGGGTATGGCTCAATAAAGTCCATTGAGAAGCTGGAGAATACTGCTTAATTATCAAAAAACTGTGAAAAAGGGGTTTGCAAAGATCAGTCATTATTCTCCATATTTCCTATTATTGTAATTATTTTCCATTGATATAAATCAGATGATCTGAATCACAAAATCATTTGGGTTGGAAGGTATCTCAGGAGGTCATCTAGTCCAACCTCCTAGTCAAAACAGGGTCAACACTGAATTCAAACCAGGCTGCTGATGACTTTGTCAAGTAAGGTCTAAATTCCTTTGGATGGAGAATCCACAGCCTCTCTGGGGAACTGTTCCACTGCTTCATTACCCTCACAGTAGAATTTTTTTCCTTATATCCAGATAGAACCCATCATTTTTCAATTTATGACCGCTGTCCCTTGTCCTCCTACCGCGCACTTCAGTAAAGACCCTGCCATTGTTGCCTTGATGAATTTCTCTTAGACACTGGCAGGCTGCTATGAGGCACCACTGCTCAAAGGCCTTCTTTCTCAAAGCTAGACAAGCTCAGTTCTCTCACAAGTCATGTGCTTCAGTCCCCAACCATCTTCATGGCCCTCTACTGGACATGGAGCCCAAACTGAACATAGTAGTCCTGATGTGATTTAATAAGTGCTACGTCACCACCCCTGACCTACTGACTATGCTCCCGCTAACACAGCCCAGGATGCTGTTAGCTTTCATCACTCCCAAGGCACCCTATTGCCTCATGTTCAGCTTGCTGAACCTATCTTCCAGGTCCTTTTCAGCAGAATTGCTACCCTGGCTGTTAGCCTCAACACGGACCAAATGCAGCTGCTTCCTGTCATATTACTAATGCACATCTGCTTTTATGATACAAATACACGTGTGTGCTGGCACATGCGATAAGAATTGTTCATATATCCTCTCATATGTTCAGGCCATCCATCAGTTATGAGTTGAGAGGCACTTCCACTTCAGTTCTGTGAGGGACCCACATACAAACCCACGTTCAAACACTTGTCCACTGCATTACAAAAATATAAGTTTCTTGTACACGAGAAGAGAAGTGCACCTTGGACAAAAAGTTTAGATGCAACAAACTTAACACAAGTTCCTCTATTTTGTAGTTTCGCTCTTCTTTTTATCAGTTGTCTTTTCTCTCCCTTAACATATTATAGTCATTCCAGAATATTGCAAATAATAAAAAAATTAAACACCTGTGATATTTTTCTGTACATCCTTATTTATCTGCAAGTGCAAATAAATGTTTCTAATTAGTCTAAATATTTTAATTAGGACTGAAAAATAGAGATTAACCTAGACTGAGATGAAATCATTACAAAAGTATATTATCAGAATTGTCTTTATACAGTGCGTTCAGTGTGCTACAACTTATAAAACCTAAAACCTGCATATTAAAAATGAATGAAAACAACAAATGGCAGGAGGGCAGAAAATGCATTGTGTCAGCTGAATGTAAATAAAGCAACATTAAAAAGTCATCAGACACTAGTTTCAAATTAAGCTGTAGTACAGTATATATTCCCCTGTGCTTTGTAGCCAGTATAATGCAACTGTGATGGGAAGGTATTACTTTCCAGAACTGAAAGGGCAGCTTAGATCTGAGTCAGTTCAAGCACTGGTATTTAAATTGAGTCTTTAAACATTTTTGACCAGTGGATCTTTTTAACCCGACTACAGATATAGCCAAGTACAGATATATGTATGATAATGCAGGACCATTAGACTGTGCCATAAGTGAAACTGCTCACAATAAACTGCACAATCATTAGTGCAGGCATAAATTCAGTATTAATAATAACGCTACACCATAAGTCAACTCTTACTCTCAACACATTTACCTGAACATGAAGTAAAAAGAAAAGTCTGCAAACAGTGAATGTTTCAGGAAATTTATGAAAACTGAGAGCTCCTACAATCTCTATCTTTAAGGTCGTAAGACTTATCCCTCCTGTGCCAAAGGAATAACTCTACTGGCTTCAACTAGTGAGATAAAACTTTGCTAAAAAAATCTTTTCGAGAAAAAAATTCTTTCTAGAGCAAGATATTTGCAGAATGAGCTCATACTTAACTCCTAAAATAAGAATTTTTATAAGTAAATGCAGAATTCACTGAAACTGTTCCAGGTAAACTAAGACTTTGTACTATTCTATCTTAATTTGTCCCCAAATCCAGTTACACTCAGTTCCTAGCTGATTTTCTGCCATACTAGGCAACTATCCATTAAGATAACCCAACTTCTTTTGCAAAAGTCACTTGAGAATGACAAAATGCTGATGTGACATCACTACCAGCCTAGGTCAGAGTCAAGTCAAGTACTCTAGAGGTGAATGTTCACATCATATTTCCATTCCTAACAATACCACCTAGCTGTAGTATCCTTAGCGCTGAAATACTGTTCCTAATTCACTACTTAACCAAACATTTTTAGGATAAAGTTCAGAAAATTTGAGGTACACAGCAGTATTCAAGAACTATTTCAAATGAAAGCTCTCTTCTTTTGACCATGCCAAACCCCTTCAATGATTTGAACTCCAAATAAGAAAAACCTTCCACCTCACCTTCACCACTCCATTTTCATGCATAGTGATACAGTTGTTGGGATCCTCTGAAAGTTGATATAAAGCCTGAGCTGTAGCTCTATGAACTGATGGATCATTTGACTTCAAGTAACGTACTAAAGGAGCTACAGCCTTGGTCTCTCCAAAGGTAACTCTATTGCTCCCCCACATGCAACAATGGGAAATGGCTTCTGCTAAGCGACGTCTTAATTTGTCATTGTTCTGAAGAAGGTAAAAATATAAAAAATTAAAGACAACATAATACAATAAAAATTTCATAGGAAAATAGAATTGTATTCTCAAACATCTTTAAGGCATCCCAATTTAACTGCAGTACAATTAAAAACTGGAGAGAGCTGTAAGGCATGGAACTAGTAGTCCCTTATTCTCCGTGTATGAAGTGCTGTGAATTTTTGTATTATTTCAAAGGTGCTTTTAGACTGACCAGAAATTAAATAAGATTAACATTAAAATGTAACATATAGCCCCATCACTGAGATTCTCTGCATGGTTCAGATTTGTTGCTCTCTTAACCCCTTGTGGTTTTTTCATATGGCAGCTGCATCTCTCAAAAGCCATATTCAGCAACGATGACTATTAAAATGAAGATCATCTTCCAAAGCAATTTTAGTACCAGCCACAGAGTGCTTTCATGTCCAATACACATCTCATGGAGGAAGGATTCTACAGTTCTTCCTTGTAGCTGCTGCAAAATCTACCGCTCTTGTCATAACCTTTTAGTTGGGTATAATGTAGGCTGACATAAGAAACTCAGATACTTAGCATAATATGTTTAGAAGTTACTTACTGTGTTTGCTAGTTTGGACAACAGAGGGACAACTCCATGATCTGTTATAACGGCTAAATTTTCTTCATCTTTAGCTATATTTGTAATGGCTGCACATACACTTGCTAAAACTTCTTTATTCTTTGATTTTAGCAAATTGACTATCAGTTCCAAGCCACCAACAAAGGATCTAACCATTTCACCAGCATCCTAAATGAGAATCAAAGAAAAATTATTTTTAAATATTCAATCTGTATTTATATGCAAATGTTAAAAAACAGAGATTGGCATGACATAATTGTTCAAAACCGCAGCTATTGCTGTGTTGCCTTCACCAAGAAATATGGCTGATTTGGAACTCGGAGCACTCTTGATTGACATATGAGAGTTAGACTGTTTTACATACCACCATCTAGGCAGAAATTCAATGCCTAAATAAAGGTATCTAGTGTCATTTTAGATACCACAGGGTATTTTTTATGGCCTCAAGCTGTCACTCCATAAGGGTGCAAGTCTCCCTTATCTGCTCTATCATATTTGCCATGTGGGTGCCTCACATACCTTAGGGCATCTAAAACAACAACAGACACCCCTGTTTAGGCTCTCATAGAGTCTTCTATTTCCTACATTAAGTCTGACAGCTAAGACAAAGGAGTGGTAATATTATTTTCTTGTATCAATGCAAATAAGTATTCAGGAATAGTCAAGAGGGGAGGTTATGCAAGTCATGACAGCAACTGTGGGAGAACCATGGTGCACCTCAAAGTACGAACAATCAATGTAAAATGTGACTAAAGGACACAAACACAACTCTGGAAAAATGTCTAAGTATGCTCTTAGAAAAGAAATAGAAAACTAAACAGTGTGCCTTGATCTTGAATACAGTATACAGATCTGGTGCATCTTTTCCATCTTGAAAAAGTTACAGTAAAATTAGAACAGGTTTAGAGAAAGGTGACGAGAGTAATCAAAGGTAGGGAACAGCTCTGTAGAAGGAATGACTACCCAACTAGGACACTCAAGGCTATAAAGGAGAAAAACGAGGAGCAGTATGGTAGAGGTGTATAGAATCTTCAGTAGAATGGAAAGGGCACAGAGGGATCTCTCTTCTAGGAGAAGACCTGGGAGCATCAGATGAAATTAGCAGGTGGCATGTTCAGAATAAAATGAAGTTATTTTCAAACAAAGCATAGTTAAGATGTTGAAGTCCTTGGAGCAGGACTGCAGTGGCTGTTAGAGGTTTACATGTTAGAAACTAACTAGACAAATACACAGAAAAACAAAAAGTCCATTAAGGGTCATTCAGTACAAAAGTATTCCCTCTGACTGAGAAAGTTCCTGAGCCACAGATTTCTTGAAGGTGGGAGAGCCTTCTGGGGAGGTGAACCACAGCTACAAGTTTGCCCTGTTCTTCTACCTTTCCTTAGGCATCCCTTGTGGGCTAGTATAAGAAACAGAATAGTGTCAGTGAACCTTTGGTCTGACACAGCATTGGCTGTTCTCACACTCTTTATTAGCCAACTCAAATTATCAAGCACATGTTTACATGTCAATGTATAAAACAGAGAAGACCAGAAGTTTTGGCACTGTGAGACTGAACTAACAGGTATGGAATTCATTTGGTTGCCTCAAGCAAAGAGGACTGACAGTATCTGATAAAGTGACATGCAGCATACAGTACTTCATGTACCCTTAAAAGCACACACTGTATAAATCTAAGCTTTGTTTAAGCACAGATTCTTAACTGATTGAGTTACATAGTCACTGACCAATGCTGTACACCAAGATTCACTGCACTCCGTTAAACTGAGATGCTTAAAAATAAATGTATCTCTTTCTTTGGGAAGATGTTCCACCACATAAGATTACATTATTTTAGACAATCTCTTTTCAGTTTCCTCATGGACAGAAACAATGCCAGAATAGAAAAACATCTACTTCTTTGAACGGATGCCTAGTTATACAGAGCCTGAAAGACAACACTGCAAAAAGCAGCAGCATTTTCAGAAACGTCATTATAAACGTAATAATTATCAAAGGGGTGGATGGAACTTCAAGTGCCTAACCTGACAATATCAAGTATTGCAATGTAATCTGGAGACACCACCATTTCTACTTGAATGGGCCCATCAGTTACGTTAGTGGAGTAGACCTTTATACTAAGCATAGACTATTTGAGCTTTATCAGGACTTCTTTATACAATCTATGATCCAGTCCGACTTTTTTTGTTAGATTTTCAACCTTTTCGATGTGGATCTGGAAAGATGACTGGTTCTCTTAAAGTTCCTTGTCCAATGAATATAGAAAGTAGTGAATGACTTAATTATGGCTAACTTAAGGATTTCTGTAGAAACATAAGACTTAGGAAAAGCACGTGAACTATTGATTATGAAACAGACACAGGTCAGAAACCACTGTGGGAAAGAACTTTAGGTGTTTTTTGATGGTCATCGAATTTTTACAGAATTATTTACTAAAAGTATACCATTCGTGCCCAAATCGTATCCTTCACAAAGGGCACTGAAAATAGGTCAGAGGACATTCTTGGTGACATCATGGTGGCACATCTGCAGGTGGCATTGGATTGCCTGGTGTCAAACCATTCTTACACTGGAAAGAGAGTAAAAGTGACTGGCCAAATGGTTAGCAGTAACTTTGTAGAAGAAATTTTAGCCTGTGCATCTCAGTGATGGTAAATGTGCAGAGATGGAAAGAAAGGTCTGCAAGTGGAATTAGTTTCATTTGCTTCCTTCAACAGGTGAGAATTTTGAATAAAAACGACTGGACACTCTCCTGAAACCCTTTTGGACTGAAAGGTCTTACGACTTCAAGAAAGTGCAAACATGGATAGTATGAACTTTCCTAGGGCTAGGGAGCGACCCTGAGACCAAGAATGGTTTTGATTATATTTATTTCTTTTTGGGGGCTGATTTATGAACAGAGTAGGGTCCAATTGTATTGTGTTAGCTTTGCTGAGCAAATCCATCAAATTGCTCATGGACTTGGGTAAATAAAAATTCCAGAAGATGCTGTGCAGTTCATCCTTTTTAGTTCTGGGTCTAAACACCAAACAGAACTCTTAACTGTGATGTTTCCTCCTCACAGAGAGCAAAAAGAGTGCATAGGCCCATCAGGAATGAAACATTTTCCAGAAAAGGCAGTGCAGTTCTTGAGATTGCAAGGGAGAGGTTAAAGCCATACAGTGTGAGGGTCAAAACCAGAAGCCACAGCATGTGGAAAAAGGGTAGTAACCAAGAGCAAACTTCTTGCTGAAGTCCTAAAAAACCCAGAATGAACAAGCAACAGAGGTCCTTACAGAAATTAAAAGAGGATCTAAAAGTTTATGCAGAAGAAGGACAATACAGGTTTGTGACTCAGAAAAGCAGCTGAGAGAAACAGAGAAGGGCGGGCAGTGGTCTCCACTTCTATTACCATGTGAGCTGCATGTAAAGGCAGTTGGGCTTACAGCGTTTCCCATGGATACGCTAGCATAAACGTTTCTACATCATCATTAGTGTATGCACACCACAATGTAAATGTATCTACAGACAGTCACCTGAATAAAAACAATATTTTTCAGTATCAGTTTTCATGTCTGTCTTGAAATTTTAAAATTTGACCAAAGGCAGTAGATAACGGGTTACAGAGAAAGATTTCTACACAGAAATATCTTCCCTGTATGTATTAGAGGGCTAGACAGCTAAATGACCAGACACAGAAGAAGGAAAGAAAATGAGATACTTTACATTTACTTCAATTCCTTTAAAGTTACGACAGAAGTGTGCCTTACTTTGTGTCTAAATATCGGCTCAACAAATGAGAAAGGTTTCTGTTCAACAAGTAAACTCTACAGTCTAAGATTTGAAATGGGCCCTGCTATACATGAAAATGATTCAGCTTTTCTGTATGATTCAGATATCTGTGTATTATTATTCATGTTCTTGAAAGATGTTTCATGAAGAGATAAGATAATCTGTATCCCATCTTAATGAACTACTATGTACATTTTATATTTTCCTACATGTACATATTTTCTTTCCAGGTGATTATAATCCTACTTGTTAAATTTCTCTTCTGACAAGCTTATACTTTCCACATTTTGTAAAGCAGTACAGTCCAATTAAACTGATAGAATAATACATAAACAAACCAGCAGTAAGTAAAAGAAAAGAGTTTCAATAATCGCCTGTGAAACCAGCTAAACACAAGGACAGAACCTTCTACCAGTGATGAAAAGCAGAGGGAAACTGCAGAAACCACATGTCAGGAAAGTTTCCCAAATGTGACTGTGGGTGTAGTCTGGTGGTCTGTGCAAGACAAAGAGAAAAGCAAAGAAGCAAGAAATTTGAAGAACAATGAGCAGAAAGAAGGATTGAAATGAGAGCTTTAAAATCCATTATGTTATGTACAAGATCTTTTTTTTTTTCCCCAAAAAAAAATTTAAACAACAAATGCAATCTTTCTGGTATCATTTAGCAAAACCATATACTTGCTTTGTATAGTAAATTTCTACTCTTTCTTTTTACTGAAAGATGTGTATTTATTATATACAATTGCCATACTTTAGAGATATTTAAAGAAGAAATTATATGAAGTTGTGCTTATGATTGCAGAGGTCTGGATTTAATTCTTCTGAATCTATGTTCTTTGAGTACACTTGTATTAATGATCAGATAGCTGTTCATACTATAAAGTCTAAAGTAATTTCTGTAATTTTAGTTTCCAAATACTCTCAGGCACTTTCATCTATACTTATTTTTGTAACATAAGAGAAGAAAAATCATATATAACATGTCTTTAGAAATCTTTTTTTGCTTTTTGTTTCACACAAAATGCAATCTTTAAATTCCACCTTCTAAATTAATCAACACACAACTTTTTTTGTGCGACTTAACCCAAAGAGTTTGTCATTTCCAGCTATTAGTGTGTGTTAAGCTTTCATATTTACCTGTAGTCCTTAAACCTCACTGCAGATATATAAATGACATTGTTTCAAAGTCTGGGTAGTTTACTATGGGATAATAACATGATTTTGATATTGAACTTGAAGTGGAAAGTGTTCCGTTTCCAGCCCAAGACTACATTTATACTTTAGCATTTACATACTGCAAACTCTAATCTACTAATATAGGCATTAAACTACATTTACTTTATTTAATGTTACATATGAAGTTATTCAACAAACTTCAAGTATTTTGAAAAGCTTAGAGAACATCTTAGGATACAGCTATACAAAAAACAACTTGAAAGAAAAGAAAAATGCATTTAAGAGAAGTTAGGATATTTACTCCCCCCTTACCTATTGTGACAAAACTTCACTTCTTAGTTGTTCTAACAAGGCTACTCAGTTCAAGTTAGGCAGGAGAAAAAAATGGTATGGTAAGAATAAAGCCTAAGAAACAGTCTTTATAGATAAAAATACTGATAAAATCATTGCTAAGCAATGAAATAGATAATTTTATTGTATACATCTGAGTGTATGTGTTAATGACAGGTTGAATGCTTCTGTTTTAACAATAACATTTCCTGAGCTGAACAGACAGGCCAAACACAAAGACATTTAAAGAAGCAATAAAAATGTTAAAAAAATTGGGGGGGAGGGGAGCAAGAACATTTTACTGTATTAACAGGAAATATCTTCATTTTAAATCCTCATCATTATTATAACTTCTATGGTAATATTTAACCTGAGGTGACAGATATGAAAAAATATGGATTGTTAACTACATTTTAAGTAGCTGAAGAAGACAGGAAGAGATAACAGGATTTTTTGTGACTTCACATGACCACATCTTCTAACTAGCAGGCAGCAAAGTTTTTATCCTCAGAAAGTATGATAAATACTAACTAAAAATTTGATTCAAAGGGAGAAGTTTGCAATCTCAAGCAGTAAAATAAGCCTATCTGGCACAGATGCTGAGGCCAGCAAAGTTACCTGCTGTGCTAATAAAAGCCTCATCCTGCTACTCTTTAATCACGTATTTTCATCTTGTTGAACTGCATGACTATTAACAAAATTTAGTTAACTTTCCCTTTTCACTTACTTCTATATTGGCTTCTGCCAAGAGTGGAAATACTGTGAGATGGACCAGTTTTACACATTTTTTTTAATTAGGAGCACAAAGCATTACGATATTTGCAGAAAGACAGATTTGGAAAAATCACTTGATCTTTGTAGTATTTATACAAGGAGAACATTTGGGATTTTTGAGTTCTCTTGTCATCATATTATATATTTTTTTGTGGTTATTTTCAGTAAGTAAATGAAGTTCATCAGCCTTAAGTTGAGACATAGAATCATAGAATGGCTTGGGTTGGAAGGGACCTTAAAGATCATCTAGTCCAACCCCACTGCAGTGGGCAGGGTTGGAACATACAGTTCTTGTAAAAGAACTACTGAATTCTTTTGTAACTGAATTCCTTTCTTCTTCCAAGGTGAGTACTGGTTTCTTTGAAAGATTTAAAGCTAAACACCGTATCACAAAAACACATGGTGTTTATCTTTAAAAATACTCCACCTTAAAGATAAAAGTTTCTCCACTAAAAACGAGTAGAATTTCACTCTTAGAACATCTTAAAAAGCTTAAGGTGTCAAAGCTAATTTGTCAAATTGAATTGCTTTTGTCCCAAAAAAGTGATAGTATAGCTGTGCAAATAAACTTTAGTTATCAAAAGTCCTCTTTAAACTACCTTTTCCTTAATGAAGGAAGCTGTCCATTTCCATCCCCCATTGCCAAGTGAATAACTTACCATCCTAATGTGCAACTCAATTTAAAACTCTAAATAAAGAAATGCAACAGATAAATTTCTATATTACAACTGTTTAGTGAAAAAATGAAAGACACAATTTACATAATGAAGTTTCTATTTGTTTCTTATTAAATAATTCAATGGTAATATTAATCAATTTATATTTAAAGGTTAATTTTATTCCTGCCTATACAGCTGTGGAGGTTTCCACTGTAGCAGAACAGATGAAGAAACATCTTATAAGACTACTTCACTACGTCTCACAACTTTTCTTCTGTGTTGGGAAAACACAATGTGTTGGGAAAACAACAGTAGACAATCAACATAGATTTTCTGGTCCTCTTCACCTCACTGAAGCAGCTAAAGCCAGAGCAGCAAAGCAGAGTAGCTTTAACATGGCTCCTGGAAGAGCAGAATTCCTTACTCCTGGCTCTTCAGGGATTTGATCATCGCACAGTTAAATACTTGGCAAGTATATTGCTATTGATAGTCTCAAGAAACAAAAGCAAAGTCCATTAGCCAAGCGTACAGCCCAAGAAAGCATGCAATGCATGTTCTCTAAAAGACGGTGGGGGGAAAAAAATGTCTACAGTCACTCATGCAACTTCTAGTAGTCCTTTCAACTTCTAGCAGTCCTCTTGTATATTGTTTTTCTTACTTTTCAGTCTGGTGGACTACACGTATTCTTTCTCCCCCTCCAGACAACTCTCACTGAAGTTCAGTCCTCGGTAAATGCCAAAATCCTAATTTTTTTCACAGAAGCAGTGAAACTACTAATATCAAAGTCCTTTGAGGTCACAGTAGAGAAAATGTCATGATTTGCTTTAGATTATTTTGAAAAGCATTTTAATAATGGAAGTATGAAAAACAGATACCATTGAATAACTGGAAAAAACTAAATATTGTTTCCATTGGGTTTGGATTGAATTGAATCCAAGTAAGCGTCTAAGCAAACTTCTTATAAATATTAATATGTTTATGAGATAGTCATCACTAATATGTAGTTTAATATTGTAGAGATGCAAGACAGCAATATTGGAATGTTCTGAGGACAGTCTAGGTAAACAACCAATGCAGTGACAACACAAACTAATAAACTGTTGTAACAATTATTGTTTGTGTCTTTGCAACTCTGGCATGGTTCCATAAATTAGAGTGGTATATGAGAAGGCAATCATATCATATTGTACCACTTACCATTACAGACCACTGAGAATCTGAATAACAGGCATGAAGTATAAAATATGTTATAGTTCAATCAAAAGCTTCTGTGCTAGATAAAATGATTGCTTGAAATTTTTCTGGTTTATATTACGCAGTTAATGAGACACAATGATCTCTGTGCTCTTTTCTTGCCTTAAAATCTATGGAAGTCCCATGTGGCAAGTGAGAGGGTACAGACAGAAAAAAAGTGAGATGGACAAGAAGGAAAAACAAAGAGATGAAAAAGAAAAAATGTGAGGGGGATGGGGTTCAAACTCCGTATAGATTTTAAAAATCCAATTAGCAAGTCTAATTTAAAAGTACAGAAGCTACATGACAAGCTGTTGACTAGCATGTGTAGATATTATAAAGTAAGTTACAAGGAAAGCTGGTCAAATATTTTCCAGTGGAACAGTATTCCATCAGAAAATGCTAATGGAATGGAACCAAAACCTTCCATAAGAACACAGCAACTTCTTGAAAAGTTTTGACAGAAACCAGGCAGAAAGGCAGGCTAAATTACCAACGTGCCTCTTCATCTTTTCTCTTGTCAGACAGATGGCTGGCGAGTAGCCTGCCAGGCTGCTTGGCTTCTGGTTTTCACAGAATCCCTGACTTCTTGCCTGATGGACTGCCAAACAGCTGGAAAGCCAGGTCTCCAGCAGCTCCTAAGCTTTTTGGCTTCTTGTGGTCTCCAAGCTCTCAGGCAGCTGCTTTGCATGGAACTTAGGACCTGAGGCTCCCCAATGACGGAGATATGGGTTAGGCTCACAGTTTCCCTTTTCTTCCCAGCTTTCAGATTACATGTTTTACAGGAACTGGACTCCTGTATTTGTAGACATTAATGACCTCAAGGCAATTTATGTCAGTCCATTCAGGACCTCCAGGGTAACATGTCTATAGGAGGCCCAAACAACTCCTGATAGTTGGTTCACTGAACTCCTAGGCAGCCTGTGTCAAGAATCATTGGATAGGCTGGTTCTGCATGTACCCTGTCAAGCATGGCCGCCAGCTATGGATTCACCAAGCCGGTTCTGGCTTCCTGGGGTTCCTAAATCTCCAAGGACCCTGGTGCTCTGGAAGGCCAAAAATTCCTTTTTGTCTCTCTTATAGTACTCTTTCGAAGTTGAGTTCATAATAAACGCTTAAAAATTTGGAAAGTCTACATCCAGGTATCAAGGATTAAAAGCTGCATAAAAATGAGATCAAATATAAAGAAGTAAATACAATTGACTGATGTTAAAAATGATAATGTCTAGAGAAAACAAACAGGAAAATGGAAAGAGCAGTAAGAGCACTAAGTCTGAACTGCCAAGGTTTCTGTATAGAATTGCAAGAAGCATAGCAAGGAAAACAAAGAAACTGGAAAATGTTGTACATAATCAAGTAGGGAATTTTGACATTATAGACTTAACTAAAGAATGGTACATAAACAAAAATGTATTGGTACTACTTAAGTAAAATTTTTAAAATATAAAACAAATGAACAACAGTTTGCATTATGGGGCATGACTGATCTTTATACCCTACATTTTTAAATTAGTAAAATGTGTAAACAAAGCATCTTAATTCATTTAAAACAGCAAATAATTTTACTATTTGTTAAATATCAGAAGAATTTCCAAGTTCAACTACATTTCTTTGTTACTTTTAGTAAAGAAACGTTCTCTGCGGTTTTATACATATGGTTACGTTAAAGTTTCCATAACAAGCAAAATCTATGTAAGAATCCTAAATAGCACGGGTCATCAGCAGCATATTTTCCACCCACAGGTTAACTCCAGACTGCTGGTTCCAGTAGAAGTCACTTCCTCAGTATATAATACTTGTGCAAGAGTGAAGGCTACTTGACCTTCACACATACTGATCTCATGACCATTCCCTCTTAAACCTGGTTTAGTTTTGATTTGGGTTTTTTTGTGTCAGCATGGAGATTCTCTTTCCCTGTATGCAGGAAATACACAGACAACTTTAGATGGCTGATCATCCTTCATCACACCCATGAAATTCCAGTGCAGAGCTGAAAGGGAAGCAATAACTTGGGGGGGCGGGAAATCATGCTTTATCAGGAAAGTGTGAGATGTCATTTTACAGGTACATTATAAGAAAACAGAGCAACTTTCTCTCTTCTCTCAAACCCCCAGTCTCAGACTGTTTACTTAAATTACTTTGACAGATTTTATACATAGCTGGCTTCTTGAAGTTCTTTAAGAAAGCCTTTACGGTTGTAAAGGCTAAAACTGAAACTTTGAAAGTTGAAAGCTGATACCAAGCACAGACAAAGGACAGAGCAAAAGATGATGCCTGACATTACCATTCCTGTTCTAATGTTTGCACCTGTAACTCTAATAAATATAAGGATGGAAAATAACCTCTACAACTTTTTCTTTTCTTTATTTCAAGACATTCTATTTAAAGGTTTCTTTGTGAGGAAATAGGTATTTTCATACAAACTCAAGCTGGCAGTGTTCCTCTTATGGCACAAGGCCTTTGGATGAATTTTATAATAGCCCAAATATCATCTTTGTAGAGTTTCTCTAGATTTTTCTGTTTGGGCTGATGTATGTTGGCAGAACATTATAAATACCGTTTTTCAAAGAAGCATCATAACCAAATATTGCTGTTCCAACATCAACAGAGTTGAGTAGACTTCTCTTAGCCATTTTTCATAATCATTTGTGTTTCTTGGACAGTGCAATTACGTTTTGTCATTACCAATGTGCCTGCAGTAGTAACTTTTCTTTTTGGAAGTAAGGAACTAATTAATAAGAATCTGCTTCTATTAAGATAATTCCTTTGAATAAATGACATTCTTGTCTCTTTAAGTCTTCTGTTTTAAAGAAATGTATGAACTGATTTATCCAAAACCATGAGATACTTAGGTCTAAGACTCACAAGTAGCACTCACAGCTGCTGTGCAAATTTTCTCAGGAGAGTTCTACCACTCAAATTGTATCACTGCCAGCCTACCTGTAAGATCTTCACTCTACAAGAAATTCTTAAGGTTAAAAATATTTAGAACTCATGCTGGCATACAGAAGCGATGACTGATACCAAACCAGTATTATGTCTGTCAGAGCTGTAACAGTTTATGTGCTACAGTGTACAATTTATATCCTCTATTTAAAAAGTCTTAGATCTGTCATGGACCAAATATCACTGACCTACATCATATTGCTGTAACAGGCAATATCACTTAGATATATCATACTGATACAATTCTATTCTATGGGGAGTATTCTGAACCAGCTACCATAATGTAACTGTCGACATACATAATTTAGGGTTACAGGAACTTGGATTCTGCTCCCTTTGCAATTAACTTCCTGTCTAACAGCAGGCAAACTAGTTAGACCTAAAAGCTCAAAACTGGCTAGCACCTAAACATCTTGAGAATTCAAGTCTTGGCCTTTTGTGATTCTTATTCCCCTAATGGTAAAACAGAAATGGTAGACTTTCCAATCTTAAACAGATTATGGTGAGAGTAAGTGCATGAGAGATAATCATGTACTCACATACTATGACAATAACAGCTCTATCAGTACGACAGATTAGCTTCTAAGATTTTATAAATATCATAGAAAATAGCTTTTAAGTTGGATGGACAGAAAATGTCTGTGCAGAAAAATGGATGCTGCACTACATTGTTATAAAAATTTGCTTCTGATACTATTAACAAGTTGTACTTCATCTATGAACCTACACACTACAGAAGAGAACCACTACAGCTTCCACAAAAAACACAAAAAGAAAACAAATCCAGATTCCAAACTCACAGCTATTTGAAACATGGTTTGCAGTCCCAAGTACAGCTTTGGAAAAGCCAGAATGCACATAATCATTTTAAAGTCATATACTTCCTACTGCTTTTGAATCAAACACTGCATAAAGGAAACCGTGCTCCTTGGAAGATTGTGTAAATTGTTGAATATTATTAAGTTCGAATAAAAATAATCGGTATTTTGTTTAGATAGAAATAGTTACTGCACTTCCACAGTGTGGCTATAATTGCTGCTTTATACATATTTCTTTCCATTCAGTGTCAGAGGAAAGGGTATTATTGGTAGGTTTGTTTCAGTGTGCCGCTCTGCCTCAGTCTCACACAAAGAAGTCTTTGTGGGGTCACAGATTAGCATTTGGGCAGGCAGCCAAGAGAGATGAAAGGAGGATAGCTACACTAAGGATGTACATAGCTTACACTCATCAAATATCCTGGGGAAAAAAAACAAGAAAAAATTCCATGTAGTCTGTAATTTCAGTAGCTGTCCTCTATCCCTTTAGTTTCTGAAAAAGTGCTTTTAGTGGAAGCTCTAGCAATGTGCATTTCTACTCTGGCACTACAAGTCACAGAGCCTTACACACAATAAGTACTACCTCAGTACTGAGATAAAGTAATATTTTAACATTCAGTTATAGCAATATTGTTCAAGAGAGAGGCAGGTATAGTCATATGTTGACAGAGGAGACATGTATACACCCCACCATTAGCTAACAGAAAACTTCATTGCACTAGAGTGTACATTTAAAAAAAGATGGAAAGATAATTCAGAATAACCAGCATGTCTGAAAAACACAAGGAAGCTGCCATTGTAGAAATCATTGTGAAGAAATGAAAGTGCTTAAGTTATAAAAATCAAGACCAAATGTTTGCACAATACTTTCATCCATATATCTGTATCTACATCCATCCATCTATGTAAATTAATAGCAACCATAAGTGCTCAATTTCAAATAGGAAACACTGCCTGCAAAGGATGCTAAGGATATCTAGCACTTTGAAGGAATTTCCATTCTTTATATAGTCAAGATCTCAAATGATATGCAGAAGGATATATTTTTGTGGTATAGTAGAGAGAAGATGCAAAAGTTGCACTACATATAGAGGTAGATTAGAAACGGAAGATATTACTGCACAAAGATTACAGATAAAAGACTACTTAGTATTCTAGGAAACTTCTAATGGGAAACAAAACCTTCCCCATTTATTTTACCACAGGTCAGTGGTAAAAATTCACTGAAGATGACTGACTTACAGCTTATACTCACCATTTTATCTCTATTTCGAAACTGACATGAAATAAATGAATAGCTCAGTCTTCTGCGCACAACTGACCTGCACAGCAACCACTATTCACAACTGGCACTTTTTGTTGGCAGTCTGAGCAGAAAATCTAAGGATTACCTTGGCACCGAGTCTGAAATATGCTCTGAAACCAAATGATGGTCTCTTGAGAATACAGCTGAAGTACCTCATAGTGGAGAACAACTACAACTACCTGTGCTATTCACAGCTTGTGAGTAGAAGCTTTCTGTTTTCAGCATTGTCAGATTTTCAGCATGCTTTATTTTGGAACAGTAAGCTTAGGTCCTGATATGTTATTAAAATATATTTTCCAAATACAGTAAGCACTGTAAAGGCAAAACAGAATGCTACAATGAGTGCTAGATGGAGGACTATTCACTTTTAAAAAGTGAATACATCCATTTTTTTAAGCAGTTAACAGAGTGAAATAGAGTGTAAGTAGCAAACAGCAAAGTATTACTGGAAATCATCCAAATATTAAAATTATATGTGAGTATATATATAAGAAAATTATTACTTTAAATCCTTTCTTACCTTAGCATTTTCAATGCAAGGACAAATAGCCCAAGCTGCACTTGCTTGAACATCTGGATTAGGATTTTTCAACAATGACCATAACAAACGAACACCATCTAGACGGTCAATTATCCTGTTGCAGAAACAGATCAAAAAAAAGGAGATAATTAATTATGGAGTAGACAATGTTAAATTTTAAATTATATCAGTTTGCTTGGAACACTGCTTTAAGAAATATCGGTATCATTTTCTTTAACGTACTGTTTTGCTTTATGTGTAAGTGCTTGTGTTTTATTGTCTGCTAATTGACATCAACATATTCAGTAAACATTGCTTACTATAGCAGATGGGTGTGAACAAATCATGTAAAGACAGAACATGTTTTCTAACTAAATTCATTAATACTGTTTACTTTTTTCTCAGCATTGTCATTCAAAATGCTTATAGAAGATAAACTGCATTATAACCAGAACTCATATAAACGTGAATATAAGCATGTGACTTTTTAACGATCTGCATGCAAAGTGAAATCTGAATTCAAGCATACTAGCTTCTTTCACATAGTAACAAATACTTTCCAAAACAAATATTTATGCCCAAAACTATGTACTTAACTTTTTATTCAGTCTATGCTTAATGTATTTACCTTACTCTATGACATATCTTAAAATACTATGTTTCTAATCTACCATTAGAAATTAAAATGGTCACACCACAGTGCATCCTTTGTTGGGCACAAATAACGCGTAACTTGTTTCCCATGTGTTCCTTTCCAACAAGACTAACACTAAACACTATGCCATAATTACTTAAACACACTGTAATCAAAGTATCTTCGTGACTAGCTGAAAACTGAATTATCATCAGAATCATCTCTACACCATCTGTGTTATGTTTACATATCAATCAGACTTGGGGATCGTAACTTCACATTAGGGTCCACTAAATACCTTAAATGGAGAGGAAGGTCAAACAAAACTTAATAGCCTTTACAAACATGCCTTTTTGCAAAAAGATATGTTAAACCCAAAGCAGATGAGCTGAAGATAAAGAAAAGCAAGTACAACTTCATTATCTAACCTCAAAAGTAAAAATTCAATTGTATAAAATTAGTCTACATCTTTAATTGTAAATACAAGAGAAATTTAAATACAGATTGTGCTTAAAAACATCAGATAAAAAATCTCATTTGTGTTCACTATAGATAGGCTTGCCAGGAAATTTTTAAAGTAGTTATAACATCAGCTTTGTATGTAATCCTGTCATCCTTTGAAGCAGAAAAAATAATTAAGCACATGAACTCTGTCTAAAATAACCAAGGATTTTATTCATAACTCTTTTATGCAAACTGGTTAAGCAACTATGTTTTTCAAAATTCTACTTTTTGCACAAAGCTATGGTTAAGCTGAGACACAATAAGTTTTTTAAGTTCTGCTAATTTTAATACAGCTTATTTCACATACTCAGCTCCAAATCAACTGCAATAAAATCATCATTCAAAGGACAAATTCAGAAGTCTTAACAAAATAAAACAGCACGATCATGAACTACACAATTACATTTATACGTTCACATAGTAAGGATGACTTAAGTAAAAGCTTCAAAACAAGCTTTTAAAACCCTCCAAACCCCAAACACTTTTAAGCAATTTTAACATTACTTTCCTGTCATTTCAGAAAGCGCATGAAATTTTTTCCTATATTGGAATTAATTAAAAAAGAACTCATGAATCTTTCTTCTAGTCAAGCAGAGTACTGACCATTTACCAACATGAGGTACTTCCTCCCAAGAGGGGCTAAATATAAATGACCCAGCTCCAACCAGTATATAAAAATCAAGAGATAGAAGCCAAACACTGAGCTCAGACTTTTCCACCACACTTAAAAAAACAAGCTTTATGCTGATTTATCTTTCCTTTCTATTTTTTTGAAACCTTTCTTTTCAATTTAAATTTTACTTTCATTTTCTTTTCAGTTTTCTTGTCTTCTCTTCAGCTTTTCAAGGTTAACTAGCCTCAATCTATGGTTCATTTTCTAAAGAAGAGTTTTGTGTTTTGCTTGAAGACCAGAAAGACCTGTTGTCTTAGACCCAACAGAATAGCTCAGAATATCTGGAAGTGTAGTCCTCCATCCATTCAGCATGTATAAAATCAAAATAAAGAACAGTATGGACTAAACAAACAAATCTTAAAATGACATTGTTCATCACCGATTACTGCTTTCTCTCAGTTGCACTAGATTAACTCAAATGAAAAGAACTCTACATACAAGAACAATGTTCTTAAATTCTCATACTGGAAGAATTATCGTTGTGTAATCACCATACAAGCACAAACCCTTTTATTTTCATCTTGCTGAGAAGATATATTTGCCAATTAAGAAAGCATTGCTAAAGAGTTCAATTTTTTATCTTCCTGTGGTTTCTGTGCACAATGTAGCAGATGAAGAAATGGTGTTAAACAAGCATGTCTGCTATAAAAGCAAAGGGAACACTAAAATAAATGGCCCTGAAAAAGTTTCCTCTATAAAAGTGCTTAGACATTAGTTTCCTTTCTATGTGAAAATTCCTTTTTAAAGTGGACAAAAATACACATTTCTGTTTCTTTACAAATAAATAGAGATGTGAAAATAGACGTGTAATCTTGAAAATTTCAGCTCTGATGGCATAATGCTAATCAATATTCTGATTTGCTTTTGTATATAGCTTTTGTATCTAATTTTCTTCCCAAAATTTATTATAACTTTATTAGCAGGCTGCTGTAATAAAGCTACTTACCACAATATATAGAAGCAAACATACCTTAAAATTTACTTTGGTTGGCATTCAATTCTGTATTCATCCATAGCTAGTGCATTAGTCACTCTGTGATTACAGCCACTTAAATGATACATTTTATAATAATTTGTTAACATTATGATGATAAAAATAAACTACAGTTAAATCTGAATTAAGCAACCACTCACAGGACTGTTAAAGGACAGGTCTTTTAATAAAGATGCAGAACATTTTCTTTGAAAGCTGAAGGGAATCTCATAAAAGCTGAAATAATGATACTTAGTTGATATAAAATATCTTAATATGTAATATTTTGAAGTTCAAATACTTAACTGCTTTATAGAATAACTGAACTGCATGTATGTAATGTATGTAATGTACACAACACTATTAAGAGTCAAAATCTTAACAGGCATGAAAGTCACCCAAAGTAGAAATGTAAACTTTACTATAGGTAATTGCCGTCTGGTGCTTCACTATAAGTACATAACAATATATAAATAAGCAGACTGCAGAAGCAAGAGCCCAGATTCGGAACTACTGTGGCTCTTTACCTTAACATAGTAGAAGCATCTCAGAATAGACCTGGACCAAGACAGCCGGCGGTCACCTCTTCTGATTCAAAGCTCTGTGCCTTGCCATAGACTGTGCTTATTTGATCACTGATACAATTTAGAACAAGGTGTAGATTACTCTGCTCCTCAAAATAAGCAAGAGTAGTTGTATTGGCAGTTAGAAATAGCTGGAGTGAAGAGGTGCTCCTATCATGCGCTCCTGTGCTGGCCAGACATGGTCGGAGCAGAGGTGAACGGGTATGCTGCTGACACCACTCCTAGAAAAAGGCAACTGCAAGGTGTACGAGCAAAACATCTTCCTGGTTTCCACACAGAACAGCTGATGTATGGTGTGTATAGAATACGTCTTATGGGCAAATAATTTTAATGCAGTTAAACCCATTCAGAGATTACTGGAATGTCTAGGTTACACTAAATTGTTATTTGTTATTTGACCAGTGCAGGTAATTTAACAAGATAATTTTTTTTAATGACTTCTGTTGTCTGTGTACAGTCAACAGTTGTTTAATAAAGAATTTTCACATTATTTCATTTAAGAACCTTGATACCATGACATCATTGAACATCATGAGACATCTGTGCAAGATGTGGGTCACAACTCTAGAAATTTACTTTGCTTTTTTTATATATCTGAAACTAGCAAAGCTGTTAAATCTGAAATAGTACTTCTTTTTCAAATTCAAACTTAATATTGAACATTTCAAGTAGAAACTCCAACATGAATTGCTTAAACACACATACACACACACAGCCTAGACATCTGTTTGTTATATCTATCATCTTTCTCTGTCACAGTGTTATTTGCCAGAACTTTAGAGAACTCTAGTTTAATTGCCTGCCAATTTAGACCACAAATACAAATGTAAATAAACAAAGTTATACTGACTCTGTATTGTGCTCACTGGTAAGATTACAGGGTTTAATGCTGGCAGAATGTAATCTCGTCTCTTGAAACCACAATTTAGCATGTTTCTTAAAACTTTCACTAGTTGCTGTGGACTGCTTTGATAAATAGTATTATATACCAATGACTCAAACTCCATCTGTTTGGCTAAAAATTTTAGTTTATAAGATTCTAAACCCTCAGTTTTGAATGCTAGAGATGAAGTCTATGGGTTTTCAAATGAAAAGGACAAATGAAAATCTAGTGGTAGTTAAAGAATAAGAACTAGTCCTCTGTTTTTAATAAGAGAAAAATAGTAACTTGTAAAAAGTTCCTCAAAAAAACCAAATATACATAAAAGATGTGCAGCAGCATCTCTGTCAGTGGCCATGCAGCAGACTGAGTATGGAGAACAGCTTCATGGTGTCCACATAATAGTAAGGAAGTTCAGTCACATAGTTATGCTTTTTTTAAGATAAGTCAACTTTTTTTTTGCTGTGAGAGAAGCTGGCTGCTGTTCTTTATTTTACATAGCTCAATAGAGTCAATAAGAATCACTTAATTGTTTGAAGTTGCCTTAAAGTAAAGGCTTGGTGCAGAAAAGTAACACTATTGTACCTTCCGCTCAGCAGTTGTAGAAGATAAAGTGTCAACTACAAATCATGGCAGAGATAAAATATATAAAAGACAAAGAGAAGCTGTAGAGTCACCTATGCCAATCTACTAGTCTCTCTCTGTCAGTGCAGGCTTCCTCCATGGAACATATGATAAATGTACAGTATTTCCCTCAGAAGTTAATGGCACTGCTTCATAGAACAGTCTCAGTTTTTTATAATCCATAATAATAATTTATTTCTTATATGAGCATCCTCTTCATTACATACGCTTGAATCATTCACAGAAACTACACGAGCTCCACTCTTGGTCTGTATGGTTTCCACATACCTACTGCTGAAAGTACAACCACATTCAAAATAGAAGAATAGTCACACTTTGTTAAACACACATGCAGCTAATGAAATGTAAGAATATTTCTGAAAATTCTCAATCCTTATGAGGGCTTGATACTCCCTTTAAGTTTTCCTGCTTTGTTCTGGGTTTTTAGTACATATGAAAGTCAATGATAGTGGAATCCAGAAAAATCATCATAGTTTTCAGAGCTTCTGTAATATCAAACTAAAAAAGTAACTCTTTAAACAGTGCTTGTCTGTACCAGACGACAAAGAAAACAAGCCTCAAGACCTGCCAGCCAACTTTGTCAGGCAAAAAGCTAGTGGTAGAGAACAACTGATCTAGAACCTGTCAAGCCATTCTAAGGAATAAGTAATTATGAAATAAGGAATGTAAAAGGGATCCAGCCAGATGAACCAGGAAGACCAAAACCAGCTAAGTATGAACTTGCAATAGGAAGTTCTCATCACCTGTATATACTTAAACGCTACAAGTGGCTTTGCTTTGCTTCTTTCTACATGACAACCTTGGCACATCTCTACATCCTTGTTAAGATTCATCCTTTTGGTTGACAAGTTCAGAAAATGTTTACAGAAAGAGAATGAACTCCACAGTAGTTTCTAACAAGGTTACTTATTGGTTTAGTCCCAAATTCTGTAAATGGAACAAAGTGATACTACAGACAATATATCCTTCATGTCTTTGATGACTTACTCTTCCCAAAAAGGAGAGCGGTTTGGATGAGGAGCTACAATTTCAATTCCTGCCATACTGGTCTGAGAGGAGGAAAAGGGAGAGGAATGGATGTCCCTTTTTTGGGGTGGGGAGGGTGCTCTTAAGTGCTCTTAACCCGGTGAGAGGCAGGGCACTCAACCAAACAAATCATTTAAACATGTGAATAGTTGCACTGGTGTCAATGTTTTAACAAAGCATTGTTTTTAAATATTTTGCTGGACTGGTATCAAACTTATCCACACCAGGATGAATCATGCCTTGGGAAAAGACAGCAGTATTCTCTCTTCTAGTACTAGCGGTCTAACTAGCACAGTACATCAGGTACACATCATAGTCTTGCTGATAATAATTTCTGCGTAATGGGTTTTTTGTAGAAGTCAAAAGTGTATTCTACTCTTGATCTAAGATCTTACTTACTTGTTAATGTTTTTAAGTATTTTTAAAACATTTTAAAAGTTGAGAACCTTCAACAGAGAATTTTTTCCTATGAACCAAATTTGACATTTGATTCCTTTGTCCACTCTTCGCAAACTCTATAAATTTTTGTCCCAAACAACCTGTACGCTCTCCTTCTTAAAAACAAGATGGACTTTGTTCTATCACAATTTTAGCAGCAACTTGTGTTATTTTTCATGCTTGTACTGACCACATTCCAGTATGAAGCTATCCATACTGGATACTACAAGTGACGGTCCTGAGTACTGGAGTATGTCTGAGGTTTTATAAATATCAGTTTATATTTGTTGGCATTTAAATTTCTCAGTTGATTTACAGTGTTAATTCTGTTAGGTTAATCCATTACTCTAAAGGCTGATTTTTAGTGAGATGTGTCGTGAAAGTGATTTCATTTATTTATACTTTTATGCTACATGGCTAACTGTTCATACAACCCATGTTTACAGTTGTGTACCATCTAGCCTTTTGCCACTGGGTGACAGCCAAAGCATGAAAACAAAAGCCCTATTCAGAAAAAGAATTCCCTGCACTGCTATATGAATATCAAGTGAATTATGCAAATCAGAACAGGAGGAGCTTAATAAAACTCTCTTTCTGACCTTCCTTATGTATAAGCAGGGAAATATGCCGAGAATCTTGAGGTAAATAACCCTGTAAGGGAACAGTAAGCACAGTAAATGCCGACCTCAACATTTAACTGGAACACTTAATCATAAAACTCAAGGATCTTTGTAAGCTGTACAAATCTACATCACAAAACCAAAGAGAGCAGCAACTCTCTCAGTAAAAAGACAGTCATCTTCTTTCATTTTGCAAAGGAGTAAGAGGGGAGAAAAGGGTCCAAAAAAAGTATGAGTTCATAAAAGGAATGATGGAGAGGGACAAAACAGATAAAATACAAATAATACTCTACTTTAAAAATTTTCAAATTCTTTTTCATGACAGTAAATGTGCACATTTCCTTTTAGAATTAATTTTTCTAATTTAGGCTATTATTTATTATTTGAGAACAGATGTAAAAGGAGAAGGCAAAACAGGTACCTAGCATACAGCACTTTAAAATGGTGGTCTGTAACTTTGAATTTTAATAAAAATCTATTTACTGAAGGTTTATCTGATTTTCCCAAAATGCAAAAGCTTTATGTTCTATATATTTCCTTAATTATTTTTTTTTTATATATATAGTACACTTTACAGTAGGATGTAACCAACCCACACAGCCCTGTGGAAAACAAAAGCAAAAGATCATTTTAAGTCAGATTAGAATTGATTATATTTGTGCCAGAATTACTAACAATTTTTTTTTCAATATTTAAAATGCTATGAATATGAAAAGCTTACATCATATTTTCAGGTTCTATTGCACAAGCTCCCACTGCTTTGGTGACATTCACAAGTAGTGCCTGATCAGTTCCAGTAAGTAACTTCACTAGAGGTGGTATTCCACCACATTTACGGATAATAGTTCGATTTATTTGCTCTTGGCAACATTCTCCCAGTGCTCCGACAGTATTTACAAGGACTTCTTCAGGCTGATCAGTAAGCAGTCCTACCAAAGCTTCTATAGCTTTATATTCCCGAAATCTAAAAGACAGCAATAAGACCATAGTTGTTATTTTCAGTATGTTACCGTTATAAGTTTAATTTTATAATTAAAGTATCATTATAATTGAAGTACAATGTTTAATTTCTGTGTGTAAATTATCTTGTTGAAGAAATCACAATGCAGGTAAACCATTCCAATCAGTTCTTGAAAGTGTGACACACAGCATAATTTCTTACCCCACCTTTTTTAAATACATTTCTCTAATTTAGCTATCTAGGAAGCTACAGGGTAGTTTGAGGGATTTTAAAACTTGGCAAGTGGATACAACATTTATAAATAGCTGAAAACATACTGGGAGACTGGCAAGTACCGTGGCATCTTAACTTCCAGTACTTTTTCCTGCCATGTTAACAATAGCTAGAGTAGCAGTGTATCAGACCCTCCTCCACCTCTCTGGACCAAAGGGTCACCCTTACTTTTCACTAAGTCTTAGCCTTTAGAGAGATAGCCCTGACCAGTTCTATACTTAGTTCAGGCCTAATACGTGCATTTTCCTAAGGTCAGACCTATAGTTCTAGTACGCTTCTATTGTACTATGAGTCCATTTTGAAATTAAGAAATATGTTGACAGAAATTTGAGTTGACTGCTATTATTAATACCTCCCTCATTCTTCACAGCACTTTTGGTACTGAAAATCAAAAATATGTTTTTAAAAACCCTGGAGGTCCTATACGACAAACAGATGTGTGCTAAACCTCAGAAGTTCATCTTTCACAACAGGACTTTATTCCTCAATATTGGAGTCATCTAAGTTTGTTTTGTTCAGAACTTAGAGGATTCTTAACACTTAACAAGTACTGTATCTTCCTTTCACGCATTTTCGGTGATACACCTTGACAATTCCACCTGGTATATCAAGCTAGATCTAATCTGCATATTATCTAATAATTATGCTTTGATTTATACCTCTGTGTAAATACACATAGTTCCTCCCCTAAAGAGATAATTTCTCTGAGGGTACAGAGTTCTCATTTGTGCTTCCCCCAAGGCCCCTGGCTTCTGGAAGTGTCTACGTGAGCTACAAATATTCTGTATTTTCCAGGAATCAGTTGTACTTGTGGCTTTTCTTTCATACAAACAAATAAGTATTTTTGAGATTCTGATGGCAGAACTAGAACTGTTTCAATAAAAGTTAATCTTTCTAAGCTGGTTTATCGGTATAACAATTAAAGTAACTGAGAAATGAGAAACTCTCCTACTTCATCATTCAAGCCTTTGCTTAAAGAGGAACCTTCTTCTCTTTGTTCACTATAATTTGAAGTATCACTATAATTTCAAGAGAAAACATCAACAGCATGAAAAAAGAGCAATAAAGCAAGCAACTAAAAAAAAAAATTCTCTGGCTACTTTATCTGTGTTGCATATCAACTGCTTCACAGATGGAATGATACGAGCTGGCTCTGCAACGGGCAGGCTACACTCTGACAGAGCTGTTGGCTCGGGCCATCTTGTGTCCAGCAGCAGTATGGCTGCTTGCACGCAAATGGAATCCGAACTAGTCAGGCCCAGACACCTGTATCAGCTCATTGCCGAGTCAGCACAACATCTCAGCAATGTGCTTCAGGTATAGGAAATACTGCGGAGTAGTTAGAAGATAATTAAGTGGCGCTGCAGGAACCAGCAGGGTTTGTTAGTTCTAGCTTTGTGCCAGACTCAAGCCCATCCCTCCAGATCTACTTACGTGTTTTCATATTATCCTCCCTCCCTGTTCTGTAGTGCCCTCCCATCTTTTGTTCGGATGGGGTTTACTGCTTCAGACTCAGCACTACATAATACATTAATTCAGCTCAAGCCTGGAGCTGTGCCTGGCTAGTAACCTTTGTGGAACATCAAGCACTTGCCAAAGATACGTGAGTAGCCCAGCAAAAATCTGTTTGCATTTGGACAGAATTATTGGCTACAGCTATGCTAATAAATAAAACAGGCGAGGGCTCATTCTCTAGCCCTGAGGACAAGAAGCACAACATAGCATCCATATGGCTAAAATCTCTTATCCTCACAATTCAGGGTGGCCTCACCCATTCTGCCTAATGGAAACAATCTGTTGCCTTCGCTGCTCCCAAGGAGTGTCTGGGCATTGTCTGGGCGAGCGCTTGCTGGCACACGCCAAACTGTGTAAGGGACTGTGCTAGCAGTTAAACAGTATGGCTAATCATAACATAGTGCCTGAACTCTGAAAGGTTTGGCCCTGTTTATTCTACTAGTACAGAGCCATTCAGTCCATCTCATCAATGTTTGATCCAGAACCAGGATACCTCTGTGCAGATACCCAAGGCCCACAGAAAAGAAGGACATACCTTTCTGAAAAGCCAGGTAACTGTGCAATCAAGAATGCAAAAAGCAGTAGGGCAGCAGTAGAGTACGTAAAGACCATGGCTCCGTATACCAACAGTTTGGGAACTCATTTAGGACAGTAAAAAGCCAGACTGTAAACCCTTATTACTGGAATTCTTTCTGGTTTTTATCCAGCAGTTATCTATCACATCTGCTTGTCCAGCAAGGTACACTAAAATTAGGGCTGCAGGAAGGGGTTACCTCTTACTGATACTCTTTCCAGCCTATGAATCTTACATTCCTCTATACAGAGCAGCACAACTTCAGCAGCAAACCTAGCACATACTCCAGTGGAGCACGCTTTTTTTTGAGGTAAGGTGCATGAATCTGATAAATGAATTTTAGATGAGGGGGGTGAGTATTCTCCATCATCAAGCTGTTCCATGAAAGGTGGGGGGTGATAACTCATGCCGTCACATGCTCAGATAATCACTCAGGACCCTGATACTAAGAGGTTGTAGGTACCTATGGTAGGACTCTTATCATCTAATTCCACTCATTTAGAAGCTGCGTGTCCAGACTAAGCTACTTTTCTGAGCCTCTTCTGTAGTCAAGGAGAGAGACATCTAGGCTAATTATCCTAGATTCCAGTATATTTCTAAAGTAGGTAGACCTTACATGTATTGGGTATCTACCCTAGAATGAGTGGGGATATCAGATACGTCCACATATAAAACGTTTAGCATGTGCTAGTATGCCTCCTGACTCAATGTCCTTTATCTTAACTGTTATTTAGAAGCACCAATTGTCCTCACTGACTTTTAAGATTCTAAGACCTTAACACTATCTCCACTGTATCCTGATAAGGTCAGGTGGCAATTTTTTTAGTACTATAAAGCCTAAGTTGAAAGCCCAACTGATTATAAAGTATGGTTCTGAAGAATCATGGCATAACAATTCTGAAAACAATAGAGGCCCATAAAATCAAAACATGATAATGTAATAAATGTTCGTAAAATTAAACTGTTACTTTGACACATTTTCTCCACTGATTGCACATTTCCAGATCGCTCCTGTCACAGCTGCTAAAAGTTGTTTGTTTTCAGAGTTACCAAGCAGAACAGACAGTGGTTGTAGACCTCCATGCTGTCTAACCAGATCACGTGTTTCTTTATCTTCTGCACACTATACAAAAAAATTAAATATATATATTATGTAAAATGTGTAAAATTATGTCTTCAAAAGCCAGGTGTATTATGGTGTAACTAGTAAAAGCTAATACAGAAGAAAACATAAATAATTTAATAAAGTATCTGAATATGCTAACAACCCACTAAGAGAGTTTGACAGTAAACGGCTACTGTGTGTGCAGCAGTGCTGATAGTGTCACATTGTCCACCTTGTGGGTAAACAAACATAAAAAACCAAAGCAAGTCTTCGCACTGTACGTCCTGCCTCTCTCCATTGGTTACCCGTGCAATTTAGGGCTTGCACAAAAGAAGAGCGAGTAGGAACTTAATTACAGTATTAAATATGCAGCCAAAATATCCTCCTAAGAATTATCCAAAGACCATCGACATTTTTATAAAGTAATTTCTTACACATTAGAGAAATAGCAAAACTAAGAAATATTAAAACTGACAACCACATGAAAACAAAGGGCTAATCCTGGCTCTGTTCTACTGATTATAATAATACAATTACCTTAAATATGGCACTTGCACAATGCATCTGAAGCTCTTCATGCTCACTACTCAGATTTTTCACAAGGTTCTCAATCATTCCTTCTGTCCTTATTGCAAGTCTGTAACTTGGCTAAAAAGATAAACTGCATCTTTTCAATCCTGTATATTAACAGTTAATAACACTAGTCACAATAATAATACAGTGCTACAATTCTAGGCTTTGATATTGAGAAGCTTTGTACTTTATTTCAAGCACAAGTTATCTGCATTGCCTTGAAAATACTATTGATGTTCTCAGAGTTAATCAAACACATAAATTCTCTGCAGTGCTCTTCAAATCACCTGTAAAACCAGGTGCTGCAATCCCTACTTTGTAGCCACCTGGCTTAAACAAAATTCAGAATATTCTGAAAGGTGTCCAGACTCCCTACTCAGAGCCAGCGAAGAAAAAGATGCTTCAGAATGGGGTCAAGATGTACCCATTCACTTCATTGAGAGCCACCAGCCAAAACAACAGATCTATTCCTAGAACAAGGTTAGAAATACATGTTCTTAGAATTAAAAATTTTTGGTGATCTTTTCTTCCAAAGTTTAACCAACAGGCATTGTAACAGGGGACCATTATTTAGGAGAGGGGAAACATCTACGTAAGAGATGCATTTAGTGTTATTTCCAAATTTGGCCAGATAAGAAACCCTCAAAAACTTCACCTTCTCAATACAGACTTACTGAAGCTAAAATCTGCCAGGTTGTTGGAGCATGCATAAACTTGTGTAGTTCAAGAAGGTAATTTTGAAAATACAAAGTGTTTTATAATGTAAAATCTTTTGAAAAATCATGTGTTTCGTGTCTCAAATTCACCAAGCAAGAGAACTTACACATATTTTTGACCTTAAGTGCAATGCACCTTAATTTCAAATATGATTCCACAAATGGAGAAATAACCACTCCTCTTATATGGCAATGGTAAAAATTACTTGTATTTAAATTTAAAAACTGACTATACTCAAACTTGTGAAACCTGCCAAGGAAATCTGTAGGAAAATCACATATATTCCTTTCTTCTGTTTGCAATCGATCAGACACTGTCTTACCCAATTCAAAAGGACACTGCAAACCACACTGCCCTGCACTGCATTGGATCTTCTTGGCCACACCAGCAGGTTAGCTTTGCAGAATTTAAATGTATGGATTAACCAGAACATAGCAACTTAAGTTGCCAAATTTGTCAAGTAGGATGAAAAAAATTAGAAAAAATAGAAACCGATTAAGGATTTCATTTCTAAATATCTTCTCTCACAAACTACTCCTAGCCTTTTAAATAAAAAATGTGGTCTTTACTTCATTACAAGCTGTGACCTCAAAAACACTTTGACCACACAAAGCAACTACTTCCTGATGGCCTAACTGCCCTGGTTTAAGTGACAGTCAAACGTAATGCTTTCTTTTAGTAGCAAATTGTTTTAATAATTAGAAATAACTTAGCTATATGTGTTTACTTACCTCTGAGGCACATTCTTGTAGTGTCCCCACTACTGGGATTAAGATGTTTGCATGTGAACATTTGAGCCACCTAGCTAATAATGGAATGCCACCAGCTTTACGGATTGCTTCTTTATTCTTGGTGCTTTTGCTGCAGCTCCAGAGTGCCAAAGCGCCACAGCGTGCTATTTGAGTATCTTTCGCTTGGTATGGTGTTAGACTGGTTGATCCCACTGAAATATAATCCAACAGCCCAACCTAAAAAAAAACATTTATTTAATTATTGACAGGGAAGTCTGATATTATACCACTTTTTAACGATGGTAAACTCTACCGTAAGAATCATGTATACAACACATGATGTATTTTTTGGACAAAAATATGCATATGACAAGGGCAGAAGTTTTAATGTCTGCTTACCAATCTCTTGATTCCTCCATGCTGCCTTACTGTCCTTCGTGCTTGTTTAAATCTAGCAACATTAGCAATTGTTTCAGCTGCCAAACATTTTAGATCTTTATCTGGAGAGTCCAGTATTTTCACCATGATCTGTAAGCCCCCAAGATCTGCAATTGCATGTCTGATCAGTGTATTTTGACTAATTTCCTTCAAGATTTTTAATGAACCGATCTAAATAATGGAAGATAACAGAAGTCAAACATTATTTAAGTATACATAAACAGACAAATTATTTAAAATGCTGGGTTATCTAAAACATTTTATCTTTTAAATTGAATCAGAAGAAAAGAAGGAAACTGAAAGTCAACAAAACTTTTTTTTTTTAAATCCTTTAAATCAAGAAAATACAGAAATGAGAAAGAAATCAATGTTCTTTATACTATATAACTTTCAAAATTGAAAAAATATGCTAATAGGAAAGGTATATTCATTGCTCTATTCAACAAAGCTACTTACCTGACATTTAATTTCTTCTGTATCAAGTAAATTAATTAACACTTCAAGACATCCAATGTCTCTGATGGCCAGCTGACAAGTTTCTTGAGCCAGATTGAAATCTCTCATTGAACACAATGCGATTACAGTAGCTGTTGGATTACCTCCCTAAAATAAAGCAAATCACTAACAAATGTGTGAAGTGCATTTAATATAAAACTTCATCTCTTCTAGTAGTACTAGTAAAACTACTACTAAGAAGAAACATGTTAGATTATTTTGATGCTATGGTGTTAAATAACACAGTAAGAAATGGAATTATTGATGAAGTCTGCAAATGGCATAAAGACTGAAGTGACAGTGAATAGCACAGGTGACAAATGACTAATATGGCTTGCTGTGAATGGAGTAGTAAATTAGGCAGTCAAGTATTGTGAGTTTTGTACGCATGTTTGCAGATAGCAAAAGAACATACAGTGAAGATATATTTTGGAGAAGCTATCTGCATTCTTTGCATTGCTATCCACTCTGGAAGAAACCAAAGAGATTCCAGTGGGAATCTTCCATTGTGGACATTTTGGAGGATTTTTCTGAAACTGAAGCCACTGTAGAAAATTTTTATAAAAAAACCCTGACATGGTGAACAGTAACGAATTGGCATTATTAGGTAATATTCAACTGAGTTATAAAGGAAAGAAGGTAAAATAGTTGATTCAGTAGAAGTGACATGTGTCCTCTTGCTTCAAACTGCCCTGTTACCAATGTCCTGGGAAACAACAAATGTAATGTCAACTCTGAGAAGAGTTCAAGGGTTATCCAAGGCCTTTTAGCCAAATATCTGTGCTGGGCAAATTGGTAGACTGTAATAAGGAACAGAATTAGCAGACATCTAAATATGACATTCTTGCAACAATATGATATACTTAGAGTATCCATGGATCTGTTAAGAGAAGTCCTACCTTACAAAACTTATCAAGATTGCAGCAATGGTGATCTAGTTGATATGTCTAACTGGACTCCATAAGGATTTTGACCAAGTCCCTCCCCAATTGCTTTTAAAGAAACCAAGCCACTATATTGTAAGAGGAAAGGTCACTGCATGGATTGAAAGGAATGACTAAAGGACAGGAAAACAGTCAGTTCAATAAAGGGATGTGATTCAGTGGAGTTCCATTAATCTGTGTTGAAGTTATGCAATTCAACGTACTTGTAAACACCCTGAAAATGGAAGGCCTAGTTATGTGACGAAGTTTGTTGTTTGCTGATGATACTATGATTCAGGGCCAGTTGTGACAAACTGCTAAAGAACTTACTAAGACTAAGGGGGCAATAAAACAGCAAATGAGACAATGAGAAGTGATGCACATCAGAAAAAACAACCCTAACTCCATAGATGAAATGATAGTTTTTCAGCTGACCATTAAAAATTAGAAATCATATCTTGAAGTTAGGATAGATGGCAATCAAAAAACAACCAGAATATTAGGACTTCTTGGAAAAAACTGAAGAGACAATGTCACTGCACCACAGTATAAATCCATGGTTCACATACACCTTAAAAACTTCATGTAGTTCTGCAGCCTCAGTTTCAGGAAGGTTACTATAGCACTGGAAAACTTTCAGAGAAGAGCAGCAAAGACAATCCAAGGTTTTTTTAGCCTAGAAGAGGGATGCCTGAAGGGATATGATAGACGTCTACAATGTTAGGGATGGCATTGACTGTGATAGATAGGGATTGACTGTCCAATGTCTCTCTTAATACAGATACAAACTCTTTTAATAATGAGGCATAATAGGATTCAGGTTAAAAATAAGTAAAGGGAGATGGTTCTTCAAATAAGGTAACAGACTAGTGGAACTAGTTGTGAAAGGATTCTGTGAAAGTTAGAAGTTTTCATTGAAGGTCAGTAAACACAAATATCTCATTCAATTTTCAACTTCCTGAGCTAAAAACAAGTGGCGTCTTGGAGAGTATTAGAAAGCTGTGTGTTTGCCCTGTTCTTACTTCGCCCTGGCATTCACTTATGGTCCTGTGTTTCTTCTGCCTTGGTAGAATATGAAGTGTTTCACACTACTGTAAGTTATGCAATCAAGTTTCCCACATTTCTGGAATTCAGAGGTTAGGACATCTGGAGTGCAAAAGATAAGCTTTAACCACAGAAAACTTCCATCCCGATCATTGTGTCTCCTCTCCTCTTGCAGTTGGGCTATTGGGATACATTGGCTTTTGATCTGCCCAATACAGTTTCTTTTATGTCTAAATTTAAGGTCATACACTTACAAATAATGAAAACAGGATATAGCTCAATATAGGAGTTCTATCCTGGAAACCAGAGTATATAAAAAGACTTGAGTTGTTGAATATAAATTTGAAATTACAGTGTAACATTTGATTAAAAGGATGAATTTTGGGATGTATAATTAAAAGTACTGGATAGGAACACAGGTATCTCTTTTTAGGCACTCACGCAACTACCACTGAAATTCTGTGTGTAATTTTCCTTTTTACAGTTCTAGAAGGAAAGTGAAAATATGGAGATGATCCAGAGAAGAGAAATAAAAATGATTGTAAGCCTGAAAAATAGTTGCATTAAGACAGACATGAAAAGCACTACTCTAGTTTATTAACAAGTAAATTAAGGTATGACTTATTCGTAGTGAATAAATAAATCTGTGAGGAATAGGAACGTGATCACAGAGAGCTCTACAGTCTAGCACAGAGGTATGATGATTTGAAGTTAATGTACTAGAATTTAGATGAAGAGTAAAGTGCAAGTTTTCCATTGTGTAGTTAATTATCCTTTGGAAGAAATTACTTAGAGTGATGATAAGTTTTCCAGCAGTGGAAATTTTTCAGTCAAGATTGGATGTTTTTCTGAAAGATAAGCTCTATTTCAGTCACAGCTACTAGACTAAAAGCAAGAAAAAGATTTAAGAATACACCCTGTGGTATGCAGAAAGTTAAGTCATATGGTAACAATGGATTCCTTTGAACCTATAATATAGATTTACTATTCATCAAATCGGGGATGAACCCAGCTGCACAGAAATTAGGAGGGCTGAGCTACCGTGTAGCTGCAACAGAAGGTGGACTGCATAAGCAATGCCAACTGGTGCTAATGTGGAAGGTACAACTTAGAGCACCTAATGAATCAAACTAAAATATCCACCTCCCACATGCCTCTGAATTCCAGTGAAGCTCTGGCTCCCGTTCAGATCTGAACTGTGCTGCCCAAGCACATCTCTTTCCAATGACAGGTTTGAAACTGTAAAGGATTTTGAGGCAACCCTTTCCAAAGGAAAATATTTTGCTAAATTGTGCACATCATACTGAAATACAGAACACTGAAAAACTGAGTAATGTTTGATAATATGAAACAAGTAGATATAACAAAAACAGAACTTTTGCAGCATAGTTCTTAAATGTAAACAGAAACAGTAAGACAAATACAGTTAAGAAGTCTTTGAATTTAACATGCTCTTCAACAGATACCATAAATGTAGTAGAGAACTGCAAGTGAGAAAATATATCTAAAAGGAATGTGGGAAAAATACTTCCTAAAGTTTCAGATCAGTAACTTACATCAGACAAAACACTGCTAATCAATAAAGTGTATGTCAATGGCACTTCATAAATAATTTTTACTTAAATTTCTTATAACAATAGATATCCACAGAATTTCCCCACAGAAAACTGGTTAAATATAAAGGTAATTTTTTAACACTTGTAACACATAGTGTCCTAAAGGAAGATTCCTACAATTTTTTTATGTTATCTTTTTTTAATCACTGTTATCATCCTGACTTCAAAAGAAAATGAAACGTGTCTTGCTTTAAGAATATGTTTTGATCTTTTTTAAAAGTATGTCCTAGGGAATAAAATATTGTAACAATTTCTCAAGTATTTTCCTAGAGAAATCAGTTTATCCACACATATCAAACTCCAAACAATTTTTAAAAAAAACATAAGATATGATTACAAAACTACACAGAATATTCTGCAGCTCAAAGGACCAGCACCTGTCCTTTTATGAAGTTTGTTGCCTTTTCATATACCTTAGACTTCTAGATTTAATTTGCTTTGTATTATAAAAATCTTGCAACAGGTGTTTAAAGAGAAAACTTTCATTATTTTACATAAATATTAAAAGTATATCACTAACCTGACAAGCAATGTCACTTCTTTTGAGAAGTGCTTCTCCTACAGTGAAACTACATTTATACATAACATAGTAATTCATAATTCACTTATCTTACATGTATAATGGTTGGCATATGACATCTAATATGGACCAGGTTTTTTAAAAATAAACAGCTTTTAATTCTCTTATATTAAATAAAAAATAGAACTGTATATAAAATACATGTATGCATTTTATTTTTTTGGTTTCAAAAATGCACACACCACTTTAAGTGTTTTTAAAGTAAAACCACAATAAAATATTTTTCATATGTGCTGAAGCATCAGTTCTACAAAATATGAAATATTGCTGATGGTTTCAACAATTATATTTTGTTTCTTGAAGTTATCATTACACTAAGTCTTGCAGTACTTACAGCATAGATTTAACATGCATGGAAATAGTTACCTCTCCATTAAGCTGACATAAAATCTGCATCATGTTGTTATACCATTTGACATCTGATATGTTGGATGCAAAATAAACTCTATTGGCAGATCAACAATTTTAAGGCTTGAAATTAAACACAGATTTAGTTTAAAATGTGCCTCTCTTCCCATATAGTGGTATAACGTATATATCCACAAATTAAATGAAAACAAAATGGTATCACTGCTACACTATCAGTAAAACATCTTCTGTGCCATGTATGTGTAACGTCTCTGTTATGATACTCAGAGCTCACAACCAAGAATTACAGAATTATAATGTGTAGCAAAGCCTGGTTTAATTTTGCTTTTATTTTTGAGGTGTTTAACAGACCACTTTTATAATACAATAATGCACACATTAATCTAGTTAAAACTTTTAATGTATGGTATGTATACAAAGGCAGCTGGTTTAGATGATGATAAGATTGTATATAGATTTGGTATCTGTGAGTCCAATCTCACAGGTTTAGTCACCACTGCACTAGAAACATCCTTATTTGGCAGTGTTTCTCCAAACATGACTACATACATCAGTTAGTCCATTCTGAATGCACAGCAAGGTGGAAGATGCATAAACCTGTGGCTGCATCCAGGCCTCCTTTTGACTGGCTTCCTTAGTGTCCTGTCTTTCTCCATTTAAAAATCCTTGGGCCTTCAGAAATTCTTCCTTATGATCCCAGGGAATGCCGGATACTGCTTCTGAAGTATTCAAGTACCTTCTGACACCTTCTGGCAGAAATGCATTCAAATACAGCATGCCTGACACATACTGCTCAAAGATCTAGTGTAAGATCTCCCGGCCCATGGCTGGGCAGTTGGAATTAGATGATCTTTACAGGTCCCCTCCAACCTAAGCCATTCTATGAGTCCATAATCTCAGGTTATGGTGGCTCCTCAACAAGAGCAGTGGTAGAGAATAGCTACCCGCTTAATTACTGGTGCCAATACTTGGTAAAATTAGTATTTAAGGTCATCCTAGGGCTTCTTAAACCACAAGAGAGTTCCAGTGGGAGGAAAAAAACAAAATTAGCTGTAGGGACATATTTTAATATTCTTAAGCATTTCACTTTTTTCTCTGTAAATTTGTTAAATGAATTTTACAGTGAAAAGAACTGGCAAAGATGGCTTTGTGCTTATTTTGCAGCCATTACCTCCTAAAGCAGCTGAAATCATCTTGATTCCCAACATAAGTCAGGGCAGTATGAAGGCTGGTTGCCCAGGATGTTGCACAGGTACAACAATGTTTTTAAATGGCAGTGTATCAAATAGCAATTAAATAAAAGCTAGTAGGAGGGCAGTAATTAATCCATTGTTGTTTTGTAAATTCAGGAAACTAGAAGGCACATTGTAATGGGAAAGAAGGAAAGAGGAAGCTCAGAAAAGTCATCAGTGCCTTTAAAAAAATTACATAATGAGTACAAAAGAAAAAATCTCATTGAGGATGAAGAACAGGAAGTGTAGAAAGAGATTAATCAGGCAAAATTATGAGCTCTTCAGTTGGCTGAAGCTCCGGAAGCATACAGAGTGTAGGACAAGATCAAATAACTAAGAATGAGAATAAAAGAATAACACAAGCACATAAGAACACAAACCAAAATAGAACTACCACGGGATACACAAGTTAAAACCATCATTTTGTTTGATACGTCCATAATAATCAAGAGGAAAAAAACTGTTAGTTGATGGCAAGCTTTCAACAAATTAAACCAAGAAAGCTAAAAGCATTAATGGGTCTTTTTTATGTATGAGTCTTCATTATGTTCTAGTAATGTATATTTAAAGTCAAGGATGACGCAGTAAACTTTCTGCTTATGCTAAGGACATAACTAGTCACTAAGTACTTAGATAACTTAGATGTTTTCATACTAGCTGAGCTTAATGGAATCTGCTCTATGGTACTGGGAGAATTGGCCGATACAAAGACCATGATTAGTTTGCAGAACTGCAGAAAAATAGCTGGTGTTAACAATAGAACACAACATAGATATTACCTATCAATATCACAGTGTTGTCAGACAAAAAAAGCAAACTTTACAGACAGACTTATAACCAGATTTGTAACCTGTAAGATACAAGAAATCATCCTTCTTTGGTTTGGTACTGATAAAACCACAGTTTAAGTACTACGTTCATTCTAGGTATCATATTTCAAAAAAGATACTGACCAACTTGATGAAGACCCGAGGAGGACAGCAAAATATCTCAAAAGTATGATCTACACAGAAAAACAGAAGGAACTGGAGCTATTTGCTCTGCAGATGAAGAGAATAAGAAGGTGGATTAAAGAACAGCTACAAAGACAATCATTGGTTCTCCAGGTCCATTGTGGGTAAGACAAGAAATAACGGGGTTAAATGGCATAGGGGCTGATTTATGCTAGGTATTAGAAAAACTTTAATGGTAAGAATAGTTGACTTTTGGAATACATTGCTTACAGCAGTTATGAAATCTCCATCACAGGAAAGAAAATTTACAGAAATATTTGTCCAGAAGACACAGAAAGAATTGATGCTGTTTTGGAGACAAGCAGATGGGAGTAAATGACCTCCTGCATTCTGCTCTAGCCCTATTTTCTATTATTTATTTTTTGTGAACTTTTATTGCCATGGAATTTTGTAAATATTAAATTTTTTTTATTAGATTACCCTTATTATGCATTACCCTTCTCTTCTTCTTCAAAAAAGAGGATTGATCCATAACTGATAACAAGATCATAAATACAGATAATAGATAATAAAATATACAGGCTTAACATTTCAATATCACTTGTCCCATCCTAATTAAAACACTTCCTAGTCGATACAAAGCTTTAAATTTTGAAACTATGATCCCAGTTCAGTAGGCTAGGAAAGAAAGATATAAAATTTCCTCTAGAGTCACCTCTGGAAAGGGTAAACACCATTGAAGTTTTTGCAGATGATCAGCCAGCAGGCAGAAACATTAGCTTTTCAGATAGCTGAGACTGTACAGGAGCTGTACAGGTGACCTATGGAGTATCTAACCTGGTACAGTCCACTTTATGGCATGCATTGCTCTGTTCCTTTTGCTTGAACCCTCTGACATAGTATGTGGCATTATTATGCCACTTTGACGGAGCTTCCTACAGCAGAGACCTGTATCAGAGTTTAGAATTGTCACAATTGACGGTAGAGAAAGGACATTTTTATGAGAAAGGCACCAAACCTGGACTCAGGATACCAGTCCTGAGTCCCTTCACAAAATTCCTGCCTGCTACTGGCCAGACGCCCTTTCCCAGTATCTTTGTTGCCCACTTTCAACTGAAACCTAAAGGCATTATTGGAGTACAAGTAATAAAATTACCGACAAGACTATAAAGATGATTCCAAATATGCTGCCCAATTTGTAGTAAAATGCACATAGATTCACGGAAAAATATAAACATTACAATCAACTTATAGTGCATTTCAGTTTCCTGAGAGAAAGCAAGATTAAATAAACTTAAAATTATACAGCTTTTGGCTCACAAACATCTCTATAAATATGGTACCTATTTGGAGGGGGTTTTATTAATTTATTCAATTTGGATTTGGATTTAGAGCAAATATGACTGAATGGAACCAGAAAATGAAATATTGTTTTCATTTACATGTCAATGTAAAGGATTTTTTTCTTCTGTTTAGATCTATGGCTGAAACTTATTTTGCCATAGTAAAAGTTCATTTTATTTACTGTATTAAGCAAGTCCTGGATAGATACCTTAACGTGCATGTCTGTGATAGTAAGCCTGTGACTGAATAACAGGAAATAAAATTGCTGTTTGTGGGCAGTTTTGTCATTCTTATGTATAATAATACTCTACTTTTGATTATGAGTATATATAATTTGAATGGCAATTACAATATACTTGACAAAATCAAGACCGAATATAGCAAGCCAATATATTTTTAGAAAATACTGAACAAACAAAAGCTTTATGTGATATCCAAAAGAAAGTAGGTCAAATTATAGAAACCTCTATTGTTATACCAGAAATTATTTAATTAAAATTCATTAACAGAATGAAAAAACTCCTAGAACAAAAACATAGTTTAAGTGGAATCCTAGCCCAAAATACTATTAAAATATTGCCATTTTTATAAAATGAGAAAGCCAAAATGAGTAGCAAAGCATGAAACAGAATTCTTCATTTACACCTTTGTGACTTTTTGATTTTCTGTTGAACTTGACCCTCTCAAATCACAGACCATTTTGTAATTATCTGCTGGAAAATACTTCAAAATTTAAATAAATTTTGATAAACCTTAATGAAAGACTGAATATTGCAGTATAATATGTATAATATGCTTCAGCAAGGCAATTTTTCTCTGCTAGTGAACCTCTAAACACTCTGAGTTTTGTTTTGGTTTAAATACTAGTTCCATTTTTTCATTTAGTTTATAAAACATACAAGCTGCAACTTGTTAAGAGATGAGTTATGGACAAGTATAACTGAGTTATGGAACAATTCCCTGCCCCATTTCCTGAATCTTCTGGTATTCTTTGGCTACAGCCTGGCAGTATGTAAACCATACAGATTAATATAAGTAAAGCCAGTGGAAAATCACAGGCGTCACAAAATCACAAAACCCAAAACATTCACATTGGACTAAAACCCTGCACAGAAGCTGCATGGTTTCAGCTGCAGATGAATACCTTGACTGACCCTTCACAGTGGCAGAAGTGACATATATGCTATGACCCAGACACAGCGAGTTTAAATTGTCACCATATTTTATGAAATTGAAAAAGAAATGAGTTTCCAAACAAAAGAGTAAGTCTTATTATTTTCTGAGTGAACCGGAAGGTTTGGTTAGGCACCTGTTGATTCCCTCTTGAAAATTTTCCCAAGACAGGTATCCATTCTGTTAGCTTCCCTTTTTTGAGTCATAGTAATTGGATTGTGCTACAGAGCAGGTAAGAGTCAATGGAGTTCATATGCAAACATATGAACTTTTACTTCATTGGACTAGGAAGAGTAGAATGATTTTCCCAGTAACTTCTCAAACCTCAAACTTGGAAAGAAGTGAAATGCTGACCCAAAAAACACAGAAAACCTGACCAAGGTAATATATAGTATCTTAACAGTGCAAGATGATCTTCCTCTCATTTATGAAATTTTCAGTTTAGGAGTGTATTTGTTCTCCAGTTGCATCTGGACAATTTTGTAAAGACAATGGACCACACTTTTCAATCCTGGATAAATTTGGAGAGAAAAATAAAAAGATTGTAATGTGCACAACAAACCCACAATCCCACCATGATTTGTAGATCAGATCACTGCAACAGATGTTAATTTGGGATTTAATCTAATTGATCCATCAGAAATTACTGTTACAGCAAAATATCATCATTCAAGAATGAGTTTTAGCTCTGGCTTAGGTTTTAGTTACCAAAGGAAACCTGTAGCAGCTTTGGTAACCGTACTAGAGTCCAGACTTCAGCTCACCTGCTGAAGTGTCTTGAGGTAACTGTACTTACAGAGTAAGTCTTAGATTATCTCCAACTCATGTGACAATCTCCCAGTGACACTCTAGTATGAATGAACTTAGCTTCAGCAACTGTCCTAGACTTCCTCAGCCCACCATGACAGGCCCTTTCAGCATACGCAAATTGCTTTACTTAATGAACAAACCATGCCACCATTCTCTGTAAGAGAAGCCACCCTCCTTGGTACCATCTTATCTCTTCAGCAGTACACTGCCTTCAGCTGTCACTATCACCAACACAGATGGAGTCCCTGAACAGGTGATTTACCTCAGCATCCTTGATGACAGGGCCATGTTTTTGAAAGTGACAGGCCACACATTTCTTCAGCCCCAAGTGAAGGAAGATTGCTCACTCACGTGTTTGGATCATGACATACTGAATCTCAGTCACTGACCTGCCCTCTCCTCTCTCTCAGAAGAGGTTGCTCTGAAAACAGAGACTTACATACTTGGTAAGTCACACACAATAGGAAAGTTGTTCCATTCAATGCTCTCCAGTATTGAAATGCAAAGCTTTCTGCATGCCTACATCTGTGGCCAAAAGGTCAGACAACTCCCTCTAGAAGTGGTCACGCTAATTTCTACCAGCAAGTAATGCATAGTTTTGGGGTGGGAACTCCACTGCCACAGTAACTGTAATAGCAGTGTACAATGTCATCCTAACATATACTCAGCCTGCCTGATGAGCATCAGAAACACGGCCAATACCACTCACAGCTTTACAGAACATCTTCAATTGTGAGGTTAAAGAAGATGCTCCTATTCCATCTTGCTGTCTGCTCTAGAGGGATAGTAACTACATATATAAAAAGACTAGCCTCTCTGTAACAACTCAGAGGCCTGGAGGATCATCATGGACTCTAAGACAAGATACAGTGAGTGTGTGCACCACACCTAAGTCTTCAGCATTTGTGTCTTCTTCAGGCATAGAGGACATCAGTGCTGGTAGGATAACCATATTGTTGGTACGCCTGCATACCCTATACTGTCGTAAGTCTATAGTGCCCATACAAAGAATACAATGCCTTCAGCTCTTGCAGGCTGACCAGAAAGTTATGTTCAGATATTTCATCATAAGATGACTGATTTTATACAAGTACCTGCATCCTCTGTGTCCTGAACAAAGCTGACTGCAGACTTGAAAACCTCTGCAAGGCCAGCAAAGATCCCCTTTATCAAGTTTAACAGAATCAGGCCATGGCATTCAGGACTAACTTTATTCAATCTAAAACTGCTGCAGTCCTATACTGTCATGTTGCAAGTGGACTGCCTGCTTAAATTTAAATATCTGAGCCCAGTTACCTGCAAACATTTTTTTATATAGGCTTCCACCTGATGTTAGCCTTTATCTGCCTTCTTTCCTCCCTTCCTGCCTTCAGTCTCTGGCTCAAGTCATGTGATGCTACATGAATCACAAGCCCTTGAGACAAACTTAGCCTACAGTCATCCTTCAATGGCCTTCAAAACATCTCTTTGACATGAGCAGTGAACATTTAGGGCTCATGGTGTCCTTGAGCTAAGCTTCCCTCCCATCTCATAAAGACAACCTCCTAAAAGATACCAACTAGCTAAAAGGTAACAACTGAACAAAACATGTTCTTTCAGGAAAACTGCCAAGTATGGCTAAATTTGTATTGCAAGAACAAGCTCTCAGATGTATTATGTGCCAGTACAGATAGGTGAGAACAGCTAGTTGCGCTAATATAGACCAAAGTAACTCAGAAGGCCAAGATACAAACTTAGAAGTGATTCTTGGGTAAAGACAACAAAAATGCTGTTTCTCAGAATAGTGAGTAACTTAGATTCATATGATTCCTCAAAGAAATGACATATATATGTTTTAGTGACTAGAAGGCAAATAAGGTCTTTTGCACCTGTGTAGAAATTATTGGATTTTTTTTTCTGATTGCTCAGACAATATCAATCTCAGTCAGATGTCACAAAATCTCCACATTGCTGTTTTTTCAGTCAGCTAATTCTTGCAAATTCTTTCCAGATGTTTATTTACTCCTGCTTTTCTCCATAATCCAGACAGCCTCTCTCTTTGTTCACCAACATAATGTCAGAAGAACTGTCATAAAAATGTGAGGATACTTTGCAGCCCGCTCCCTGAAGAGCTCCAAAGACAGTGCAACATATGGTGATAAGAAAGTGAAGAGCTGTGCAAAGTCAGTAGGTCTGGCCTACTAAAACGCTTCTGAAGAAGTGGAAGCAAAATAAACCTATAGGATCCTGATCACACACATATTGTCTATGTAAACAAAGCTCAAGCACAGTCACCAAGCTGGCTAGACCAAAGTTAGAGCACAGGTATCTAGCAGATGCCCATCAATTAATTCTCCCATTAACTGAGGACTGCCAATGAGTTTCTAAGGCTGTTACCAAAAAGGCTGATCCTTACAAAGTACTCCAAGGAAAAAAGGCCAGAAAGCATGCAAACCCCTAATTCCAAATAAATAAAGAATCCGGAATAACAGTAGGCCTTCAAAAGACTACTTCACATTACACTCACTGATGATTTCAAATGCGCAAGACTGTGGGGATGGGAGTCATTTGTCTAAATTCACTCATCTACAGCCATCCTACATTGCTGATAATTAAGACCGAGTCATCTATAGCCATCCTACGTTGCTGTTGAGAGCAAGTCAACAATGAAGTTGAAAACGTGATCCACCTCACTCTGAATTAGATGCTTAAAATATCAGATGAATCATATCCTTAAAATGCCTATTTTTTCCACTGATCATAAAGGTAGCCTCGAACACCCAGCTCAGCTACAAACACCTACTCTGTTTACATTTAGAGCTAAGTGAGATGAATCCCAATCTAGGTGTTGACTTTTACGTCTTGGCACTAGAACAAGGATACAGCCCCCTCCCTGCCTTTGGCCACTTCATCTGAGGAAAATAAAGCACATATTTTTAAAAAGAACATGCAGAAATTAGCAGGAAATGAGGATTGAATGAGAAAGAGAAAAGGGTCTAGGATTAAATTAAAAGAAAAAAACCTACACAAATAGCACTACTGTTTTTTAATTTAACACTGATACTTGTAAATCTTAACTGCAGACTTGGAGATGTCACATATGCTGCCCATAATACAGATGTACTACTAACCTTGTGTGACGGTATCAGACCTGCCCAAGCAATTTTGATTTTGCCTATCACTTGGCTCACAAAGAGAATAAAAGCCTTAGTGTTATTAGAGCTATTTTATTTTTATGGATCCAAACTCATTTGGAAAACCAGTGGAGGTGAACCTGTGGAGAAAATTTAATGAGGTTGAACTAGGAAGGACCTGTGCCTGTACAGACTACTGGACAACCGACACACTGTTGGAAGCTTCGTAAGACCTGAGCAGACAGAAAAGACAGTGTCATTTGAAAACAGCCAAAAAAGATTTTGCAAGAAAAACAAAATGATACCGATAGTTTATGAAAAACTAAGAGACAAACATTCTCTGGAGAAATAAAACAAACTTAAAACCTGAACTTAGCGAGATCATAGGAAAAACAAATATAGATGAAGACATGGCTGAAGCACAGGCATGCTTCTGACCTAACTGTGTAATTAAATTGAGCCTAGATCCAATGTGGAACACTTAAAACCGATGAAGAACATTGTTCTCACTTCTTAAAACTCTTGGTAGCTTTCAGACACAATCATGTTCTAATTCTTTAGGAAAGCCAACAATTTGATTATCTGTTTCATGATTATAAAGCCTTAAGTCAGATTGAGACAGCTGTGGCAATTTACAATTATTTTAGAGGTACAGTAGTTATTGTGTCAAAAACAGTAGCTCATTAATTTAATTACCCGCTTTTACAATAGAATACAAGAAAGAGGAGACTCAAACATCAGTTATATTACATTCTTTTCCTCAGCCCTTAATTTTTGACATACCATCTCTTCTTTCTCATTTTTTGTTGAATTCTACTATTTTGCTTTTTTTTTTCTTTATTTCTATCTTGTCTTTTATCATCACGTATGAAACTCTTAGGAACGGGTGACCCTCAGAACATTAATTAAACTTCCACTTCACAAAAATTCATCAGAGTTGGTGTTAATGGTCAAAAATCAACTGGCTGTTACGAATTTTATATGTCTCTTTGATGAGGAATGATTGTTTGTACAGTATTTTGAGGAGAGAGCTGTGCAAGTGCTTCAGAGTTGCCAATTATAATAATAATTTGAGAGTTCACTATTTGCCAATATTTCCTACCCAGTACATTTATCATAAAAAGATTTCTTTTTCACGATCAGCGCTGGCTAGGTTGTTAAAAAATACATATCAACTATAAAATGCAGTTTTACTATATTTTTATTCCCTTTTTTTTTTCACATTCTTTACTGAAATTTAAAAAAAACCCTTGGCTAGTACTGGAGGATGGGAACAAGACATGTTCACGAACAGTGGAGAAGACAGTGATATGAAGGCTGACAGGTTTGCCAAGGCTGACAGGTTAGCCAAACATGTGCCTAGAAACACTAGCAGGTGGCACATGATTATGTCTCATACATTTGGTATTTTCTGAAAAATAACAGTCTACCACTTAGCCAAGCCACAGCAAAATTTATTTTTCATCTTGATCTTTCAGTTCAGTTGAAAAACGTCCTTCATATTACCCCACCATATACTTTCATAAGGGAAGAGAAAAGATTTATTGTTAGACGCTCTACTAGTAAGGTCAGGTAAACTATCTGCAAAGTTGATCAGTCCTGAAAAAATGCATTACACACTGGCAAAATTATTTTATATACAAAAATACTTTATATGCACTTATATATGCTTATTTTGTATTTAATAGCTAAAATATAATCTCATGCAAGTCTTGCTAATGTGATGTTACAAAGAAAAAACAGTTAACTTTTATCCACAGATTGTGGAAAAAATAATACAATGTGCAATATATTTCCTACACAGATTAGGTACTTTTACTCCTGCTATTAGATTCTAATATCTGCATCTATTCCACATCTAGGGCCAGATTTCAAGATTACAGATAAATTTCTTTGATAATTTTGCACACAAAATTTTAATTTTGGTTATGTATCTGACCGACTTCATAACTTCTATGTTAATCATCTAAGTACCCAATCCTATTCGTAAAGTTCTACCCACTGGTAACTCTTGGTGGGGAAAAGGAAGCAGAGTCAAGAAATAAAGAGTTAGTTCCTCAGAATTTGTATTTGCAGTTCTCTGTGCAGTTTCTTGTTCAGGAATATCCGTAAACACCAGAGATTTTAGACTTTTTCTATGACTACCACAAAACTTTTGAGCAGTATTACAATGTGTAAAATAAGTAAACAAACAATTGGTACTTTAGTGGATACACTGTAACACTAATACTATTTTTTCTTGTCTTACAAAATTTAAAATTACTTTCTGTGTAGTTTCACTTTAACTGAATTAGTATTTGAAGACCCATTTTATTCCTTAAGCTAATGTTTTCTGTCTCTTTTGAGGTTCTGCATTTTAGAATAAAACAATTACTTTCCTGCTAATCCCAAAATACAATCGATTTCTTAATCCATGCATAGGTTATGAAGCTGATTTAAATTTTAATAATGAGTACTAGTGTAATCTTAGTAATTTGGAACCTTTCCAATACCATTATAACTTAAGAAAGCTATACTTTTCCATTACGGAGTTAGAAAATACTGAGTCTATCCTCTATTTCATACAAATTTTGAGAAAAATCTGTAAGCCACATCAATGTCTTTGCAAGTGCCATAAATTTATAATTGGTTCATATAAAAGAGTTGCTGTATACACCACCTGTTAAACCACAGGAGGGCTGAGACTGCTACACAATTTTCATTTGTACAAGAAAGTAATAGTTTATTTTGAAGGGCTGGATGTTTTCTATCACAAAAATTTATGAGTAAGATACCTGTTTTTCAAATATCTAAAATCTTAGACCGCAGATATGACAAGTCTCATCTTAGAGATAAACTGGGACTGACTTTATATTAATGTATAGTAGGGAAGTGTGCAAGCAGTTGTTGACTGCCTCCTTCTTCCCCTCCAAGCACAGAAATGTCATATTGCAAACCTTGCACGTAGAATGCAAAAGAACTCCCCCCACACACACAACTGCCATTTAAGATTTGGTCCCCAAATGTTCTGAAATAGGCTCCCTGTTTCTGTAATAGTTTGGACCTTGCTTGTCCACATTCCTACCCTTCATGCATATGTGGATTTCCTGCACCTTGGTTTGCCTCAAGCCCCTAAACTCCAACCTCCAGATGTCTCCCTGTCTCTTCCCAGAGAACAAAACTATCCTATGCTGTTTATCAACAATATCTACACAAACCTCTCATTTCAGATCCTGCATCTTAGCTCCTGGCAGAGCCTCCCTGCATCATTTCATTGTCTATTTGACTTTCTGCATTTCTAACCTGTACCTTTCTTCCCCAAGAATGCTAGTGCCTTCCATGTACAAAGAGCTCAGCTGGGGATCCACCATTCCTTCCTGCAAGCTGATACACAGCTGCATTTCCCTAAATGACAAATGCGAGCTTTCTGAGAAGAGGAAATAAACTCTGCCTGTCATGGGTGCAGCAGCCACACCACATCCTCCCGGCTCAGCTCTGCTTGCAGTGCAAAGGGGAGGCAGAAATGATGGGCAGTAGCTCTTGCCCAGCCAATACTCACTGCCACACATGCGCTGTAAGAACTAGACCCATAGCTTTGATCTCTTAAGACTTTCATTTCCTTAACCCAATTGCCTGGAAGTAAGTGAGGACTTTTAGAGGGAGTTGGAGAGAAAGAAAAGGAAAGAGGCAAAGACCAGAAGGAATATTCCTGTACCTTCCTGACTCCCTGGTCTGTTTGCCATCTTTTTGTAACATAAGACCAATCCAGAGAGGCCTCCTGCCAGCTACAGAAATGCTGCTTGAATGCAGCAGTCTTCCAAAGGCCCTGCCAAAATGCAGCTGTGGAGCAGACCTGAATACCCAGTGTATCCCATAGTTCTTTCAACCTTTTCCTTGTCCAGTGAAGGAGATTTCACTGAGTCATGTGACAGATGTCCTCCCTTCCCAGCCAGCCACTGCTATGCAGCACCAGTGGACGTGGACACCTGGGAGCTGGTGTTCAAGGCCATGCTCGGGGCACACCCTCCCTAGCTCCTCTGCAGTACCACAGCCTTTCCCCAGCTCCTGGACCTGGCACAAGATGTAAACAGCTGGGGAGAGACAGCAGGTTTGTTCACCTGTGATTCCAAAGTAGAAAAGAAACACTGGGATTTGAGGTCGTTCTGGGAACAAGGTCGTTCGAACTAGAGTAATTCAAAACAGATATGATTATTGGGTACTTTACGTGAAGTGTGAGATTTGACCAGTTTCACTAGTGTACCCCTGAAATAACAGCCAAAACTAAATGACTTTCCAGATAAGAAACTGAAGGAAGAATTCTGTAACTGACATGGTCCTGCAGAACTCTATCCAAAGCTCACCCTGGCAGAGTTGTACATATAAATCACACCCTTACAGGGAACCAAAACCAAGCAGCACAAGGGCTTAAGGGATTAAAGACTTATTCTGGAGATTAGAGTTATTCCTGGCACAGTCACCAGCCCCAATTCACCTCTCAACATCTCAATTTTACCTTAAAACTGGCAATAATCAGTGCTCAACAGCAGGCAGCACAAAGCATTGTGCCCAGCTTTCTTCTTTTTTTTTTTTCTCCTTTTTTTTTCAGTGGACAGCCCCAGCTCTGCCACAAAGAAGATTGTGCATTTCTACCTGATATTCCCCACTTCTAGTAAAAAGATCATTGTAAAATGTGACCCCTTCACCCTATTCCTAAATTTTTTCACATGTAAAATGTAGTTCTTCCTCTAGAAGTCTAATACTTCAGAAGCACTACTTTAACAAATAATGTGAAATCTGACGCAGGCTCTCCTGAGTGAATCTCACTCTTACAAACATCAACAAATCACTTCATTCCAATTTTATCTACTCTAGCCCCAAAAGATGCCTAACACAATGCCACCGCCAACTCACTGATCTATCCTCGCTGCCCATTCTTAAGTCGATGGGGAGACATGGCAAGAACACACATGCTCTATCTTCTGCTTCATAGCTCTAGGAAGCTTGAAGGAAGGACAAGGAGCCAGACCACAGAAGCAGCTGCTTCCCAGTGGAGCAATTCCAACATGGCTGCTCTTTCCCAGAAAGGAGGGGGAATGGAGGAGGGCAAAAAGTCAGAAGGGCATTTCCCCTGCACTGGAATTTTCTTTCCATGAAGAGCTATACAAATACATAGCCTACAGGCAAAATTCATAGGATCTAGCAAGTTTGCTTTATGCAGGAAGCAATTATCTTTTTAAGTTTTAATGACAATCTAATATTGGTATAAAAACTAGGTATCTTCCAGGTTTTATGGAAGTTTTGTGTTTGCAAATTGATCTTTTATAGAGTCTCGCTGAATTGTTGAGAGGCATCTCAAACACCTATTATTTAAGGCATTTTATTAAATTTTTAAGATGTAAAAACAACATATACAACCTTTGAAGACACACAAGCCATCTGACATTTGTGTTTCTATATAAATATTCTTGTAGATACTTAAATATCACAGTCATAAATTTATTTTCTCTTATGTTGCATGTGTCATGAACACTTGCCTACATGAACAACAAGAATGCCAAAAAATCTCCTAAGTCTGGCCAGAAGTGCAGTATTTATACTTGAATTAAAATGAATTCCATGTGCAAGCTAAAGTAGCACTCCATCAATAAAATATTTCAACCACTGTCTGTGGTTGAAATGCCACTGAGGCATCTCTTTTCAGCTTTATCTGACACTAGGGATTTCTTGCTTTACGTAGCTAAGAATCAACAAAGAACTATTTTAAGTGTATCTTCAAGTACTCTGTTTAATTTATATGTAATTTAAAGAACTACTGGAAGACTTGGGTGTGCATGAATACATAAACAAGTATACAGTTGAATTTTTGTAACAAACCTTTTTCATGTTATGGAATTTTGTATCACGAGCATGTCTTAACAGGTACTCACAATTTGATCAAAAATGCTCCCCTTTCTTTTTCTAGTTCTAAGCCATTAAGTAATTTTCCATGTCGACAGCTGGAACAAAATACACCCATTTCTAAGACAGAGAAGCATGAAAAATATATTTTCCCATTTGCCATTCTCAGTCTTCATTCAGAATGGTTTCATGCAAGTGTAGATATGTTTCAGTATTGAATCAAGACCAACACTAAAATCTAAACAGGATTATATGAAGGATCTAGAGAGGAAAGGGAGTTTGAGAATTATGTAACCAGGAGAGAAAAGCCTTGTCGGTAAAGAGGGTGGTCCATAAATGGGCCAATAAAAACCTTTCTGGGAGTTCGTCAATAGTAATGAATTTTAAGTATCCTCTCCAGGAGGACCTTGGGTGTTTACTAAAAAGTAGCATGTTTATTTCTGTGAGCTTTCAGAAAAGAACAAAGAGGTGGTCCATAAGAGAGACTGAAGCAAGCTATTAGTAGACTGAAAGATTTGAAAACAACACCCTGAACTGTAATTACATGCAAATAGAAACAACTGTATCATGGAAAATGTATATATTGTGTGTTCAGCATTAGCAGATAGCTGAGCAAGCTACATGCTGAATGTTACACAAACTGAGAACAAGCAGTGTGAGGACACTGAAAACTGTTTAAAAGACTGAGTTACTCTTCTACAGTGGTTAAAGGACTGGAAAGAGCCAAAGCTTTTCTTACTCCTCACAAGTATTTCTGCTGTACCAAATGCCAGCACCATCATTTTATCAGTCGGATGTGTATACTCTGTAGCTGTACTCAAAAAACCAAATAAACCAGCACTTTTATTAGTAACTTACAGTACATAAATTCCAGTACAAACTTGTAAAGGAATTTCTCCTGAGGGAAAAATGTAATTAGTTTTAGAATTTTCCAGAATAGTACAGGGTTGTTGGTTTTTTTACGTGTTTCAGACATAGACAGAATTCTAAACATCTATATTTATAAGTTCCAAAAGATTTTCAACAAGTCTGTGTAAAAAAACTTTTTTTTTTGTTTTAGAGGATGCCTGTTTATGATATACTTTCTTGTCCACTAACAGCATCTATCCAGACACAAGACCACGTTAGAATTACTTCAGTCATGCATTAATCATAGCTGATGAAAGACTCTAGGCAAGTATTCAGTTTTAATAAAAACTCTTGAAAGTTATTATCCACATAAAGAAATATCTTGGAAAGTTTCACCCAAAAGGCAAAACAGAAACCAAATAATTAATAAAGAAATTATACCATCTTGAGTTTTAAATAACACTGAACAGATGGTTTAATCTAAGGGTCTATATAAGCCAAAAACAGCAGAATAAAAAAATGCAGGAGAAATGGGTCTGTGATAGGAAAGTCCAGAGTTCCAGGATTTGAACATACTACATAGCAGGGCTATTCTAAAATATATGGAAGGTGGAAAGGATGAGGAGCTGGTCTGGTGTCCTTAGATGCAGAAGATCGAGTAGCTTTTTTTTTTTTTAATAAAGTTTATCAACACTTCTTATTTACCTTTAAATATTTTGCAAGTTTCTGAATTCCCCAGTATTCTGATGGCAAATCGGTGTTTCCTTGCTGATGACGTACAGGATGTCCTTCATCTTCCTCAGTCTCTGATGAACTTTCACTAACGTCTTCAAACCTGCCTGATGTTTTACTAAAACCAAATAAATAGCATCACCCATTTTAAACAGCTATAAACTAATATGAAAAAGCACATTTTAAACAGGTATTACAACACGGCCTGATAACAGAATTAGAAATATATAGCTGACACTACCAAATACTAAGTATGGTGATAATTACTGTAGATACAGAAAATAAAAATTAAAAAACTGAAGGAAGAAAAATAAGTAACCCATACCATTGTGAAGCTGGTTGTATTTTAACAGATTCAGAAGAAATGCCACTGGCTTTCTTTTTGATTTTCAGAGACACGGTACTACTTCTCCCTTCTTCTTCTTCAGTATCTTTTTTTGCCGCCTTGTCACTAAAATATTTGGTTTTATTTAGAAAAAATTATTATATATATACATAGAACCAAAAGCTATGATTGAACACGTTATGTCAGTACCTATGAGCTTATGAACCTACACAATAAACGTCATTAAAAAGAAAGTATGCTGTATCTTAACTGACTAATTTTGCTTTAATAAAATAGTGGAATATAAGAAAAATTATATTATGCTGATGTGTATGTGATACAAGAACAAAGAATGACTATATACAGACAGACCATAGGTCCATTTATCCTAGGATACCATCTCCAACCATGACCAATAGCAGCTATCTAGGTAACTGTAGAAAAATAACGGAAGAACACGGAAATTATTTTTTCCAGAATATTCTTCAGCAAATTGCGATTCAGGGAACTCCTGATTGTCCTTGCATTAACAGTTTTGGATGGATTTTTCTTCCATGAATGTGTCTGGTTGCTTTTTGAACTCACATAAATAAATGGCCTCTACCATCCTGTGGCGAAGAAATGGAGAGCTTAGCCATGCACTGTATGAAGAACTCTCTCCCTTTGTTCTGAACTGGTCTCACTGGCTTATTTTCATTTGATGCCCTTTATTCTTGTATTAGAATGCACAGTGACTATCTGTTCCCTATCTACCATCTCCAGTCATGATTTTTTGTATCTCTTATTGTGCCCCAGTCATCTTTTTTCCAGGCAGAAGAGTTCTAGTCTGCCTAGTTCTTGCACACACTGAGCTGTTCTATAGCTTTGATCATGCTGGATATATCATATCTTGCTTTCCTCATATTCCAGGAGGACTCCTAGGCCTAGCTGGCCACAATCTCTGGCGCTTTTTTGTCCCTAATTTACGATGCTATGAAAACAAAATGTTGAGCCTGGGCTGGTCATACTATTACAGTCACAATAACAAAAGAGAATACCACTCATGATTACAGGCAATTTCACTACATCTAGACTCTAACAATGTCTATGAAAAAAGATAAGCTCTTGTCCCTGGAAAATCACATTTTTTTAATTGATGACAGTAGGTCACATCCAAAATCTCTTAAAATGTTTCTTGCAAGATGTCATATTAGCAGACTTGAGAAGATACTGACTTTTTTTTGGAAGATGGTAATCAAAGCCTTTCCTTCAGATATTCTTCTTCCTCCATAAACACAAAATCAGGAAACATGAACATGTCAGAAGACAAATCCAACAATATCCAATACATATATGCTCTATTTTTGGGTGTCCAAACTTTGAGATAATCTCCTTAGTGAAGACTGTTGCTAAGCAGAGCTAGAAAAGTGGCTCATATAACATGAAATCATTAAAAACTGGTAGTATAAGTAAGAGTCATCCTAATTTTCCATCGTGGATCTCTTTTGCCTCCCTCAGAAAGTGTGGCTGAGACTAGATTGTCTAATCTGTCTTGCTTTAAAGGGTATTTTACACCAAAAATATGATAATATCACAGTCCTAGAGGACCAGTATTGCAGATGGTTGCAAGATATTTCCCTGCCTTGCTGTGGAAATGATGTAATATCATCAAAATTTTTGCATAACAGAAGAAAACGCTTTTGTAGTTTGTACTCTCTTCTTAGATATTAACGTAGTAAATTTTGGTTTATTGCTCCTAACTTAAGATAATAATGCAAACCTATAACATGCAGTCCAATCATTAGCACAGTTTAGAGAGATCTACAGAAAAATTCCATTATAAAGATAACTACTTATCTGTGGGAAGCAGAAAGCCCAGTATTCTTCCACTTCATAGATGGTTCTAATCTTTTCTTGTTAATGGATCTCCTTCTTGCTGCAGAACTTTTCACTTTCTCACATACATTCTTTTCTGTAAAATCATAAAGGTTCTGGGATTGGCCAGAGACCTTAGCATCAACTACTTCCATACGCTGATAATTCTTCTCATATGTTGGTTCTTTAAAAAAATTATATTCCTAATAAAAGAAGGAGACATGGTTTGTCAGTCATATTGCTATATGAATAATGCATATTAAAACAGTAAGTTATAAGCACAATTCCAGGATGCTGTACTTAAAAATTGTATGTATTAAATGTAGAATTAGATTAGAAGCATAAAATAAGATTGCCTTTAAAAGAATGAAACATTAATCTGGGAAGTAACTGTTACTGTGTGCAAATTAAAGTTTTTTAAATAAATGAACTAGCTAAATTTGGAACTTCCTGAACATACTTGAATATTGGGTGTTGCTCAGTTTCTAATATGTTAAATAATTTGTGACACAAGCACTATTATAGAACCTAATTCCAAATGAGTTTTAAGATCTAGAATTGCAAAGTCAGTCATTCTGCTTTCAATGGATCATTTATATAAAAACTATTTCCCTGCATAGAGGATTTACAAAAAATTCCCACAAAAAATAATGAACATAAAACTGAAAATAGGCTATGATAAACTGCTAGACTTCAGTTCCAAGTAATTTAATTTGACATAGTTTAGAATTAATATAAACACATTCCATTTCAGTTTTTTCATCTTCTGTCTCTCAGGACAAAACATTCTTGAATAAGTCACATACAAGAATGGAGCTGAGTGGCACCTACCAATCCTTCAGCTGTCTGTGTCTAGTACCATGGCTGATCAAAAATACCCAGAACAGAAAGGACTCTTGTCAACTCTTATTCTCTATTGGAACATATTCAATTTTTACAGGAAGGACAGCATACGATCATTACTTATTATTGTTATTATTGCAGCTGTCACTACCAGATAGGTGAAGACATTCCTTTATGTATCTGATTCAAGGCAGTTTTAAGGAGACTGTCACAGTATGGTCTGTTTTCGACTAGTGCCTGATGTGAATCGGCTGTTCCAGGCTTGCTGACCCAACTGTCTAATCATAAACTAACTCATGCTAATTCTTTCATTGTGAAAATGTACTCTAGACAAGACAATTTAACAACAAACTAGACAAATCAGAGGGGAATTGATGCTGTAGCTTGACCAGCTAAGCACATGTTAAAACATATGTTTCCTACAGCACTATATGCCAACACAGCAATTCTAATGTTAGCTTAAACAAGGCCAAGAAGATATTACAAAAGTTAATTGGTTTTGCAATATATGTGTATGTAATGAGCTTTGAAGCTCTCCTCTCCTCAGAAAATAAATCAAAACTATTTCCAGTCATAATTTATTTCATGTAGGCAACCTTGGAAATACAGCTTTTCTCTGCTCTTCAGAGTTTTAGAGATTTTCCCTCAACTACCAATGCTCTGCAGCTCTACAGTATTAAACTTGTTTAAATTCTAGTTTCAGAATGCAGATTGTACTAAATCAGCTCTTCAGCAGGGCTATATGATATGATATTCCTAAACCATTAAAAAGGTATAATTTATACTCGTCAGCTCACAGTCAGGGAATACTGAGTAAGTGATTTATATGACAATTGAAGGAAAACAGGATAAATTCCATTTATTTATTCTTATTTAGTAAGTGTACTCATTTCTTGAATAGCTACAGTATCTTTATAAGAACAGAAAACCAGTAAAGAAAGGTATATTATCTCTATTATCGATACTAACATTAATCTGTATTAACATTTAGGATTAGAACTGTAAAAAATTATTACAATATTACCATATTTTACCTTTCATGACCATCAAATGAAGCCAAATCACACTGAAAATACAGTAATCCACTAATTATGTCTGAAAACATTCATATATTGTCACTTTTATGAAATGTAAACCAATACGTAGATATAACATTAAGAAAATACTTGCCTATTGGATAAATAAAACACATTTTTGAACTTACTACACTTTCAAAGAGTACAACTGACAAATTTAATTCCATTACTGTTAATATAACCTACTGTATTTATGTGTACAACTTGAAATGCTCTGTTCTTTCAGAACTGTCAAATATCTGTATCTCAAAAAAAAAACAAACCAGCCCTACATCCCAGAAAATCGAACTAAAGAAGAAAATTTCTCTGTTAATTACTTCCTTCTTGCAATAATTAAAATTGCTTATATATAACCACAATAAAACTTTTGACAGGTTTTAGCTTGTAATGAATTTTACCACCAAGTTATTAATGTGTTATAACCACACTAGAAATCTGAAAAAAAGATTTTTTATCAGGAATGCTGAAACAACTAAAATTCTAGTCGCACTGTGTGATTCTAGCTAATATAGAGCTCTAAATAAAAGCCAAAACACTTGCATTTTACGGTGGCTGAAGCAACACATAGTGTGCAAGCTGGATGCTAAACTCTCTGCTCTGATATTTAAATCAGGCAGTTCTTGTAAAAACGTTGGGCTATTATTTATATTTGGGTTACAAAGAATGGTTTTGATCACAGAAAAATATTGTCATAAAAACTTGACCTTTTCCATAAGGAGATCATATTTTCCTGCTTAACATTTCCAGTGCTCCATAAAGAATAACACCAGAAGACGAGCAAAACTTTTTATGCACAATTAGAAGCTGACCTCACATGTTGGACCAAAGCTCACAATAAGGTATGATACAACGATATGTGAAATAGTGTATTATTTGCTATTTACGAAAGGAACATATTTAGTAGAAACTGAAACAAATCCTAAGAAAAATAATAAATGCACTTCAGAGTCTTTAAAATTCCTCATTTAATCACAGATTTATCTCTGATGAAGAACATAAATGTTCAGCCAGGTTTATAATGTAATTCTTACAAATATACAATGTATGTTTGTACTAAGTAGAATATACATCCAGTATCAGTAAATACATACCTGTTTAGCCATATTTTCTGCAAATCTAGGTGATTTCTCCCTTAAAAATGTGACAATATCTTTATATACATCACTTTTTCTTTCATAGTCAATGTCATCTTTACCCTTTTTCTGACCCTTAAAAAAAGAATAAATTTAAAATTATAATAGTATTGCCTTACACAGGTAATTTAGTCTGCATCATGAAATAGAGCTAAAGAGCACAGAGTTCATACTGTAATGAATTAGGTACAGAAGTCTCATGTTCAGCAGAGTCCATTAGACTTCAACAATGCTTTGTAAAGATACATGGATCATCTCCATGGATCCCAACAGGTAATAAAGACCTCACATAGAATTCTGCAAGTAATTACTATCAGTTAATTGTACTGTGTGTAGTTCTACTGAAAAGAATTTATGGCTTATGGCAAACAATCAAGTAAATATGAGCTTCCAGTGCAGTATGGCAGATGCCTAAAAGGATCAGAAAATAATGTGACCTGACTAGCCTAAGCTTTATGAGCTTCATCCATTGAAAACATGCTAAGTCAAAATTTCCCTGGATTTTTTAACTCTTAAGAAATCAGTTTGTGGAGTTACGCCTGATGGACATCAGTTTCTCTTCAAAATGAATGTAAGAGCTCTGGTCACTGCTTAACAGACATAAGGACTATTATGCCTAAATAAAACCTAGCTGTAAGGAAAGAGGTAACCAAAATGAAAAGTAGAAGAAAAGAGATAAATAATTTCTAAAAAGCTTCCACTGAAAAGAGAAAGAACTGCTTATCATTGATAAAAAGAAAAAAGCAAGCTATATTAGGCACACACAATAATATTACACCTCAGATCAAGAACAATGAAGCACTAGAAAGGCATCTAGTCCCACAATACCTTTGAATAGGAATAGTGTGAAGGACTGTTAGGACATGTTTAAAGACAAAGAGTGCAGAATACACTCCTAGTATAAAGCTTATAGAAAAAGCACTCAAAACATACAGGAAAACTAGCATACATTTATTACTGTGTCTTCTCCTTCTGTACCAATAAACTAGCTCTGCAGGTCTTACAGCCTCAATACTACTACCCTAAGACTGACTGATTTTTGATTTTAGCACATAAAAATAATCATTACTCCATGGTATCCTTTATCATTACTTACTCCGTTTAAAAACACTCCTGCTGTGCTGCAAGTGATATACAAAGGATCAGTGTCATGTGGTTTGATGACTAAATAACAAATTTCTCCGTGCATTTGTCTCCAGGGAGGAGCTCGGCATCCATTACAGAACATGTAATCTGTAACCAATTAGCATTAGTGTTTTTACCCAGTTTAAAAGTATTTTTAATAGTTATGCTTGATTATTAACATAACATGTATACAAATCAAATGCCCAAACCACTACCTTACTCTTAAGAATTCATACTATTAGGGATTAATTATTCAAGGCTCTGTGACCCATGGCCTGATCCAACTAAGAAGTGCAACTGTGCTTAGCACTTTTCAGGGTCAGGGACTCAGTTCATTTCCTCTGCTTCCACTGAAGATATTCATATAATTGGAGATTATTACTGTAAGTCAAGGCTGAGAAAGAGCATTCTGCATCTGAAAACACTTTTTATTTTACTTTCTATCTTTAAAGTACAAGTAAACACTTCAAGATTATTACTGAAATTAATTAATAAATTAATTAATAAGGGTATATAGAAATGTGAGATATGATCAGATCTGGACCTGTTGTATATTCCAGTGATTCCAGTACTGTATCTTCTCCTTTCCCACAGAAATTCTTGAGAAGATTCACTTCATTATTTATAGCAGTTGGATTAAGTCTTACTTCTCTGCAATTAACAGAAAATGGTCTAAAATGTATTCATCAAAAGGATGTACTCAGAGAAATGAAAAGAGAGTATTACATGATTTTTTTCTTTCACACTGAGTCTTAATAGTAGCAACAAAAACCTGGAAATGGGTTATCTTCCATTGTTTTTCTTAATTTTATCTGTTAGTTTAGTGCAGTTTTAGTTCTATAGCTAATATGAAGCCCTTGTAACTACGAAACAGACTCAGTGTAATATTTTATATGCTTCCATGAAGAAATAAACAATTCCTTGAAAATATTTAACTGTAACTTTGTTGTTTGTACAAATGACTTCAATTTGCTACCAAAATGCAAAACATATGCAATAAAAAACCCACACTTGCGGGCACACACATGCATACCCACACCTACAGCAAAATCTTCAGAAAAAGAAATGTTTTTTTAGTGAACAGTGAAAGTTATTGCAATAAATTTCTTTCTGTCACACCAAAAGCACATGTTGTGGGTTGAAACCAATCTGATCTAACAATAAAACAAAAAAATGCACTGGCTGACATGCTCAGCTTCCACTTGAAATGCACTTACTGTGAAATGTGTTTCAAAGAACTATTAAGCAGTTGCAAATCCAGCTGATAAAGAAGAAGAAAGATTTTCATTTTCATCTCTGTTTCAGGGTCATCATCTTTTTGCACTTTGTCAAGTAAATGTAACATGGACATATCTTCTCCTTCAACAGTCCCACATTCAGGGCCAAGAATTTTCATTATAGGATCTCTGTTAGCTGTAAACATGAAGCAAAATCATATAATGTGATACTATTTTAAAAACGATTAGGAAAGACAAACACTTTTTATCTCAATTGCTGAATAATTTTGATGCTATTAATTTACAATAAGAAATTTAATAACGTACATAGTTATTCATCAAATATTACTTTATTATGTATTCTTTCATATCCCTCTGTTGTAATTTGAAATGTATTTTTAAAAATATGAAAACATTAGGAACAAAAAGAAATTTTTCATAACAAACAAAATTGCTTTTCACAACAAAGATTAAGATTCATTCAACCAAGAGGTGAATAGTAAACACTTCCTTTTATCAACAGCCCCCTTTCCAGAAAATATGCCTGGCTGATCACCAAAACAGGAAATCAATGGGTTTAACTCACTGAAAATTGATCATTTTGGAAATATGATTTAGTGTCACAGAACATCTTTCACGTTTTCTAGCAGCATTCCCAATGGCTCCATTACTTCCTCAGCTATGCCAGCTGTTCTTTTTGGTAAATAGTAACATAACTGCATGTCAACGAGTTTTACAAAAACATTTTGCTCTGCTCCTGCAAATGAACTCCCATGCATCTATGAATGCCTTGGCATCATATCCTGTCCATATTATTCTTCCGTTACTCATGGCTGATCACTGTCAGTGACAGGACCCTGGATTACATGGATCTGGTTTGATCCAGTATGAGCATTTACATTTTAGTATTGCAAATGCAATTTCTACTAGTATTATCAAAGAATATTACTGATCTCTTCTGCCTCCAATGAGAGGAGGATATCCAGTTTAGCATAACAAGGGTCTTCTTGTCAGTTTGAAAATCTAGGACTTGAATATGACACAGTAGAAGTACTTGTACCTGTATTTTAAAAGCCATTGTGAGAAGGACCTGGAAGCACTCACTGGGAACCTTGTGCAGGTAAGAATGTCTTAAGCATGTAAGTTTTTCTTTGGCTATTTTTTAAGGATGTAACATTTTAGAAGAGGATTAAACTACAAACATAAGAAAAACTGCGATTAGCCTGCAATAAGACATTCTTTTTCAGAAATTTAAACCTACTGTCTGTTGTGATAGCTGGGGTATTAGTATACGTGAATTTGTGTATGAGATCAACAGTTTTATTTCAACTTTATTCCAGATTTCTCTGTTATTGATTTCTGTGAAAATAAAAGAAGAAATAGAAACTTCATTAAGTTCTGGATCAGCACCTTTAGACACCTTCATGAATCAACACCTTCTCATATACTTAAAATGAAGGCATGCCTTTCTTCACATTTCATGAACATGAATTGAAGAAGACATACTTTTTAAGAGAGAAGAAAGATGAAAAAAAAAAAAGAAAGGAAACCTTCAAGGCATGCCTGTGCTTCCTTTAACTTTTTTTCCATAGCCATTTGTAGCAAACGGGACAGCTGGTCAAAACTGCGAACTCTGAGAGTTGATGCTGTGAGAAGAAGCAATGGTTGGCCATCTTCACCTCTGGCTTCAGACTGAACAGTTGCTCCACTAGAAAAATTAAATAGTATCTTTTAAAATAAGAACTTTAATAAATAGTAAATTTTAGAGAAGAATCTTGAATATTATTCAAGCTTCACAGGATAAAGCATATACAATTTCTTTAAACTGTATTTCAGAAAACTTCTGAGGTAAACAGATTTATTCACTGAAAATGAGCAGGTAGATGTGCCCAAAGGAGGCTGAGACCCTGTGGAGAGCCCACATTGGAGCAGGCTCTTGGCAGGACATGTGATCTGTGGGGAAGAGCCCATGCTGGAGCAGGTTTGCTGGCAGGACTTGTGACCCTGTGGGGCACCCATGCTGGAACAGTCTGTGCCCGAAGGACTGCACCCCATGGAAAGGGCCCACACTGGAGCAGTTCATGAAGAACTGCAGCCCGTGGGAAGGACTCACATTGGAGAAGTTCATGGAGGACTGTCTCCTGTGGGTGGAACACCACACTAAGCAGGGGAAGAATGTGAGGAGGAAGGAGGATCAGAGACAACACATAATAAACTGACCGCAACCCTCACCTCCATCCCTCTATGCTGCTTGGGGGTGAGGAGGTACAGAAAATCAGGAGTGAAGTTGAGCTCGGGAAGAAGGGAGGGGTGAGGGGAAGGTGTTTTAAGATTTGTTTTTATTTCTCATTATCCTACTCTGACTTTTGATTGGCAATAAACTAAATTAATTTCCGTGAGTCAAGTCTGGTTTGCCCATGACGGTAATAGGTGAGTAATCTCCCTGTCCTTATCTCAACCCATGAGCTTTTCGTCATATTTTTCTCTCCTGTCCAGTTGAGGAGGGGGAGTGATAGAGCAGCTTTGGTGGGCATCTGGCGGCCAGCCAGGGTCAAGCCACCACACAGGAGCCACTCCTAACACTAAGGGAAATCACAGGGTTAATCTGTTAGACGCATGCTGTAAAAAGTCTTAGGAATAGACAGTGCATGTTGCATAAATCACTAACTAAACAGGTCTGTATCACAATTGAGATAGAATAGTCTCAAACTCTCAAAAAAAAATCTACAAATTTTAACTCAAAATTTTCTATATAACTCAGTAAAAACCCCACCCGTTTCAGCCTCCCAAATACACTAAGGCTTTCTTTATGCTAAATGAGCACAGTTTTGCTTTGTAGTTCACCTTCAGCATTTCAAACGAGACTGTAATTCAGACTTACTCGATCTCATAACCCTCTCCAAATACTGAACAGGCCAGTTGCGTTTTCCACTCAAGGGGCTCTCTGAACACAAACGCTGCTTCCCGAGGATGTCTAGTGCTGAAGTCCTCTGCAAACTTAGTGATTTGATTTAAAAGAGATTCGTTCAAAGGGGTGATTTCAAGTGCGCCAGTTCCAGAACCAGCAGCAGTCCACTGAGCTGCTCTTGCCAATGCAGCTCCCATGGTCTCAACTAGTATCAAAGGCGTACACCTTAGCAAAGAAACAGAGTCACAGAATGACCAAACTGAGCTCTCAAATGATAAATGCAACATGCTGTGGCTGCTATAATTTGAAATAAACTTAACCAGGAATTATTAGATTCTTTTAACTCATTTAAATCCCCGAAGTGGGGAAAGGGGAATTGGAGAATTCACAAATTTTACAGAAATAGGGAAATTAGGTGAAAACACAGGGTTTTTTCCATGTAAATTAATTCCCGGTGCTATTGGAAACTCAAGGAGATGACAGCAGGCCTCTGTTGTGGCTGTAACAAAAGGCTCTCAGATTCTCCTTGTAAAGTTAATCCCACCGTTAAAAACCGTACGTGCAGGCAGACTGACACATACAACCCACAGCAACGACACCCTCCCCCCCAACCCCCCCTACACTTCCTTTAAATGGAGGAAAAAGCGGGTCAAGCCTAGGGAGGCCGAGAGCCACCGCGGTGAGACGGGCACGGGGAGGCCTCGCCTCTGAGGAAAGCCCGGCGCGCTGTAGAAGGCGGGAGGGATCCTGGAGCCCGGAGGCCGGCGGCTGTGTGGAGCCCGGCGGGTGGACGTCCCTCACCGCTCGCCCCCATACCTTGCCCCGGGTGAGCCGCGCCGGACCCCGCCATCGCCGCTCGGGCCGCGGCTGAGGCCGCTGGCGTTGCTATGGGGACGGGGCCCGGCGGCAGCCGTTACCGGGAGAAGCGGGTAAACACAAGCGGCGCCGGGCGGTGGGGAAGGGCGGCTGCGCCTCGTTGGGCGTGCAGCGTGGTGTGGCTGCAGCGGGTCGAGGTGCGCCCCGGAGGGCGATGCCCTGAGGGGAAGGCTGAAGGTGTTGAAGCCCAGAGAGCAGATGGATGAGTGCGACGGGTAGTTGCTGCTGCAACCGCTATCCAGTCTCCCTCAAAATGCGGTGGTGCGGGGGTAGGGGCACCTTAATAAGGCTTGCGCTGTGGAAAACACCCAATTCTGACTTGGGAAGGGGGCTGGGAGCCGACAGAGAGGTCCGGCCCGTGGAAGTTAGTGCCAGGCAGAAGGGTTTGTGAGCAGAGCGGTGGAGTGAGTGAAGCTGAGGCTAAAGGGGTAGGCCGTTTCCCATTAGAAGGTAAGAGGAGCTATATTTAAAATAATAAAACAAGATATATGGTTTTGGTGTGGAATTAAATAATGTAGTAATTAGGGTTACTTTACACCAGAATTTAAAGAGGACTGAATACTTTTCAGCTTGAATTTTAGCCAGTATAGCTTAAACCTTTCACTAGCTTTCAGTCATTACAAGAAAACAGCTTTAGTTAATAAGGTTAACATTGACCAGTTCTAGTTTTTGAGGTAGTGTGACAGATTATGCTTGAAATGCTTTTTGTTAAAGAAAATGTAATGTGAAATAAGTGTTTCTTTAAAGAAGTAAATGAAATCTGTATGGGTAGTGCCAGTGAATAAAGTCCTTTCAGATATTGAGGACAACACAACACTGTACACATGCAAATAGAGCACCCCAAACACAGAATGGAAATGAATGCTATTTCCCCAGTCCTCTTGTTCATCGGTAATGTGAATGAGCCATCACTCTGGATAAATTTTTAAGTTATAAAGTTGCTACTGGACTCCCACCTGCCTGCCTCGTCTTTTGTACCACTGGGCCGATAACTATATTGCCTGACTTCCCACCTCTAAATCTTCCCCCTCCAGTTCAGTTACCTGGGTCCACCAAAATACCTATCAGATGATAAAAATGGGACTTAGATTTGACCTAGGAAGGAATGGGTACCTGTTGCACACTAGCTGATGTTAGGAAGCTATGTTCAGCTTTCCAGTACCTGTGTCTTTCCAAAGGCATAGGAAAATAATCCTTTCAAGGACAATCCCAACAGAAGTACCCAGCTGTCCCAACACCATAGAGTTAACATAGCCAAGAGTTACTTCACCAACTTAAGAATTCAGCTGGGTAAGAAACCTCAAATAATGAAGAAGGTTATGGAATGTATGTGGGATGTATCTCGAAGAATAACAGTATGGGATTAATACATTTTTTCATGGAGGTGATTGTCCGTTTACATTTTACTTAGACTTTCAAGCAGTAACTATGGATAAGTACATGCAGTCTGCACAATAATGACTTAAGAATAGCATTGGCTTTTCTCGTTTCGCTGCATAACTTTGAGAAGACAGAAAACAAATCATTTGATTAGGTGAAAATGAAAGAGCATTTTTACTAAAAAGCATGGGTAAAGACTGAAAACAATTTCTTTTCTTTATGGAATATTATGTGTGAAGGCATTTCCAGAAAGGATTAAATATCTTCTTTTTACTGAGATAATGACTATCAAAAAGTTGAATGTCATGGGCAGAAGGTGCAAACAGCAAAATGTGAAAGGGAGTAAAAGTATCCCCACCATGGCTGGTGTGGAGTGAAGACAGTGAGTTTTCACACAGAGCTGAGTATTTTAAGCAAGAAGTCGGTGGAGTAAGAAATAGAATTCCTAAATGAGATCACTGTGTTCCACTGAACAGCAAGAAGGAAAGATATTTCAGTGGTGAAGATAAATGGGATGATTTGCCCTCAAAGAGCATGTATCTCTGCTGGCTATGAAAGGAGCTTCGCTAACTAGCTTAGGTTTAGTCACCAGTGGAACTTCCTGTGGGGACAGGTAAGGCAAAAAATGAAAAAGCAGAACACTCCCTATAAGCCAGCAGCGAGGAATGCTGCTGGGATCTGGTATTAGAAGCTAAAGGCCTATGAATGGTCTAGGGATTGGATGTGCTTTTCTCCTTTCTTCTTTGTGGCAGGCAAACACTGAGTTGGTAGCTCGGCTGTACTCATAGGAAGACCGCCCTAACTCTATTGAAGACTAGAAACCATCTGATTTAATTTCTAACCTCAATTTGTATGACTAGTCTATTTGTTCTTGCACCAACACAGGTCCTTTATCTTATTTTCAATGGCTACTTTTTCTCCTTAGATTTTACATCCAGTTTCTGAGTTAGAATATTTTCTCTTAGACTTCACTTTGCTAGGCTAAACAAGTTCAGTTCCTCTAGTCTCAGCCTGCAAGTTCTTCATTTCTCTTACCATCTTGGTATCCTTATTAGCATGTGTTCCAGTCTGAACTTGTTTTTCTTGAACAGATTTGACACTAAGGTCATTTCACCAGGACCCATTACAATGGCATTAATAGTCTTCATCTCTTTTGGAAGCTCCTCAACTACTACATTCTAGGATTGCATTTGTTTTTCAGGTCATATTAGGGATTGTTGTCACCTTGCAATTGAACTATGCAACCAATTTTTAATCTATTACTTTAATTTTCAGCTGATGAGTTCGTAGCTTTCTGCAGGATTTAAGCATATAGTGTTGCAGTTTGCCCTTATAAAATCAAATCCCATTTCTAAAGAAAAGAAAATACAGCACACACTCTCTATCTTTTGGTCCCCATCCTCTTCCTCTTTCCAAAGTAATTTTTGAACCTGATAGCAAATTTGAACCATATTTCACAAAAGGTTGTGGTCTTAGAAATAATTAAGCTCCTACAAGTTTTGTAAGCCTGAGGTAGTTGAATTGAGGGGAAAGCAGAATTAATGCCCTTGCTGAGGTAAAGGCAGGCATATGAACTGCAGATAATGTTCTGTAGCAACCAGCTAGCCAAGTGTTTTGTTCATACCATGCTGGCTAGTTAGAACATGAGTAACCTCAACCTTGCCCAGTGGGTGTTTTATGGAGAAGGTGGACAGCAGAAGATTAAGGGACAAAGCACTTAATTCTAGAAGAAATCAGATCTCATTACTTTCGCTGCTCATGAACTCTTTCCCTGACCTTCAAGTCAGATGAGAAGGTTAGGGAGCCTAGGGCAGAGCTTGTGGGTGCAGGGACTTCCAGGTGCTGCCTGTTAACATGCAAGTACGCCGCCATGCCTGCCCTACACCTTGCTGGGTTTTGTGAACTGCGTTCTTCAGTGCCAAAACTCTTCACTCATCCCCTTATGTGATAGGAACAATTTCTGTTCCTGCTGTCTGCTCATAGTCTCTGTGCTTTATAGTGTTTTGCACGTTTTCAGATGTGTATGGGCTCTGGCAAGTCGTTACTGTATTTACTGCATTGGTAGTTAAGTGATTCCCTTGGTTGCATTCAGGCTTGTCTTGCTGGATGACAAGAAGTCATACCTTCTTACATCAGCTATCACTAAAAAATAAGCACTTAGGAGCTCCCTCAGTTACCCAGACTGAAGGATATTAATACCACCTTTTGCTTTTATCAGATATGATTGATCAACACTATTAATACCTCTTAGCACAAGAGTATAAATGGATATCTTAGAAAATTTTGTCTGAAAGCAAAAGTGTTAAGTAAAGTTATCACTTAAAGAATTATGAAAGTATTGTCTTGGTGACTCAAAATCAGTGTGCAAAAACTTCCAGGCAATAAAGTTGTAATGTATTCTCAAAAGCAGCTTACTCAGGAACTGGGTCCATGCAGAGATGGCATTTGCACCGTTTGGCTAATTCTATGAATTAGTAGTAGTACATTTATGTACTAGTGACTTTTTACTGTAAGTTTTTTTTACATTTTTAATGTAAAAGACATTTTATAGAACAGTAGGTGAAATGTTTGCCTGAGCATAGTCAAAGATGAGATCATTTGTTACTGGCACAAAGAAATGGGGAATATGAAGAATTCGTTAACATGGAGAGAAGGGCAATTGGAAATTTTTTTTACAATCTCAAAGGTGCAGCCAGAATGTGTAAGCAATTTTTCTTGAATATTTTTCCGCACATTATTGTAGAATAGGGTGTAGATTATTGCTATTAAAGTAGAACAGTAATACAAGTTTTAAAAAACAGTTGTAGAGGCTTACAAAAAATAACAAAGCCATTCAAGGTAAATAATACCAGGTATTCCTTCTGTTAAATAGCAGTTTAGCTGATCAACTTCATGGGAGTTTGTCAGACAAGTTGGAAATCGGAAGAAAACAAGATAATATATGTCGATTTCCCTTTATTGTTCATTACCTTGCTTTTGTTTGAAAATTTACATTTTTTTGGCATTCACAAAACACAGAAGTCCTACTGCTTTGGTGAAAAGAGCTTGGCTAGAGAACTAAAAAATTCAGTTGTGCTGCATTTGTTTCATTTTGTATCAGCACAAACGCACTATTTAGGTGCCTAGGGTTGTTAACGAACATTTTTACGCATCTTAAATTCTTGTAATCCATTGTTAGTTTGTTGTTGTTTTTTTAATTAGGGAGTAGTGCTTTGTGGAAAGGCAAGGTTTCAGCTCAAGAGGCAATCTACGTGAAAATGTAGAAAGAGGGAGAAGACATGATGAATCTGTTGATATCTTTTCTTTAAGCATGATTTTATGGAAAACAATGGTCAAAACCTAACCCTTAGAAAGCAAATGACTACTTCTTTTTTACTGAGTCCCTGATTTCTGTGTTGTGATTTCCTACTTGCCTCTTGTTTTCTGAGTAATTAGGTGCTTCAAAAAATGCCAAATGATCTGAAGTGAGGATTTTTAAAGATTCGACACTGTACAATACACTGTATTGACCCTATAAATTAAAAAATAGAGAAGACCATTTTGCAAATGAGACTCAATGCAAGGGACACAGACATATGCAATGTTGTACATGGGTGTCTGGCAGAGACAGTTACTTCAAAAATCTTCAAGGAAAATAAAGCAGGACAATATTTTGGTTAGTAAGTTATACATTAACAATATCTGGATAGTTATTTTCTGAACAATGACAATAACAGAAATTCTGCTGTTCTTTTTTAGAAATGGCTTCCAGATGGGAATTGTGGTTTACAGTCCAAGATCAAATGTGATTTAATAAGTTTTTATCAGTAAAGAATACAACATTTCAGAATATGGACTGTGTTACTAGACTGTGCTTCCCTCTATTTGTAGACAGTTCTTTATTCCCTTTTATTCATTTCCGTTTACTACTGCCCAGGTCTTCTCAATATTTCTGAGTGTAATTTGGAAGAAATAATCAGTGTGATGTAATAACCAGATGACTGTGACTGTCATCATAATATTTGGAGCACCAGGTTAGGAGACTGTGATTGTGAAAGATGTAGTAAATTCATTCACATGTTTTCTTTGTAGCATCAGAACAAGATACATGTCAGGTTATCAGGGGCCTTAATATGGTGGGGTATCTTTTCACTGAACTGAGGCTTTTTTTCCTGGGTTTGTAATATTTTAGTGGGGGATAATTACATTCAAGGATTTTTCTGTTCAATTCTTACATTATCTTTCTGCATCTTCAACCTCAGTTCCCTCTTCATGTAATATTTTATCATGAAATTTCTGCTTTTAAAATATGTGTACATAATAACACTGAAAAAGAAAGCTTCAGAGAAAGATATTCTGGAGTAGAGTTATTTAGGTATATGAATAAATTTTGAATTGCTTTAAAATGCTGACTTTCACAGGAGGAGTCACCGAAGTATTGACTCCATTAGCCACCTTAATTTGTTCATGTACCAGTACGACCCCTTACACACAGAAAGGATTAATGGCTGAGTCTCTTTATTTTTCTAATTGATTCTTCTCTGCACAAAAAAAATTATATTTTGCTTATATTTTTCCAGGGAGAAAAAACATCTATGCATTTTGATGTTTATATAAACTGTTTTTTCTAGAACTAGTTAATTATTCTGACCTTAATAGTATAGCTACTCAGTATTCATAGAAGCTACATAATGTCCTTTAAAACTTGCTCATTGGTTAGTTGAATTAGTTTTATGAGTGGATTATAACTACAAAGTTAGTATAGTTTCTGTACAGCAATCAGAAAGATACAGAAGCCTTTTAAGACTTCAGTGTAAATCAGGCGTTCTAATTTATATTATGAAAATTAATGGAACTTCAACAGTGATATTGTCTCCGAAGTAGCAAAGATTCAATTAAAACAAAACAATACAAAACCAACAGGTTATTTATGCAAAATTGTGTGTGCCAAGTGGAATGGACAAAGTGGTAACCCTGCAAATTAGAGCACCTTACTCTCTAAGTCAGGGGCATCCAGAACCACTTTTCACCTTTGAAATTTAGAAAAGATTTTTACTTTCTGGATAGTAAAACAAAAAATGGAGAAATATTTTAAAATGTGGAAGAAAAATTGCCAGCTACACTTATTAGTTATATGTTTAGCCTGTGGTGCTAGACATTTGAAAAAACTTGATATCAAAAGTAATACTGCAGTGTGTCCTATACTATGATTGAAGACATTGTTTTTAGCTTTCAAACATAAACCCTTCGCAAGTGAATGCTACTGACACGCCCAAATGCCTTTTGCTTTCTTAGTGGTTTCTAAAAATTGCCTCCTTTTTCACGGAGAAAAAGGGAGAAAGGATTGGGCTGTTTGTTTTGGGGTGGGAGTGTGAAAGGGAGATTGTTTTAAAATTAGAAGTAGAATGTCATAAGTAGTCTCCATTTACGGATTTCTTTTCCTAGAGGAAAAATGAGAGGTATTGGTGGAAAGTATTTTGGACTGTAATGTGGTGATATTAATCAGGGAAAGAGAGTTTGGCTGTTTCATGAAGACCAGATTCTCACACTAGGTGCTAATACAAACGTGCAAAAGATACTACATAGTTAAAGAGAATTTAAAATCCTTTTCAGGTATTCAGCTTCCAGTTATTACTGTGCTAGCCCCACTTCACTACTCAGGCAATCACCAATAGTAATTCTGGGTAATTCCCTGCATAGTTTTTATGAAAAATAACAAAAAAAAAAAAATCCAAATCGTTTTTTCCCCCGTTATATAATCAGAAAGCAAGCCAAGACTGACATCAGGGCGTTTTCTCTTCTTTGTAGGTCATTTTAAGGCAGAAATTCAAGCACCTTGGAGCAATCACTGGTTTTGAAAAGACTGCTTCTATCATTTATGGTGGTATGGTAATATTATATGGGAAAATGTGAAATTGTGAGAGGACTGGAGATCAGAATAAAGCCAAATCGCTACAGGGTTTGAGCAGCAACTGGCTGTAAAATTAATATGGAGCAACAGTTGGATGTTGCAAGGTTGAGCATTAATCCAGTGCCTGGTAGAAAAAAAAAATATCTAAATTTCTATTTCATAGTGATTGTACTGTGCGAGCTGTTAAACAAAAAATAAAAAAGCAATTCTCCTTCAAGTCCATAGAATATATTTGATGATACTGACATCTTCACTCAACTTGGATGAAAAAGAAGTTCTGCATGGATGAGGATAGGGATTATAGCTCTATTCCAAATCCTTTTACAGTAAAACTTCAAATTGGGGAGGAAAGTTGCCTTTTTATCAAAATTATTTTTATTGAGAGAAGCAGAAATGTGTGTTAAATATACATGTCTTCTTGCATAGTGTACATTCTGATACGGTTAATTCAGCCAATTTTCTGGTATTATTCTCAAGATCTGTGCCATGGATATTAGAGTCCTCCATATGGGTACATTTTTCCTCTGACTTTTTCCATTTCTTCTTCTGGTAATAACTGTATAAAATCAAGCATTTTAGTTGAAATTTCGAGTTATTAAGGTTGATCTCAAGGATCTGAAGCTCTCCCACATTTTGGTAGTTATTTATTGTAGAAAGAGTTGCATCTAGCTGTTGCATCTAGCTGTTACATCTTCATTTATTTTTTAGCTCAAGCAGAGATGGAGATTAAAACTATCTATTTTTGAAAACTATGTTTTTGCAACCAATTTATGCATAAATGAATATTTCAGTTTATTACAAGAGCTGTTTTCCAGCAAGCCTTCAACTATGAATGTAAAATTTGGGGGTCGCTTTTTCAAAATGCATGCACATGTGCTCTGTTTAGATTTGGGAAGAATAACACTGAATAGTTTGAATGTAATTTTTCCTGGAATATCAAGTTAGCATCTATTGCTTTGGTATTGAAAAGGTTGCTGATTATGATGCCAGAAGACTGTCTTACTGGGTAGTTTGAAATAATTTCTCAGAGATGGAAGTGGATTCTGTCCCTACTGGAAAATCATAACATGGCAAGTCTTCAGTATCTGCTGCCATTGTTATCAGTAGATTTCTGTCATCGATTTCGTGGGAGGAGAAATTTGGTCCGTCAACTGTCGGACAGCAGACAGTTAAACTTAATTTTTACGAGACTTTTTCAAAAAATCTAGTACCTGTGACATTCTAAAACATATTTTAGTTATATTAATGACATTTTTCTGCTTTGATTTCAATGTAAAAGGTTTGTGATTTGTTCTGATTTTGGTAAAGCCTTTCACACCAGAAATAAGCATAGTCTTTGTATGCCAGGGATCGGAAGTAGTTAGGCTTAAGATTCTGAAGAAATCTACTACCAATTAGCAGTTTGCTACTGCTGTTAAGTAAATACAAGCATATTTAAGCATGGTAAGCCCAAAATGGTATGCTTTAGCAATTCATTTATAATGGTATTTTATTCTTTTGATATTTTGGTTCAGTAACACCACTAAATTTGAAGCAGTGACATTTAAAAGTTAATAAAAGTTTTGTGCCATTAAAATGAGTAAGTGTAGAATAAAATTTGAAGATCTGAATCTACAAATTTTTATGCAAGCAGTCCTTTGCATCTCCTACTAGGTATGCATTACTGTACAATAAGTACAATGTAGAAATTGGTGCCAAAGCTGGCTCTTGGACTGGAAGGAGGCTAGCTTATTTGTGCAGTGCTTTGCCAAAGCTAATTTACTTTGCTAAAATACAGGGTAAATTAGACAATGTGCAGCATTAAGCAGTGTGGTTAAACTGCTTCCAGTTAGCCAAGCTGGCTCCTTTTGAGCTGCTTTGGCTATCTCTCCACAGTACTGTGTTGCGCAGCACAGACCTGCCCTGAGTAAAACTGATGTGTGTGAAATTTTATTCATGTAAGGAAGGACTGATGAATTGTACCATCCTTTCTTCTCCAGAAATTCTGTCCTCAGATACATGCAGAATGTACAACTAAGCATGTCTTCAAATAGCTACAGTATAACTGTCATTTCATTTGACCTCAGAAATGTGATTCTCTGAGTAAACACAGAGAATGGAGGCACTGCAACTGATTATAATTAAATATAAGTGGCTAAGCACGGATCTGTAGTATAAATAGATGTGTTACAGCTGACTGTTAAAGTTTGAGTTCAGCTTATGTGTGAGCCTTCGCATTACTCATGTAAATCAATGTTCTCACTTACAAGAGAAACCTCATAATTTACCACTACCCATAAAGTATTCTTGCTGTAATCAATAGTGATTCCTATATGGAATTACTGTGCACAGAAGCCTTTCTTCCATCCATATCTTCAGCACAATTGCTGTATGGTTTGGTACCACGACAGAAAAATATCCAGTGAGCTCAGTAGTTTTCTGCGTGGAAGGACTTAGCTGTCCTAATTTGGTGCAAAAATTCCATTCAGTTTAAAGTAAGCAAAACTGGAATTAAATAGTCCACGTGGTAAAGGACTGAGTAGAATCTTCAGGGGGGGAAACTGTTTGCAATCTCACTGTACTGAGACTTCACAATTGAATTCAGCTTAATTTTATTCTATATAAAAGTAGAATAGAGTAGTTAAAAATACTCAGTGTTGTCTGCCATACTGATCACAGTAAGGGATGATGTGATTTTTTTAATCTCCACTTTTGGTGCTAATTATATTTGCGGCATTTGAGACCAAGAGCAGACCATGTTCAAATGAATCTCAAAACATTTTACAGCTTTTGATACACATACAGATGTGCTGTGCTCAGCTTTTCAGTCTGCCAAATGGGAATGATGAGAGCAGGGGTGTTTCTGAACCCTCCGCTCCTCGTGGAAGTCTGGGGGTGCCCGTGTGGGTGCAGGGCTCTGAGGCACTCTCCCAGGGCACCTCATGGAGCCACAGTCCCTGTCCAATCGGATTCCCTTTTCTAAAACAGGCTGAAGCTTAAAACAGTAACGCAGTGACTCTGAAACATGCAGGAACCTGAGTCCTCTGTAACTTTACTGGAGAAGTACACAAGTTCACGGGCAATTGCCAAATAGCCAGGAGCCCAGGACATGAGTGAGATCCTTCCTGCAAGCAGCCAGTGGTGTCAGTAAGCTGTAAGTGAGCTCAGGGCACCTGGGTTGAAGTGAACCCCTCAGGGAACCGAATGCAGACTTGTCTTTTAGTGGGGTTAAAAGAAGATGTAGCTAGAAGTTTGGAGTTCAGTGTACTCACAGAAACCTAAGCTTTGGCACTTAGGAGACTGACAGGACCAGAACAATGGAGCCAAGTGAATTCAGATTTACAGTCAGTAAAGCAGAGGTCTTCTGAACTGCTTTTGTGGATTTGGATTGCCTGAATTCCGCTTTCAGTGCCTTGTGTGCATCCTGAGTGTACAGCTCTGTGTGCCAACAAAAATACAGGCTACATCTCAAATAAACAAAATTTAGAAAATAATTGGTTTTCCATTTTAGTATGTGTTTGTGATTACTCAAGGAAAAAAAATTCCTGTAATTTTCTAGTCATCTATGTAACTAACACCTCTGGTGGAACTGAGTGTACCTATTCTAGTTACATAAGCCAGAAACTTCCAGATGTAATGTTTTATAAAGCTGTGATTAACTAACAGAGGAATAGAAGAGTGTCCTAATAAAATATGGTAAACATGCTAAATAAATGGCACACAAAAAAAAATCATAATTCTCCTTGGCATTGGATTATAGCATCAAGGAGTGACAGAGTGACAAAGTATATTCAAGCTGACAAAAGCTATTTATACTACAGAAATCTGTGAAGTTACAAGCTTTCCTGTTCTCATTGTTCCATTTCTCATATGAAAGCTACTTATTTTTTGCTTTGCCCATCTTGATATAAGGATAGTTGTGTATTTATATGGTATACATTTTTTCATATAATTTGTGATTTATAAACTACACATTACACAAACCATCATGTTTTATTTTAAGAGTAAGCAGAAGAGTAACTCCTCACTTCACAAAGTATCTTCCCATAAAGTGTCTTAGGTGTCTTTTTCAAATTTGCCAACAAAACAGTGTGGTATTTTTAAAGTGTTATCTTTTTGCTGTACTATGTTAAGACTACAGGAAAATACACAGAGGCTATTGAATCCCTAACGATTGCTTTGCATATAGTCAGTAAAAAAATACATATATTCACAATATTGCTTTATTAGTGGTTTCTTCAGTGACTGCTCAGTGATACAGTAATACCTCCATTTAAAATGATAAAAAAAGCAAGACAGATGAAGGACAGACAAGTGCTAAACAGTAACTTTACTAATTCTCGAATTAGCAGAAGTATCTTAAACTCAGCAGTTGTTCAGAAATATTGCATTTGTATTTAGGTTGAAATTTGCTGTTCTTATTTTAGGTACAGGGAAGGACAAGCTTAAGGAGGACAAGCCCCTTCAAGCTGTTCTCCAGCCACATAAATGGAACTCATGAAGATTTATCTTTGTAATCTCTCTCTCTGCTTTTCTTGACTGCCTCATTGAGATGCATGGTGCCTGATTTCTCAGTATTCATTGCACAGCAGTGCTTACAGGCACAGCGCAGCTCCCGCTGCCTACATCTTGCAGTTGCAAGTGTTCAGCACTTCTACAAATTACAGTGCGCCGTACCAAGCACCAAGAAAAAGACAATTAACAACGACATGTGCAAAGTGACCAGTAACACACAGGAAATCTGTGGCAAAGGCAGGGATACGATTCAGTTCGGCAGGGATACAATTCAGTTCCCCAGGGCTGCACTCATGCCTTAATCATGAAAACATGTTCTCTTCTCTACAGTTGTCTGCTTCATTCACTGCGTACTTCCAATGGCTGCAACAAAGAAAGTACAGATTCCACAGAGTACGCTCGCTTTTACTATGCAGTGATTCATCCTCCAGCGCAGGTCTTTTTTATGTGCAACGTAACACAAGACCCACGGAAAACTCTGCCCTCAAAGGAATCACACGCAGCTCCCTCTCCCTCACCATTCACATAATCCACCAGAGTCCTTGTCCCTTTGTCTGCCTCTTCTACCACCAAGAGAGTGGGGTGCACAGGGGTGACAGGGTTCCTGATCCAGTTCCTGCGCTTAATCAGGCCCCAGATTGCAGCAGCAGTGAGCGGCAGGATCAGGGAAGACCGTTTTGAACGCCAGTAGCCTCAGGGCTGGAGCATGCCCAGATGTTTCGTGGAATGGCTCCGGCAGGCCAGTCGCACACAGGTGTTTATTGGCTTGAAGTAAAAATCAGGAATACCAAGAATAATTCATCCACCACTTGGCTCTTCAAAGAGAACAGGAACGAGCACAATGTGCAAATCTAAATGGCAGATAACGGCAGTTATTAGCTAACAAGCATGCTGTACTCACGGAGTTGCTTGTGTGATGAACCTTTTTTTTTTCCTGAAATGAACTCATTTCAGTGTGAAAACTGATTATGCATGAAGTATTGTTAAAGGCATGCAGCCGAGCAACCATATAACTCTTTTTTTCACTAATATCTATCATTTTTAGGAACAAAAGATGCTGCTGCTCACTGCAATAAATACAAATCTACTTCTTAGAAATGTGATTTGCAGTTTACTTTCTCTTTACACTTAAAAGCTACTTAGAAGCAAAACAGATCTAACCGGATCAAAGTAGCATTGTGCACTTACTTACATTAAATATATTCATTTTCACACTAGAATTACTTTAAGGAGCACAGACTTGCTCCATGTGGAAAATCAAAGGAGAAATGTAAGAAACTATTCCAAAGAGGTTCTCTACTCTGCACAGCAAAAGCTCTGCACAGCCTCTCTGTGACCTAGACTCCGCACGATTTATTGGTTATCTTTAATAAAGCGAAAACCAAGTGCCTTTTCTGTTTTGTTACTTCCATTTTAACACTAGCAGTAGCAGACAGACAAAGTTTAGTTTTAGCCTGGGAGCTAAAAGAAATACTTCTAACATACATATGTACTGTTACAGTCTGACTTATAAGTGCTCTGTAGTAAAGTCAGCAGGAATTGAGCACTAAAACTGGAGAAGAGTAAATGGAAAGAGACCCTGCTGTATTTGCAGACTTGTGGTAATAAGGAACACGCTCCTGACTGCTCTTGGAAACTTGTCATGTAAGTGAGCAAGGGGAGAGGTCAGGCAGTGACAGACTGCTCTTCCAGCCTGAAACGGGGAGGGGGGGGGGAGTTGCACCAAATCTTAAAAACTGAAAACAGTTCGAAACATGCATTTAACTAAAAATGAATGTTATTAAAACAAATTATACCCATCATTTAGAAATGTAATCTGAAAGTACCGTAGCTCCTGGCTTCCATTCAGATGATGTCTGGCAGCGTGCTGTGTATCATCCACGAAGTATCTTCCAGAATCCCCAGCACCCTGGCTTCACGGACTGCTCTAAATCTCACTAAATTCTGATGATTCTGATGTCATTTTCTAAGCTTAAAGTGTTCTTTCAAGTGACATCAATCATGACTCAACCTGGCCTCTCCTGCCATATATGACAAAGGCTCCTATTTTTAAACTTTCAGACAAATACAGCCTGTATAACTTTTTTTTGCCAAAAATACGTCAGTTCAAATCTCACTGTTCCGAGCATATTCTGTTCTTTTGGGATACTTGTCAGCTGGCCTATTTATATCAGGTTTGTAAGAAATTAGATGTTTGTCTAGAAGTAAAATAACAGACTTGTAGAACAGAGCTTCCACCTTGCATTATTAATAGAATTCATGATGATCTGTGGTTATATTGTCAAGAAGCACAGAAACTAATTGCACAGAGCCAACAATTCACTCAGCGTGGTGGTTTAAATGGATAAAAATGATTTGTATTGGTGCCTGCGGTCTCTTGCAAATGTCAAATACTTTCTTGATATTCTAAAACCCAAGCTCTACAGCAAAAGTGGGAGAGTAGCATTTCGTATTAATTTAAAAATGTATAAAACTGATTATCCTCTTCTAGCACTCAGTATTTCACTGTTTCGTGAAGACCCTAGATGCTGCTCACAACTGGCTGGCTATACTTTTTCAACTGATCATGTCTCTCATTTTTCTTTCAGCAGAGCAGTGAATGTTTTACTTCAGATAAATAAATAGAGTTTTACTTCCTGTGTAAGAAGATATTTACGGAAACTCACCACAACCAGTTTTCCCACTTGGAGAAAGCTGTAAATATTCACGTCCCCTGTTTCCCATCCATGGCAGTCTTGCCATTCCCATGAACTGGCTGTTCCTTTTGTGTAAATCCCAATCACATGCATGTATCTTCATGTATTTCAGTACTGTCACTTCAGCTTTTTACTGTTTGCTTTAATCACCTCGCAGTGTTCAAAGAACACCTGGACGTATTCTCATCTGCTAGTCTTTAAAACATTCACAAAATGTTCTAGTGTAAAGGGTTTATGATATTTCCTTGGTTCACCCCATTTGTGTACTTACCATACATCTGTTAGACTCTGTTTTTTTAGTCTGCTATGGTAGAATGATGCACAGGTGTAATTGAACTGACAAAAGTGTTAATATTTTCCTAAAACAGATCACTTATATTTAGTACAACTGACATTTTACTCATTGTTCTCATTAGTACCCACATTTATTCCAGAAGAATTGTGAAATGAAATCATCAAAAAGCTACCAGCTGCACAAGTCTTCTGAAACCTCTGTTGTCTGAGTCTGTCAAACATTACAAAACCATGCAAAAAGGCTTAGAGATAGTTTCAAAAAAAGAATAGGAAAGGAATATCCAGGTGGCTTTTCAACTGTGGAATACAATAAAATAGAGTTTGGAAAGTATTACACAGAAATATAATAACAAAAAAACAAGATAGGCAGTTTACAAGTTGAAGTATATAGTGCTGTGCCTTTGCTTGAGCCGAAATCAGTAAAGCAGACAGAGCTCGCTTTATATGGGTTTACTAACAGCTTGACAGCTCCAAGTTTACAAAAGTATGACTGGCAGCTTACAGGCGTGCTGATCCACACTAGAAAATCTTTTAAGGCTTAAGGTTAATTAAGGTTAATTATTCCGAAACACAGTTTTAGAGATTTCAGTAATAATGGCCTGAAGTGGCAGAGATTAATTGCTGCCTCCATTTTGAGAACACTTTGGAAATTACTTAAAAGTGTGTGAGAAGATTTATTGGGAACACATTGTAGGTGTAAAAGAAATGAAACCCTGGATGAACAGCTAAGCAGCAAAGGGCATGCCAGTCTAACACAATCCTACAATTTGCATTAAATAATTTAGACTAAGAGTCAATAGATTTATCAGCAACACATTTACTATCATGTGCTTGACAGGACTTAGATGCATTTGCATTGAAGTTCACTCCCAGATACTAATCTCAGATATTAAGCCAAAGATAATAACCAGACAGCTCTTAGATCTTTGATTACTCACCGAAGTATTTATCATCTTTGCTGATTGCATCTTATCTCAAAGCCAGACCCTGAGCCCAGAGAAGTCATCAACTGGGTTCCAGGGTAAGATCTGCCAACCCCATTGTGAGGAGTGTTACTGAAGTCAAAAGGACCACACGTGAAACGAGGCACTAAAGCTCGACAGTAAAAGTCAGCAAGACCTGGCATTAGATTACAGGGTCTTCAGAGCAAAGGCATTCCTAATTTCCCAGGCACAGAAAGACAAAAGGTAAAACTCATATTGTTAAAATAAAAATGAAACTTTTCTACTAAGTTAGTTCTACTAATTTCACTAGCACCGCATATTTTATCTACTGCCATCTCATCTGTGGCACACTAACGGCATGAACAATCCCCTGTTTTTCAGTGGTACAGATGAAAGTCATTTGAGGCTAGCTGTAGGAAGAGTTCCTACTATCGCTCATTTCAGGGTTGAAGTGGTGTCGGCTATCTGCTGATATTTTATACTTGTCCCATACACATAATACAGAAAGCAGCAGCAGCTGTTGGGTACTAATAGTAAAGCAATCCAGACTAAGCACTTTCCAATAGCACAAAATGAGGCAATTTACCAGGAAGAGGGGGAGTTGCATTAGCATGAAAAAGTTCTAAGTTATTCACAAGATGCTAAAAGAGAAGGAAGAATCATCAATCCTGAACACTGGAACCATGAGGATCCATAAGGATTTTACATGACGTTAGTGAGCCCAAGCCAAGTAACCACAGCTGTAAGTGGAGCTGTGCAGGGAGCGGAGCAGTTGCACTGCCTCCCTGCAATGCTTCCTCAGAGTTAGAGAGAATCTGGCCCCTTGTGTTTTCCACTTAGATTTTGTGACAGACAAGTTACTGTAGCTGGGAGCAACCCAGGAGTTCCTGCAGAAAATCTGAGCATGAGCGTCTCACTGGAGGTACTTAAATGCAGTCGCAAGGACAATAACAAACACCAAGTGCATAAATGCATCCCATTTTGCCAGTGGTAGCAGTTAATACCAGCGACTACCATCCCTCTGGTACAAAGTAGGTGAACATGAAGGAGGCTCAGGATTAAGAATGCACCCACCTTGTCAGTGCTACGCAGACACTTCATGCACGCATGTCTCAGGACTTGTTGGACTTGGACAGACTGTAAGAGCAGGCAGGTTTTAATACCGCTTTTCAGAAGGTGACTTCTGGAGACCACAAAGTCAAGAGCTACGTTCAGACTGCAACGCTGTGAAGGGAAACCACCTGCAGAGTCTGCCACGATGGAGTTAAGAACTGGCACCTTGGGAGTGCTTTACCTGGCACAGAGGGTAACTTAACTGCTCCCTGCTAAATGCTTATGGGTGAAGGGCACAGGGGTGGAGACTGCTCCTTGTCATAGTTAAGAGGGAGTAAATGACACCTTGCTGCTTAGATCATCTTCCCATGCTGTTTTCACCCATAGGTTGCTCAGTTCTACACCGGGCTTGCAGACTTCCTGGTGGTTCAGAGCCCAGCAGTGCCCCAGCTTCTCCCTTCCAGCAGCTCCTGGCCAGCCTCTCCTTTCTGCTCCACGCTGCCCTTGTTAAACTATTGGCCCCTGACATGGAGAAGCTTTTCAAGAAGACTGGTTAGGAAGAAAGGAAACAAGATTAAACAGAATAGGTCACTTGAGACCAGTTGCAGAAATTTTGTATTTATTTGCTTGGTCTGGTAGCTTTGGAAGACAGGAACACCACATCTTTTACAGTTACATTTATATAAAAAATAAAGGTTTTAATTACAGCAACTCTTGCTTTCAAGCAGGCGGTAGTGGAAGCCAAAAGAAAGATAGAAGAGTTTGCAGTCAGAGTAATAGTGTCTGACAATTGGAAGTGTCACATAAACTTCTGAAGATTAAAAATGGAATAATAAAGTATTTTCCTCTTTTACTAATTTTCTGTATAATCTTATCACAAATGGCATCTCTCATTTCAAACACCGTGGTGTTACCTATGGCAGTCTTCACCATGGCAAGGAGTGGCACCTCCTGCTTTGCTTGGAAGAGCTTCCCAGTAGCTCCCCTGCCATGCCACAGCATCCCCCCAGCCCATGCGGCTGGCTGACAGTCATGGAGAGCGTAGTTTCAGGAGCGGGGTACGTATGTAGTTGGACTTTTGAAGGGAAAATAGAACTTGATACTTCAGTTCCCACAGGATACCACCACAGAGACTATTTTCTGTAAAACGAAACCAGCGGTGTGGTGTTTTACACCACAGTATCGCATAAAAGGCAAGACAGTTGGCCCAGTGGTACTCCTACACAGACAAATTCCTGTGTCTCCTGACAGGTTCACATTTCTTTATCTGGCAAGCATAAAATCGTAGTCTATGTACAAAGCAGCCTTTTCATTTAGGGAACAACTAAGCTAATCCCAGCAAGATTTCATGTTTAACTAGGTTTGTAGTGAACAAGTTTGTCGTCTGCATTCAATCAAGCTCTTTTGAATTTCACAAAATAGGGGCAACACAGTATATTTGAAATGCAAAATTCTAAGCTTCCTGAGATGTGTGCGAGCCCTGCCTGAGTAAAACTATGCATCTATTTGCTAAAACTTTGGTATTGTATCAGTAGACTTCTTTCTTTAGTCTGCCAATAATCTTCAAATTAAGCAACAAACTGTTTTTGTAAGCCTGCTTTTTTCATTAAAATGAATTGGTATACCCTACAGCACTTGATAAATACATAAACATATATATATGCACACATGCACAATAAACCAAAGTTGCTATAGGCATAAAGGTAACATCAGCTGCGCTCATTACAAGATGCAGACTCTCGGCCTTCAGAGTCTCACCTACTCGTGGTCAGAGTCTGGGCTTTTTTCCGTTTGATTTGAGCTGGGGTTGGATCCAGCTGTGGCCAATGATGATCTGAATTCAGCGAAGTCAAAAGAAGACAATAATTCAGGTTCAGTTCTGGCTTTTGACAAAACAATGGTTCAAATCAATCTTTGGTTTTGGTTCTACTTCCTGCTTAACAGCTGTGTAAAGAAAAACATCTGGAATAATACCCCAGCAGGGCCAATAACTGAGGCTGCTCTTTCATACTATCCAGATAGCACCAATAATAACAAAGCTTTCAGGCCAGTTTTCAACAACAACAAAAAACCCAATCAAACAAAAAGACTCTTTTTGTGCCTTACGATCGATAGTAGCCAGGGCTGCGAATGGCGCTTCAAACATACTGCCTCCATCTGCACCAGTCAGTAAAACGGGCCAAGACCCGTCGTTCTGGCTCTGAAGGAGAGAAGCAGAGCACAGCTCATATATACACAGCTCAGTTCCCTCCTGCAGTCAAGCTGGCCTCATGGCTGCTAGGACCAACCTTTTGCTACTTTTAGCTGCATCAAAGTAGGTTCAATGGGGACGCATAACCCATACATGGCATGCAAAGCTCTCGGAGAGAGAATAGGAGAGGGCCTACATGCATTTCGGCGTAGTCTCAACCCATGCTTCCATCTGTGCACTTGCCCCATCATAAATGTGCGCCTTGATCATGAAACATGACTACTCCCATCACTTGAAGCCTAGACCAGTTTCGGGGAACCATTATTTCTTAAAAATAAGCCAGTAATGCAAATCTAGGAAACACCATGAAATGTCCAGAGGTCACACAGAAAACAAGCAGAACTGCCCCCAGTTGCCATTTTCTTGAACAAGAAGCCCTGAAGCCAACACTGGCTGCATAAAAATTAAAATTGCTCCTGGTCTTTTTTACCATGCGCTGCTCACATGTATCGAACAGGCTACAGGGACCTCTCAGACCTACTCCATTTTCACGGGACAAAACACTGTTCATGTGCTTCTCCATCTGGATCAAACGCTAGCTCTTCACCCCTTGTTTCAGAAACAGACCGCCTCTAGCGCCCATTGAGAAGGAACTAAAAAATGTCCTTGTGTCAGATTTTTTGTCTCTCGCTATTTTTCGAGATGAGTCAATTATCCCTTTCCCCCTCCTTGTATGACTGAGATTACTAAACTACAGCTGTACAAGGACTGAGAGGAAAAAAAGAATGAAATTGCCAATGATGAAACCCAGTTTGGTAAGCTTGTGTTAAAGCTGTGATCTCTGTACTCTTGCTGTAAAAGTTAACAAAATCAGAAGAAAGTAAAGCAACAGCTTTGCCAACATCACCAGGATCCGGCGTACTCCTTCTGGGTGCTACGTTTCATCTCTCCATAATTCCAACAATTTTGGCTTTGCTTACCAATAAAGATTTACTGGCGCTTGTTTATATTTACCAAGGAGGGAACAGAAACCACAGAACATTCGCAGCCAACTCTCTAACCTCCTTGTAAAGAGACTTACCAAAAATACAGATGCGTTTCCAGAGTAGTACTTGCATTTGTAACATTCTCAGTCGCTCTCTGCCATACCCACAGACCCTCTGCCTTTAAAACATGTACTGAATCCCTTAAAACTAAGTTTCCGTGAGCCTGTGTATAATCCTATAGAAAGCTTGTAACATCTTTGTTAAACCACAAATCTGAGTCTCACTTGAGGAAAATTATAGCATGCCTTCTGGTTTTTTAGCATGTTCAGGTCATGAATATTAATACTACTACTGAAAAGAAACAGACCTAATTACAAAAGAAATTGTGACCTAATTTTCTCTATTTATTTCTTCTCAAGAAGTTTTCAAATACTGTTTGCGCCATTCGAGGCATTTTGGAAATCCTGAAGATAATTTTCTCCATTCATATACTGAAATGTGTAGCTGGCAGCTTTGTGCCACAAAGTCTTTAAAAATTTGTTTAAAGAGACGTATGTGTACAACTAAAATAGAAGAAAACCAAAGTGTCAGTAATCACAAGGATTAAACCTCTTTGTTAAAATGTTGGATGTCAGCTACACAAAATACCATAGTATTATTACAGAGATGTAAAATCATTCCATACAGTCTTCCAAATATCCAACTTGTATTTCAGACACAGATACCAAGAGGGGAAAAGTCTCCAGCTGTCTAGAACTTCAAATTCTCTCATTTGTACTGTCATTTAACATAAGACAAAATTTAAGACCAGACTTTAACTGTTTCCAAATGTTTTTGTGTATGTTTCTGCTGAAACCTTTAACCATTATCTAGCACCAGAAGTATACCCACTGTGTTCCTTTAGTTTTGTGTTCAGACGTTTTTCTGTTGAATGCTTGGTATCATACATTAATCATGGTAATATATGATAAATGCTTAATGACCTTGAGAGCAAAAGGATCTTGGGCAAATTGCGAGTACAAACGATTTTAAGCATTGATACACAGAAAACTCTTAATCCTGTGGGGAAATTACTGTAGATACTGCAGTAGCAAAACCAGACTCGGATTATAACTTTAACTGTAAATCTCTGAAGAAACTATTCATCCTTTGAAACAATCTCACAAAACCTAAATACGAACTTTACCGAGGAAAAAATTCTCCACGCACAGTAGAAACCTGAACCTAAGTACATGTGGGAAATGCAGAATACTGCACTGAAACAAAACAGAAGGGGCTTAAAAGTCTTCTCTCTAATCCTAGTACGTGTTAGGCTTTTTTTCTGGAAAAGACATAACACACTACAAAAAGTAACTTAGTTTAAACATTACTTTCTTTGAGTCCTGCAAATGAACACAACCTCCCACGAGACTTGTGAGTGGCCCAGGAGCGTAACACTCCCGAGTCGGTAACTCGGATAACACTCCAAGCACTTTGCAAGCCCAGGCGAGTCTTTGTCTCAGTTTGACCCACTGGCTTAAGCTTTCCCTCTCAGAAAGAAAATGGTTTATTTTGGGATGGGCTGCAGGAAAGGATAAACGTCTATTTTGAAGGAGAATTTGGCAACAAAAATGAAAAATTAAGAATTTTAGTCCTTGTTCTAGGTTGCTTTATTTTTCCATTTAAAGATAATTGGAGCATTACAGTTAATAGAGAGACCATGAAATAACTTAATACTTAGGCATTTTACCTTTTAAACTCGTTAAGCCTATACATTATGATGCAATTTACAATAAAGGAAAAAACTCCTTCCGTGATGTATCAATAATTTATTGTTTTGCATAAGAAGGTAAGATCAGATTTCAGGTAAGACATCAACCAAGGACCTGATGGCAAATTCAAGTATAGAGCTTGGTACAATATTAAAAAATACTGCCATTTGACTATGGCAAACAGCTACAACACAATAAAAACATCTGGAATTGACTGTCAAAACATACAGTTCTCTAAAAACCCACAGCACAACTTGAATATGTGGAATATTGGAAACATGTTTAGTCGTCTTCATTCCCAAATTCTTATTTAGGAGTCAAAGGAACAATCCCCCCAGCCCCCACCCCTTGATATCCCAGAACAATTCAGCACATGGGCTCAGCGTCCATCACGATAAGCAGGCTCTTCTCCTGTTGAAACTGTTGGGCTATGACATTTTTTCTGCCTTGACCTACTATCGTCTCTGCCTGCCGCATGGAGGCCAGTGGCTTTGAATTTTTTTTTTTTTTGAAGCTAACACTGCAATAATGTTGATTTTCAAGACCAATCTAGTAATTAATTAAAACTGTTTCTCAGTCCTGAAAGACTCTGTGCATATTTTACTCTGTTGGTTGGATTTATGTTTTTGTGATTCCCTTTCTTCTGCAGGTGTTACAATTCAGGAATTAGCTCCTGGCTTGGAGACGGGGCAGGCAGCCATCCGTCTGGGAAACTCCTGCCAGGCCTGTGCGAGGATCAGAGGGTCAGTGTCTCTGTACGCGCTGCTCACTGCTGCCCAGCATAGCAAACCTGTGTAGAAGGTCCTCCTAGACCACACTGACCCAGGAATGGGAATTAAATTAATTTCCAAAGGACAAGAAAAACAGCCTTAACTGTTTCTACCAGGGAGTTTGCAGATTATTTTAGCATCTATTTCTTAAAGAGAAAAGCAGGTCCCTTATGTGAGCATTATTGTACACTGATGTTCTGCGACAGCGCAGGTTAGAAGCAGTCTTAAGAGTGTTTCAGTAAGGACTAAAGCCCCTCTTGTTGGAAATGGCCAGGTCCTGAGAGATGCCGAGCGTCCTCTCAGTTTGGGTTGGTTGCAAGAGGTGGCGAGGGCACTCGGCGTCTCGCAGGCAAAGGCAAACAGACCTGCTGAATTCCAGATCCCCTGAAAAATGGTTTGATTTTCAGCAATTAAAAAAAATAGAAAACGTTTTCTCAACTTGCATAATCTCCATGCAATTAATGTAATCAACAAATTTCTATTTATGTTACAAAAAAGTTTAAGTCCACCAGGAAAACGGTGAAATCTGACAAAAGGTGCATTATAGCTGTTCAAGCAGAGCGTGTATCCGTACTGGGATTCAGTACATCTGTAACTCTTGCATAAACATTTCCAGACTCCTAGGGATTTTGCTGTTGTTGCTTGCATTTCATTTGTTTTATACGACTCTAAGCCAAATGCAATGACCCACACATTAAATACGCATTTAGAATAAGACTGCAAAAACTGGTGGCTTTATCAGCATATGAACTGAAATAAAATATTTACATGGAATGTTGAGCTCCATTTACAAAGACAGTGTTTCAAATTACAGACTTAGTAATTGCTTTAGTAAATGATCACATTGACAAGAAATTTAAAAACTTAACATCCCTTTTCAGCCCTTTCATAAATATATAAAGTTTCACTAAATTATTTTTCTTTAAACAAGACAGCTGTATTCTCTTTACAGATTAGCATGAAATACCTGTTTCCTGTTTGAATGCCACAGATGGGATGATCTGAAGTCAGCAAGTTCCTGTACTTACAAGACATATTCACAACACACCACACCACACAGGTGTTACTTGGTCTTTACAGCTGTACTAATTTCCTGCCTATCAGTAGTAAATAAAGAAAAATACCGAATTATTTATATTAAAAATACGTTATCTAATATACATTTGCTTACATTGCCATATCAAATTTTAAGATTAGGTTTCCAACTGTGTTTGACCAGTGACAAGGATATTTTTTACACTGAAGTCTACAGCATTAATTTATTTTTGAGTGTAGACAAAATATCTGTTACACTACTAAAAAGTACCACTACATACTAAACAATAAAAAGAATTAATCTCTTGCAACTGCTTTCCAGATCTGCAAGGTTTCCTCATTAATTATTTGAAAAATTCTGATGGGAAAATTGTTCTAAAGGATGCCAAAAATGTTTGAAATCAATTTAAAGGGAAAAAAGTTACTCTCTAGTTTGTTGCTATTCATGTCACTTTGCCACTGATTTTACAGAAGATTAATCCCAAAGACTTTGAAGTTATATACATAGTAACTCACATTTTTCCCTATTCAAATAAATATTCCTGTGAGTTTTCTTTGTTGTGCCACAAAGCATGCATGAAAATATTTTCAATCCATGCATGCTCACAGCAGAGTATTTCACAATTAAGCCACTGAATACGTCTTTCTTTCCATGACTATGCAAGTGCAAAGGAATCCTAAAAGCACTCTGTACATACAAGACAAGGTTCACATCTAGAAAAGTAAAAACACTTATCTTGATACGGAACTAAAACTACGTCGTCTTCCTCAAAAATGTTGGTCACTTTTACCTGTTTCAGTTGTCTCAAGCACTTCAGGGGTAATAACTTCCAAGTGCTGATGTGCTCTTTCTGGGAGCAGTTATGCTTAAAACCATCAAAGTGCTGATCTCCAGTATTAATTAGTATCTTCTGCAAACTCTCAGTTAAAAAGCTGACCTTGGAAATACACAGATGATGATAAAGAGGTGTTCGGCAGTTTTGTTACACTAGTATTAGCTCACTTTTTGGAGCACTGTAAGACTTCGGTTTAATCTGACTGTTCTGCCCCAAAATTGTGGGCAGGAGGATGGAGGACGCAGGAAAACAAGACCAGTTCCAAGTGCATGAAGAGTGTACCTGCTGCTCAGGTTGAGTTAGAAAGCCCTCCTACCAAGAAAACGGCCAACGAGTAACGCCTAACCGTGCCCCGTATTTAGAAGCTGAGACAACAGCAGGTATTTTGTCTATTTAAAACGTTACTATGAATGTAGCCAGCTGACGGGAACCCAGAAGGTCTCGGTCTCCAACCTGTCAAAAGTTGTTTTGAGCTCACTGTAAGCTGTAGCGAGGTCATCGTTGATTATCACCTTATCAAAAAGGTGGCCATACTGGCTCTCCATCACATGGGCAGATTTAATCATTTCTTGAAAATCTTCTTCCTAGTAAGATCAGTGTAAGGCATAGTCAGTCTACAGAAACATCACATAAACGCATTCTGAGGTAAATGCAAAGCTACTTGCTTATTTCGCATCTCACCAGGAGATGGAAACTGTACTTTTTACGAAAAAAAATTATAGAAATTACAATTTCAAATGATCTCAGAGAACATTCTCATGAGTAGACTTTGCTCAATGGCAATTCTTTCATCTCTCCCCTTGCAGTGACACAATTAGTCACTTCATGGTAATTACAGAGACATTTTCTGTTAGCAGTACCAGTGGAAAATGTTCCTTGCTGTTTACTTTGATGATACATTTGAAGTTTCATTACTTAAGTCTCAGCTTGCTATTAGCATGCGATACATTCCAGTGCCGCCTTTTTTCTTTTAAGAGCTTGGTAGGAGCTGCCTTCTCATGCCTGGTTCAACCTGGCTCAGTGGATTTCTCGTCATGTTTGGGGAGGGAACAAATCTTAGGAATTTAATTGATTACGTAACTGAGAGATTAAACCTGTCCTAACTAAGCAATGTCACGAAGGGTGCTCTTAAGAATGAACTCCTTTTGTATTTTATATACCATAGAAAGTATTCTTATAGTGCATTATTTCCAAACTATTTCAAATGCATATTCTACATAGACATGGTTTATGACTATATCCATGATTCAGTTTGAAACAAAATCTGGAGAGTCCTAAATAATATCTGAATGAGGGAAAATGATGCACACTGTAAATGCAGATAAAAAAGTGTAACCATGGTCAGCTTTGATTTAGCTTCAATTAAAATATGATTTTATTGTATTTCAAGGAAGTAAATAAGTTACTGTAGGGTAACATAACTAATTTTTTTTCTGATTATTGAAAAAAAGCAGAATTTATTACTTGCTTAGATCTTTCTCTTTCTTTCTTGCAGTGTTCATTTCCCTATAACATTTAAAAAAATGTTTCTCTTATCCACAAATATGGGCTTCTTAAAGCAGCATTTACTTTTTTAATTGATGCTTTATGTTTGAGCTTTCCTCTATATTTAGACCCAATTCCTTAATAAAACAAGGAAATTCTTATACTTGAATAGAAACACCTAAGCCCACATGCAATTTTTTTAAAGGAAATCCACAGCATTATTTGTCATAAAAATATATTTGCATTGTGGGGGTTCCTCGATGACATAAAATCAAACAGAACACCATGGAAATGTAAATATCCATGAGCATAACAAACAATGAAAACATCACAGCAAGTTTAGGATGTGAGAGAGGCTGGGAAACAACACGTATACGATGTGTAAGCCCTGACAAGTACTGTGGATGAGAACCAGTGATGACCTTTATTTTCAAGGTAAACCACCACAACGAAACTCTTAACAAGTTCTCATGTTTTACCATGTCTAAATATACTTACTGTAAAGGGTTTTGCTGTTCCCTTATCATCTTTACTTGAGATAATTTTGGCATTTTTTCTGGTCTCTCTCAAACGGTCAAGTGATGGAGGCTTTATAAATATAACAAATGGTTTAAATTCGTATGTCCGTAAGTGTTTCACTGTCTGGGGAGAGGAAAGATTTTAATTAATTAGTTTATTTCACACAGTGGAATTTACCATAATAAAAGAAGCTCTCCACTAAACAAAATAAACCCATAAAGCACTCCTAGAAGGCTATTTTTCATTTATCGCTATCCCACTCTGCTGGTCGGCATTAATTCATGTAAGGAGAATTTTCACGTGAATGGTAAGAAAACCATTTCTCCAAGGGTGACCATTTCTCTTGATTTCCACATGGCTGCTGGCAAACCCCATCAGTCCGGCAAAGGCTGGGCTGTGCACACCAGTGGGAGGATGGAGGGGAGCAGCAGGGCATTCAGGAGAGGAGGAAAAGTTCAACACATTTTAGCGGGAATAACACTGTCTGTACTGATGAAAAGTAGTGGGAAAAGGTGTCTGTGAGACTTGGTCACAAGTCAAGTGATTTTTCTTTTCAGTACTGCATGCCCACCACACAATCCTCTGCTGTTCGCTCTTCCTGAGCGAGTCGAGTGATGCTACGTATGGCGTTAAGAGATAGGTCTACGATTCGGATGGCGGCACAGCGTGAAGCAGGGATGGCCGCCAGCTTAGGGTGAAGTCGGGATGACCAGAAGCTTTCTGTCCTCTTCACACTGTCAGGGCCCACAGGAAAATGCTGCGCTGGAGAGTGGGATCCCAGCATGGTTCACAAACCTGGGTCCCCGAAAGAATTTAGTTCTTCGCTGGAAAACAGGGCCGTGGACAGGCAAGAGTCTCACAGGGCGAGGGCTCCTGCCCAGCTCCCCTCCTCCCCTGGCGCAGGCTCTGGCTTCCCCGGCTGCTCCTTTGCCAGCGCAGCCCCCCAAACCCTGCTCTGAGGGCACAGCCCCGAGTCCAAAACTGCCCCAGGAACTGTTCAGAAGCTGCTGGGGTTCAGAAGTCACAGGCTGGCCACACTTGGAGAAGAAATACTTTGGCTGCATTTAAACAAACTAGTCCAGCTCCTGGAAGCACTGTGGTTATTAGTAGCATAAAAATTCCCAGTGGAGCTGTTCAGTGGGGTTGAAAGACAAGGTCAATGCAAGAACAAATGGTTTAGAGAGGAATGTTCTTAACAGCTATCCAGCCAACATCACATTTAGTGCGTTCCTTGACTCATGTCCACCCTGCATGTAAACCCGTGGCAAGAATGGTCTGGTTTAATGTGTGAGAGAGAGTTGCTGGATGGAGTGATAGCTAAAAGCCACTCTGAAATTGAAGTTTCAGAGAGAACCTCTAACCCAAACCAGCAGAAAGATGAATGGAAATATAGGAGCATTTTGTAATTAAATCTTTGGTATTATGCTGCAGGCTTTCAATTCACTTAATTACTGAGCTGAATACTTGCCAATATGTATTGAAGTTTCCTTCCTCTCCTTTCAGAAAGCCTTGCTGTGATAAAGGTACCCAGCAAGCCCACTCAGCAGTCATTCAACGTGGAATAAAATATACCTTTTTAGGAACAATTTTTTTCCTGGGATCCCAGTATGCAATATGGGGAACTACAAGAGTGCAAAAGACATGCTTACTTACATGAGGCTGCACATCCAGCAAACAAACTTTGTTTTTAGCTAGAACTGATCGAACAGAGTCTAAACTTGTACCATAGTAGTTGTTCTTATACTCGCCATACTCGATAAACCTGTGGCAGGAAGGTGAAAACAATTGGAATAATTTCCATTTTCTCCAGAAAAAAACTTATCAGTTTGGTTTATAAGATCTAATTCAGGAGCAAAAATATTTTACTTTACATGAGAGTTTTACCATGTTTTATAAAGGAAATGCTGTCAAGTACTTCAGCATGTCAATTTTAAGAAATCTTCTACTTTACCACTTTCAAATCAGTAACACCTGCTTGTATTACAGTTAAAGAGAAAAAAGTACTGTAGTCCAACAGCCCGCTAATGTTTTCCATCACCTCTTTTTCTGAACTAATGCAATGCAATAAAACAGTGGATAAGCTAAACAATAGAAACTACTGAAATTTCATTGCACACTACAGAATATCCAAATTCTCTGTCTCAGAAGAGGAGGAGGAGTGACGATGGTGCTAATGGAACCAAGGCGGCTGGTTATGTGCTATAAAGTACAAGCGCTATTTGCCAAAAAAGCAAAGCACAGTTTGAAGTTTCAATAAAACCCACAGCTTTGTGTCTAATACACTTTTGCCCTCTGAAACACTGGGGCAGAATTTCAAGCTACAGTATTTTACAGGCTGCTAGAGAGCACGATGCTACCATTGTCTTCATTTTAGTTTAATTTCTGGCGGGTTTACAGGCAGGGGCTTCACTGTAGATCTCTAAATTCAAAAGCAGAGGAAGTGCCTGGCCTGAAAGAGAGCAGAACTACACAAACATTGACTCAGGCACGTTTGCAGTAATTCCAGGCCCCCCCAACCCCCCGCCCCGAGCTGCAACACTTTATTGCTATGGCAAACGATGCTCTATTAAGAGTGCCCCCCCGCCCATCCTGAACACCTACGATTTCAGTGTCTTCTTGAGGAGCTGAAGCACTGAAACTACTTGGAAGCTTAGAAACAGTTGTGTTTGCGCATACTGTTTTTTTGCTCTGTGTTTTTGCCAGCTGCTTATATATCAAAATGTAATTTTAACACATCTTCAAATCACTCCAACTTATATCCACTTTGACTAAATTGCTAAAATTACTACCAGCCCCATTTTATAATAAAGCCATTGTTTTAGCTGCATTTCTAGTTAAAACCTCTTCGACATACTTGTTATTCTGTACGTCTGTCTCAAACAAGTGCTTGGAAATGAAAATGTATTCGACACCGTCACTTTCTTGGCTTCTCCTTGGACGGGTAGTGTCTGCAGTTTCATTAAATGAAAAGAAAAAAAAAAAAAGGAAAACATGCACAAAACAATATAATGCATCCCAGTTCAGGAAACATTAAAAACGTACACAACCCTTGTGCAGTCCTAAGCATAGCAGTTCCCTCACTTCTGACGGACATAAGGCTGCTCGGGATCTGGTAGGCGGCACACAAGCAGATGACAGGATTGAGTTTTGATTTTTAAAAGCATGCAGGAAAAGCATGAAAAAACCTACTGGACAAGTATCAGATTATCATTTTATTAACTAGTGGAAAAATCCAATAAAATGAGGACAGTTGAATAATAAAAGGAGCAGCAGTCCATAACAATTACCCAAGCCTCGCCACTTGTTAAACTTATTAGCATACGAGACCATAAAGGGAAACAAAAGCTCACCAACCTGATTTATAAAATGTTACGTTCATTAACAACACTTGTCGCTATGGTATGTGAAGCATAATAATAAAAAAATAGGGTGTGAATTTTATGTTTCAGTGCTTTTCTTTTTCTGGTGATCAAAATCAAATTCCTTTTTCTTTCAGTAGCCATGTAGTATTTGTACTTCTTCCTTTCCCTCAAGTACTAGGCATAAGGATTTTGCTTATAAATGAAACTTATTTGTGGGGCTGCCACTTATGGTTAATGAGCCCTTTCAAAAGTCCTACTTAATACAAGTCATATGTTACAGCATCGTGTGTTCTCCATACCATACGAACATACACAACCTGCTTGCAGCAACACAGTCTTAAATGCCATTTGATACTGGGCTCTTCTTAGGTTGACAGGAAGAGGAACATTTCCAAGACAAGAACCCCAGTTCTCCCTCCAAGTCCTGCCTTACTGAATTTCAGGGAGAGGGATTTCTTTACGTGTTTGTTTTAAATTATAACCACAAATTTGGAAGAGAAAAGAGAGAAGGCAGCTTGATGAATACTGGCAATTTTTAGAGAAATATTTTTGGGCAAAAGACTGCATATGCTTCAATGTGTTAAATATTTGGGAACATCTGGCTTTTTTTGTTGTTGTTTTCAATACCCAGCTGAAGGAAATATGTGCAAATGAAATGACTTGCCAAAACCAAATATATTCGTTTTTCTACCTAGCAAATTCATTCATACATACACTTTATAGAATACCTGTACTTGCAAAAAATGTGTGACAGTATCTCCCAAATTCAGAATGTTGGACCCGTATTTTTGAAGGATCCCTATAGGAGGCACAAGTGCAAGTAGAAAGCAAACCAAGGAATGAAAGTCTAAAACTGTCAAGTCCTCCACATTAAAGAAAACCCAATAAAGTGTTACAGAAGTTAATATAGCACAATGTTAATGTTATAAAATCACGGTACTTGGTCAGACAGGGGGAAAGAGGAAAAAAATCCCCAAATCAACTTTTCTAAAGCTAATCAAAGGGATTTAATTAATTTATTCACAGAGCTATACTGTTTATCATCAGTCTTCATTTTTCAGCCTGTCCAATACATAAAGGCCATTTTGCTGAAAGCCAGCATTGGTAACAGAGTACGTTTCACTGCTTTACAGCCAAATCCAGGGTGTTCTTCAGCTGAGTTTCATTTACTAAACCTCGCTGACATCAATCATGTTAAACTTGTGCTAAAAGTCTACTGCAATGCCTCTGAGCCAATGCCTCTCAGTCCTATCAGTTTAATCAATGCTATTTTTAAATACAACTGCAGCAGCACTTTTAAAAATTAGAAAAGTAATTTGGATGCCAAGCATGCATATTTTGAGACCCAAATTTGAAAGTGCCTTAAGGTAACACAATAATAAAGGATAATAATGCAAATACAGCATTAGGAGAATAGAAGTGTATTTTTACTTACGTGGCACTGTTACCCCATAATGCTGGGTGTCACTGATCAACAATTTCCGTTTAAGTTCATTCAGTCCAACCCCTACAGGACCTGAAAGAAAAAAATTGTGCTGTTTCCCAGCAGCCAGTTCTCTCTCATCTTCAGGTATAAGTACTCGCTGAGATAAGACTATGTGGCATATAGCTATAACATATACTGGCTTTTAATCAGAGTCATTTGGAAACGCCCGTGGTTCTGGCCTCTCCTAGAATACACAGCACTGACAGATTTCAGGAGATGTAGTTGGCAGTTACTCTGCTCTGACTTTATTACTGAGGAAAAAAAAAAATCAGTGAAAAAGTTGACAGCAAAGCTAACTTGCTTTTCTACAGCAACTACCCACAATACACACCTGTCTCCATCCTCAGCCCTACTACAGACCCCTCCACCTTATCCTGCAGCTTTCCAGCACAAAAACTGGTTTGGCTATTCATTTTGCCAGAACACCCCCAGCTCACAGACTAGAGGACCCCAGCTGGCGTGCACAAAGTCCCCCCAAAGCCCCTGTGGTCCGTGTGTCAGCATGGTCTTTTCCTCACTCCCTCCAGCTGCTGGATCCCTTGCCTGCAGCAGACTGGCCCGAGGAGCGTTGCTCCCACCTTCTCCCCGCGCCCTGGGAGCACTGCTCCTTCCAGCCCCTGCTGCAGCGGGAATACCGCCCGGCCTCTGGCTAGCTGTAGCCGTCACCATCCACCTTTCGACTGCGTGAGGGTGGCAACGCACGGGGAGAGGAAGGAAGGGCAGCCCTCCCCTGCTCACAACCCGTTTGGGACGTTTGGGTTTCTTTCTTTGGTGCTGATTTTCTTTTGAACCATGCTCGTCCCCTGCCTGCTGTCTGAACTGGTCCAAAGCAAATGTTTCCTTCTTCACGCAGCTGCCAAAGAGCGACCACTCTTTGAAAGAGGACGGCAGGAAGAAACAAAGACTGCACGGAATTTTTTTGACCCACCTCCTCCACCTCCAGTACTGCTGCCCTAGAAGCTACTGAGCAGACATTCCGCTTGGCTTTCGGGTTGTCCCTAGCTCAGCCATTTGCCAGTGGTGCTTTAGGTCTCAGTGAGGGCACTCCGTCCTGTGAGGTCTCAAAGGCTCCATGGGCAATCGCTGCCTGCCTCCAGCAGCCCTTCACGCAGGGCTGCAGCCTGCCGGGCCCCTTTCGTGGTGGGTCTGTGCGTGAAGGCAGCCCAGCTCTGCGTACTCACGTGTTTCTGACACGCAGCGCAGCGGCTTCGCTTCTGCAGAGCCAGGTCAACAGCAGAACGCAGAGGGGAGTGAGTCATTGGAACCACATCCCAAATAATGCAAGGGTAACACATGTGGTTTTAAGGAAAATTCTGCTCTTCTAGTAAAAGTGACACATTTACACAGGGAGTGCTTCTTAGCAGACACATTTTAGACGTTAGAAATACAAAACCTAATAAACATTTTAATGAAGTAGTGATATATTAGTTAATTACTAGCGAGAGTCAAAAAGTAAAGACTGATGCTTCGGCACCTTCAGGTGCCTATTTCTAAAAGTGACTATCTGCCCTGTCTAAAGTTAGAAACACGTAATGATGAAAAGCAAATGCTTGCTACTTTGCTGCTACCCCCAGACTATGGTCTCTCTGTAAAATCTTAGAGCTTCTGCATTTATAATTTTTATATGTTTACATAAAGTTAAACACACAACTACATTTCAAGTTCCATCTCTGACCTGCCTGTAAATTAATCTATCAGTATGTATAAATGTTTATTTAATATGGTGTACAGCAGCCTCTACTGGTGCATGTCTGCAGAGGAAAGCAATATGTTATGTAGATAATGGCATTACTTTTGGTTTTATGTTTTTAAAAAGAGCATTTTTCCTTTTTTAATAGTTTAGCGATTTAAGGCAAATATGGCTTTTTATAGGAAAAGTATTTAAAATTCTCAATATATCCTAGCAATGTAGAATGAAACAAGTGGAATTCAAATAAAAAAAAAAAAATCATCGTATTCCTTTCAAGCAAAAAGTCTTTCCTGTCAAATCTACACAAATATTATTTCCTCAGTCTACATGCTGTCAAATCAACGATATGCTTTTAGCTCTATTTATATGTAACGAATCCAGGCTTCGCTTCCTGCGACAGATGCTTTGGAAACTTAAATCGAATCTGTTTCCAGACCACAACCTCACTACTACTCTGTCTCCCCTTCCAGATTACCATTTAAAAATAATCTTTAAATGTAACTACTGAAAGGTGTAGATTCTTCTTTTTCAGTGCTGTCTTCGCAGAGTCGTAACTGTAGCATACGGATGCTGAAGGCTGATTCCTAATTAGCAAGGCCATCCATTATGCTGATTTTTACACTACATCTCCCAAGTGTAATGTACACTTCTATTCTGAATATTCTTTTCATTTCGATGAAGCAGAGAAAGATGCCAATTTCTAATAATTATTAATCTGAATACAGTTTGAATTCAAGAAGGGAATAAAGCACCAGCATTGAAAAGGATAATCCAGATTCTTACAGTAAAACGCCAGGCGTGTGGGATCCATGACTGTAGGATAGTTTTGGTTTACTATAAATCACCCCAGGCAGCAATATTTAGAGTCATGGCGACAGATTTAGAGATATTTTGTTTACGTTTTTTAAAGGAACATTTATATTGCTTGCTGTTGCAAGTGTTGAGTCACATAAACTAAGTAATGGTTGAATCCTGCACAAATGGACTGTAGTGCCTACCTCACTTCATTGAGGGACACTTGCAGAATTAAACCACTGATCATTAAAACCTGCGTTAAATTTTGTACCATTCAGACATGTCTGAAGAAAACTGAAAAAAATGTTTGATGTAAGTTCAGGTCTCAGGAAGGTTAACCCAACCAGCCAAGCTTCACCCATAGATACATACTGAACTCCTAGAAGTCTATTTGAAAGAAAAAAAAAATGCAAGCAGCCTTTCAGAGATGATTTTGGGAGTTAGGTGACAACGTCCCTGCTGGGTCATAAAGACCCTGCAGAAGACATGCCTTGACAGAGATTTTATGGCTCAGTTACTAGTACAACTGATCACTATAATGCAATGACCGCACATGGATGTCCAGCTGTAGCTCAATGACATACACGGTAGGAAAGTAGAACCTCATTTTTTTGTGTTACAGTAAATCATAACTAGCAGTGGGAGTGTACTTCGAGATTTGCTGTTCACTGAAGCAGCATCAGTGAGTTCATGCTGGTGTTCTCCCGGGCAAGGCTAGGCAGTATGTTACATCCTGTATATTCATTACTGAACCATGCTGACCTACCCATGCCTTCAACCAGGATGGTTTAATGAAGATAGCAATTCCAGGTCTCTTTCTTCACTGTCCAGATAGTTTACTTGAAGAAGTATGGCCATGGTAGGCCATTTTCCTGCAGTGCTGCTGTAGATCTATTAAGTCTCTGCAAGCCACTACGGAACACATGTTAACGGCAAGTCAGGAGATGTGGAGAGCTGGGAGCCACTTCCATTTCATCCTCCCCTGCTCTGACACAGACCTGGCCTCCACATAGCTCCTTCGTGATAAAACCAGAAGTGATGGATTTTTTTTAAAATGTAAGCAATATAACAATAGAGAACTTTTCCAGTCCCACTTCCCTTTTCTTCACAGAGGTGACCAGAAGGACACCTTTGGGGGGAGTACTGACAGCCTAATTCAGAGACAGAGAGACGTTTCTGATTGTGTCACACACCAATAACAACTGCTCCTTCGTGGTTACACACCTCTGGTCCTTGCTTCCACCACTGCCCACTGGGGACAGGTGCATCACCACGGGTGACCGCAGCACCTGAAAGGCTTTGCAGGCCTCTGGTGATAACACTGCATGCACATAGCTGCGTGCATTCTGGGGGACACATGCTCACGGCTTGTTACTGCGACCTTGCTTTACCCTAGCGCTACCCCTTCAGAAAACTCTGACTTAGCTGAAACTACGCCGTGTAAAGTTATAGTGTGTAGCACAACCATTCTGACTCTTAGGAAATAAAATTTGTGCTAGTCTGGCCCTCACAATCACTGAAGCAGAAGCCTTTGTGAGCAGGACTTTTCCCTCATTAATGTAAATGAAAATTCTAGTGTCTAAATACTACATTTCATACTAAAATATTCTGCCTTTGCCTGATGGGGCTGCAAGGTATAATCCGTAGGAGGCAGGCAATATTTGTGAAGGAAGACGTCAAGGATTTGTTGGCAGCCTGGGAACAGTAAGTTACCAGAAGATGACTGGTGCCGTGATACTGGATAATTTTGATTTTAGCAGACTCATCACATTCATAACAACTAAAAGCACAGCAGAAGCATCTGTATCATCACTGCTTCAGATGATCTGTTATTTTAGCCCCAAGGATATGCAGGACTTTATTCATGGACCTACATTTGCAGACAAGGTAAAATCTGGACAAACTAATACATCTAGCTGAAACAGAAACTAGTATATATTACACTACAGGGTGCTAAAAATTACTGTGTGTGCAATTTGCATTCTGCAAATTAGACTAGACCAATTTAAAATGAAGCCAAAAGAAATTTCCATTTCAAAGCTGTCAAACTCCCTCCCCCTGAAAAAGGGTAAAACAAAACCTAAAAAAACCTTCCAACAGTAAATTACACATTTAGGCCTAGCATAACACAACAGATATTTAATGCCCCCACCAATTACAGCTATAAATTAATTAGCTGTCCCTTTGTATCCTAGTACTAATATCCAAATTATATTTGACGGATTATATTGAATGCTGCTACTGGCACACAAAAAGCTTTTTAAAAGTGTTCACTTCTACTATACCTGCATTGCTTAGCTCTGCTAGTTTTTCCACATTTTGCCCAAGACATTTTTATGGTATTGGCCAGACTTAAGCTGCTCTTAATATCCAGAGAAAAACATTAGAATTACTGAAGTCTGCAATAAATTTCTGAACTGCTTTTGTTACTGAAAAAGCACACTTTCTTCATTTGATTTATTACAACAAAAATCGAATGAAATCTCTAGGTATTCCTTAGATCAGACATATGCAATTTGTTATAAAAAGTCTACTTATCACACTTTTGCGCTGCACTCTGTTGATGTAACTGTAAAATCAACTCAACCATGTTATTACTTGTTGTATATAGCCCACAATCTCACAGTGATCACACTAGTAGGTGGCTGAATTTTAGTGCTGGAGAGTGACAAAACTGTTTATTAAAAACTAAATTTAATGTTCCCTTGGATATGAGCGATATAAAAACACAGCTACTCAACAGTTCATAACAGTCCCTGATAGAGGGTCATATTTCTCTGCTCTGCTGCTTTCAGAACGGAGGAAACTTTACTAATGAAGCATCAGCCTATGTGCTACTGCAAAAGAAACAATAAGCAATAAGACATTACTCATTGGTAGGAATGGTTACTCATTACTCATTGGTACTCCAATGGTTACCTTTGAAAAACTTAAGATGATGTACTTTCTCTTTTTTTAGGAGACTGAAGCAACGCATTCTGATTAGATAATAAATGCTGTGGGGAAGCCATGGCGGTGACAGATTGCAGAAGAACAGAAAGCTGACTAAGGATCACCTCTTGAGTTTTCTGCAGCTATGCTTACATCCATTCTTGGCCTACAGAAGTCCACCTCTCATCCACTTTTCTCTCGTCTATTTACTTATTCTAACACAGTAGGTGGTTTTGTTTCTTTTCACTTACTTATTCTGTCTTCACTGACCACAGGTATTTATTATTCTGTTCTTTTTTTCTTCTTTTTTTCCATATAGGTATATTGATTGATCTCTAAGCGCACAACACTGACCTAATTCTTTTGAGTTGTAGTACGGCTTGGCTGCCAGGTTCAGAGTAGTAACCACGGTAGCTATATTTTAATGTTATCTCCCTTTGGTTTAGCAAGGTTTTAAGCATCATCTCCTAAAGCACCCTTATATGCAAGCTGGGACATCCTGTCTAGATAGGTGGACTACTAGGTAGGTGAAAAACTGGATGGATGATCACGTTCAAAGGGAAGGGGGTTTTGGTCTATAATCTACTGGGTGATTCATTACAAGTGGAGTTCCTCAGGTGGGACATACGCTGTTTCATATCTCTATCAATACCCTGGAGGAGGACACACAATGGGCCCTTACCAAGTTTGCAGATGCCAAAACGGGTGGTGCAAGTGACTTGCTCAAGGGCAGGGCTTCCATTCAGCGGAACCTTGATACAGTATGGGTATGGGCTGGCAGAACTTTGTGGAATTTGATGAGGACAAATACAAAGTCCTGCATATGGGATAGTCTAAGCTCCACGGCAGTACAGGCTGGGGAGCAGCCTGGATGAAAAGAGGACCTGAGGGTCCAGGTGGGCAGTGAGCCAAGTGTGAGTCCACAGCGCACACTGCCAGTAATGAAGGCTAACAGCGGACTGGCTGTACCGGCAAAAGCCTAGCCCATAGATAGAGGGAAATGATTCTTCCCCTTTACTCAGCACTCGTTCAATACTCTGTCCATGATGGGCCCTGCACTACAACAAAGATGCTGATAAACTGGAGCAAAGCCAGCGGAGGGCCTCCAAGATGGTCTGGAGCTGAAGCACGTGACCCATGAGAAGAGGCTGGGGAAACTGGGCTCATCTAGCTTGAAGAAGAGATGACTTCAGGGGGACCCACCAGCATCCTTCTGATACCTGTTGAGAAGATGGAGGCCACCTCTTTAATGAGGTATGAGGTGGGAAGACAGGTTCCCAAGGCTGTTGTCATCAGCAACCTGCTCTGAATTTGGTGTTAACCCTGCTGAGTGGGAGGCTGGACCAGGTGACCTCCTGAGATCCCTTCCAATCTAAATGATTTTGTGGTAAGCACTGTGCTAATCAGCAGTCCTCTGTTTTAGCAGGTCCAAAATAAAGAAAACAACTTACCAACCAAAACAACAAGCCTGTATTTTTCATTAGGTTGTCGCCTGTATTTTGCAACTTCTTCATACGTTGGGATATCTGCTGTATCATACTGATCACTCTTCTTGCACTCATACATAGATTTATTCGTTTTCTTATCTTTTCTGCTAAGACGAAAGCTTCTTCTAAAACCAGCTGCAATAAGAACAGGATTTTTTCAAAGTAAGAAAATAAGTCTTTTCAAAACGTTTGAAAACAGTCTCTTCCAAACATTCGAAGATTGATGCATGGAATAAAAAATGTATTATATGTTTAATAAGCCAGGTCATTAGAATGATATTTTCCCGCAGTTTTAAACCCTATCAGGTGCCTATTTAAACTGCAAAATTAAGATTTACCAATAAAATCAGAACAGTTGCAACAAGCAGCTACAAAATATAATTACAGTAAGTAACATATTTAGATAATTTGAGTATCTTATACATTAGTATACATACACAAGGAAATACATACTATCTGGACTCTCATACCATGCTTAATGCATTTCTATTAAATCACCGTGGCACACAGACATCAAATACAACATATGGTAGAAACACATCTGGTGTTTGAAAGGGTTAATGAGAATTAACTCTTTGAACAATTTTTCTGTGCTTAGCTCCATGCTGAGAGTATAAAAAAAGTGCACAAAACCCTTCCCAAAGATGTTTAAGAGTAAAACCAAACACTGTTAGTTAAATTCCAAAACACTATGAAACATCTTAGACAATACAGTACCCATATTATGGATATGTTAGCATTAAATTAAAAGTTAATATTCCTATTAAATTTGCATTTACAGTTGCAGCAACAGTGTGACATCTACAGTGCCTATTTAGAAGACTGGAAATTTCACATAGCTTTTAAGTACTCTCAAAGGAGATAATCATAGGCATTTTCAAGCAGAACAGCACAGAAAAACCTCCTACACTATATGTTAAAAACTAATTTACTCCTTGGTTAATGATTACCTTACAGTTTTTCAAATAAATCCTTTACATTGCATTATACTACATTTTACTGGTACCTCTATGGCACCACTTTTGTTCTAGAAGGAACTACAGGAAGGACTGCAAAGCAGGACTGCAAAGCTGATTTCATTATTTGGGGGTAATAAAGTAAAACACAAACTACACTTTAAATACCGGAAAAATCCCAACGCCTTTTTTTTTTTTTTTTTCCCAGAACATTTCATAGGACAGTAAACGTGTAAACTTTTGGTGACCCCAGATTTTTCAGCAATATGTTTTCATAAACTTGTAATAGCACTTAAGTTTAGGTGTTTGAGAAGTAATCATATTACAATTTTTTCTTCAAAGGTAGTATCTGGCAAATTCAAGACTCAGTTCTGCAAATATTTAGAACCAGATCTGAAGCGAAATCCTACAAGGCTTAGTTACAGGCTTAGCATTTTGCACACACACAGTTCCACTTAGCATAAATCTTTGCAGAACCTGGATCACAGATGATGTTAACCAAGTTATTTTATTGATGTGAGCCCCTATACCAATGGGAATCTACAACACATGCATACACAAAAAAAGGGAAGAAAAATTTTTTTGAGAATACAGTGATGTCAGCCCATTCATATTCAAAATATGAACAAGTAAAATGAAAATCAATAAAAAAGGAGAGGAGGTAGCATCCACAGAAAAGGCTGATGAGATTTTTAAGAGCTACGGTATTGAAAAAAAGGGGGGGGGGGGGAGAAAAAGAAAGAATAATTCGTCATTATTTCCTACTAACCAGTTTAAATAATAAAGACCTTTGTCACAAAAACCACAA
>JAVKLA010000073.1:27494769-27592499 GCA_034782735.1 Sagittarius serpentarius
CCCAACAAGAAAGACTAATTCGTCATTATTTGCTACTAAGCAGTTTACAGAATAAAGAGCTTTGTCACAAAAACCAGAATCCACATATCTGGAAAACGTAAAAAGTAATGGTAGCGATCAAATGAAGCTAAACCAATCTTCTCCATTCCAGTCTGGCGTCAATCTTACAAATACCAAGAGCTCCATGCCTCTGACTAGCTGTCTCAGAGCACCATTACCAACAACTTCCTAACCTCGGCTTACATGTGGAACTGCAGAATCTTTTAGAAAAATAATCTTTCTACAAAATTTTCATATCAATTCAATCTCTGCTGTTGGCTTTTAGTAAGACCATTTGTAACTTGTTCCTCTTTTCTCTATCCACTTTAATCAGATTTCATTACCAAACTACCAGGTGGTGGGTTATTTAAGAATTTTCATTCCTTCTTCCCTTAAAAGATGAAAAAAAAACAGTTGGGGTTTGTTTGTTGTTTTTTTTTTAGTATCAAAAAGGAGAAAATCTTTCAGTGCTGTCTTCAGGCTGATTCATCACTTGTCACTTACAGGCTGTGTATAAAGCATCACGAAGACTTCAGTGATATGGTTCCACTGCTAACATGGGTTTTCTTGATTAAAACATTTGATATTTCTGTGCCTGAAACTCACTGGTAAAATGAAAATAGTAATATCGTCCTGTATACTAAAAAGGTTCCACAACAAGTTCAACTAGGACTTAGACATTACAGAAAAGCTATTATATTAATTAAAAAGAACAAGCGCATGAGCCAGAGATAAGGAAGCACATTTCCAGTATGGCTGATTTCTCTGCAGTGTGCTGGTAAAGACACTCTGTAAAATTACTGAATATTAAAAACCTGTGATATGCTGATTGCTTTGCCACTTTAAGACTATTGTCAGTTTGAAAGTTGTTTTCACTGTTCCTCAAAGCCCATCTGAATAGCCCCATACAGAACCCAGGAAAGCTTGCTTTCAGCAGCTTTCAAACCCAAGGAAAACGTAGTTTGGAGAAGAAGGATGAGACTGTTTCAAATATAGCCAACATTTTTATGATACTGCTACTGCATTCCTGGAAACATGATTCTTCCTCTCTCACATCTGCCATTATATGTCCTCACATATGTGGCTTAACTTTACTGTGACCTTCAGAAGCTATTTTATAAAGAACTGTTAATAAATATTTTCTATTGAACTCTACATTTATAAATGCATTATATGTTGGGCAGCTATGACTATGCAAAAAGATTAAGCTGAACTGAAACAACATTGCACTTGCAAGGAATAAAAAAATTTATGAACAAGGAAAAAATATTCTGCTAAGGCTTGCATATTTTACAGTTTAGGAAAGATGAAAAACAAACTTCATATATTTAAATTGACAATAGAGCATTATTAAAAATATAGTGACAATCACTACGGAAAACCAAAACCAATACTGATATGCAATAGAAAAATAAAGTTTCTATAAAATGATTAAGCTTAAAAGTAAATTCCTATAAAGAACAAAGGGAAAAAGCATTGCTTGCCCAGAACATTTGATAATATAAACCTTGATGAATATGAACGGAGCTGCAGGCTACACTGTCTGTGGAATATGGGTATCAGCAGAGATTAACTTTAGTTGCCAAGTATGCAGACTATAAAATAAAAGGGGAAAATTCTGTCACTAAAGCAACATAAAATTCTGAATATTGAGAGGTTTGCACCAGCTCACTGGGTTCAGCTACATGACTAGAAGCTGACTGAACATGCAAACCCATAAACTACTGCTGGAATGTAACAGATTTGGTGGAATAAGAACAGCTGCTGGGAAGAAAATATGAAGAACAAATGTTCTCAAACTACTGATGTCTCCAAACCTTATAACACTTCTCAACATAAAATAAAAATCAAAAGGCACTACTAATAAACTTAATTAAGACCCAACAACAATCCAAGCGAAACTACTTACATCTCTAAGAAAAAGAATGAAAACAAATCCCTAGCAGAAAAGTGCGATTATTCTTTTAACCACTACCAACACATACTTGGTCATCTCAAAACAACATCCTTACATTTACATAGAGAAATCCACTTGGACCTCACACAGAAATCCAAACTGAAAACAGGCAATGCATGAACCTCTCTCCCTTAAAATATTTTAAAAAGATACTGATGTAAAAAGCTGTGCTTATTTAGATTTAATTATATAATTCTAAAGAAGAAGTGAACAAAAGATTGCGACTATGTTGTGTGAATTTAAATGCAAATATATTCATGAAAGTAGAAAGCTAATTTCTCAAATTCAGAGAAATTACACTAACAGGAAATACTATAATTTAAATTCACCTACGCTTCATAAACTCACCAGTAAGGCTCCAGAATGCCATAAAGCACTTACACATGCTTTTGTTCATTTTCATTCATTAAAACAAGTGCTTAAGCATGCATTTAAATGATGTATATTCTTCACTGAATTTATTCTAATCTTACATAATTTAGAGTGAACAAATGCTGTTTAATTGTAAATGCATTTACAAGTACTTTTTGTATTCATATTACTGACAAAAGTAAGTTTGGAACCACGGTCATTATCTGGGTTTGTATGAACATGGTATTTTTACTAGATATTTCTGGATCCCCCCCCCCCCCCCAAAATATTGGGATTTTTTATACTGGCTCATATACCGAGTATTTCTATTGTTACACAGGAACTGCACAAACACAGAGCAGACTTCTTACTCTGCTTGCTTCTGGACTGATTCCCAGCTTGCACATTTAGACAGGGTTAATAAAAATTTAGATTATGTCTGGATTTTTAAGACAAAATTGAGAATAGTAAACAGATGATATTCATCTATATTTACTGTATGTTCATAAAGGTTCAAGTAATGTAACTAGAATTTAAGCTTGGCAAAGGCAAACTCCTAACGTTCTCCCCAGCAATTCCTCAGGAAATTACTGCAGAAACATACATTACTATACTGTGACTTAAATATTAGAATTTGGTGAAAAATCATTAAATTTATCTGAGTCACTTTAGGGGGGAGGGTTCAAGTTAATAGCAGCATAACCTTGGACATAAAAGATCTGACCCCCAAACAGTACAGACATTCTGCTTTTTGAAAGCTGCCTCTTCATGACCACCTCATGTGTGTCTGAAGTGCATATCCTTTCAGAGAGGGTCAGATGTTCACAGAATATCCTGGCTCATGGATTGAAATGCCAACACACACAGAGGCCTAAACCCATACCAAGCCATAAAATCAACTGAAAATTCATTAATTGATATTTGAATTGTTGTAGTTCACTTGATTTGATAACATATTATCAAAAGCAGCACGAAACATGACTTACGTCATTTTGGTTTTAGGAAGTAATTGGTGTATCCATACTTTGAAAACTGTTTCTAGAATTTAGACATACGAATGATTTACCATACTTCAACTTACCTTATACTAACTGTCCGCAATACCGGTCAACTCCTTCATCAGCGGTTAAGCTAATTCAGACGACCTTGCTCTTGTAACAGGTTACAACATACAGTTACTCAGGTGTCACTAAAACACCCTGAACTTGTTGGTGTGATCCAAGCCCTTGAGTGACAATGTTTTAGGTTTTGTTTTCAGTGTAGTATGTTTAATCAAGACTTCATGTTACAATAATGAAGACTTGCCTAGAAATTCTTAGTTACTTAGTAATCAAGGAGTACTACAAGTATCTGTCAGCTTTCAAGAACATGCACATTCAGAAAAATTGGAATGTTCAGGATTCACTTCAAAAAACAGTACAGCAAAACACAGGTGGACATTCAGAATAAGCTGTTCTCAAAAATCAGACATATTTGTTTTCCCACTCTCCCAAAAAGCAACAGGCAAGGGAAAAAAGTATCTCTGAAGGCCTTCGCTACCTTGGGATTGAAGGAATATATACTCAGACCAGTGGAAAAGAAAGAGGCCCTCCTAAGCAGGAAGGTGGACTGCAGCAGCTAGGTATGGTATTGGCTCCCATATACCTAACAGAGGGTTTATAAAGCGCCTTTGCCTAGGACTCCTTTACCTTCTAGACTGTCCAAGTTTTATACCTTGCACAGCACATGGGTAAGAGTTTTGTGTCCTCCCTGCAGCTGGTCAGCAAGTTTCGTTCAAATTATTACACTGTAGGCAGTGGCATTTGTCCAGCCCAGGAAGTCATTCCACAGCAGTTTGTTTCTTGAGAAAATACAACTGAAAAATAATTTAGGAGAAAAGCAACCCTAAATGTGTCTGAATAGGATCGGGCTACTAACGGTTTGTGAAACAAGGAGACACTGGAGTGCATGAGACAGTCTGAACTACAAATCCCTGTGCCCTGTTACCATATAGAAAAGAATGGTAACATCAACTTTCAAAAGCCTATCTGCTTGATCTTAAGATAGGATAATTTTTAATGAACGATTCTTAGTGAAGAGCTCCGAGGAACCTCTAATTTCTAAACCAAACAGCTAATTATTCACAACCACTGAATATACTTGTGCCCTTAGACCAAAACCAGCCCTAACCTTAAACAAGTCTTTTTCTCCCTGTTGTTCTGGCTCTCCTCTCCAACACCTCACCTCCAGCAGCACAGAGCCAGCATGAGAAGGCTGAAGGTACCATCTCTGGACCTGTGCCAGCACTCCACTGTGTGGAAGCTCTCAAGAGAGAAATCAGTGCATGCATGAACTGTACAGTAGTTCTCCAACAATTTTTGTAATGTTTTGCCTAAGTAAACTACACCCCATCTTGATTGTTTGTTCTTTGCATCTGGAACAACAGTAGCTTCTTCCTCAAGACACCTCCTTCCTAGACGAGTGAGCCTTTCTGGTAAGTGTAGACCAAAATATGTCACTGAAAGGGCTACAGCACCAAGAAAAGGTGGATTCTATTTTGCCACCTTCATTCTCAAATAAAGCAGCAGCCCAATAAAAGCTGGTTGCTAAACCATGATAGTCTCATCTTGAGAATTCATGCAATCTGTATTTGCAGACAGAAATGGGGAGGAGATGTTTTTTCTGTTTCAAAGAAATGATTTGATAAGAATGCGGCCCATCTGGAATCACATCCAAAGTATAATTTTCCAAGCATACTTCATTCTCTCAATACCGTTACAATTCAACATTAATTTAGTTGATTAATTAACAAAGGTAAGAAGTTTATTTTCAGCACAATCAGATGATCACTAGTTCCACAAATACATGATGAAATTATACCACACTAAGGTTTTGGAAGGACGTTGAAGTTCTTTTACTTATATAGTTAGTGTGTTCCTGATGTAGTTTATATACCACATTTAAAGACAGTATAGTGCAATATGAAAACCATCTCTAATTTACAGTACTGGTCTAGGGCTATTTCAGTGAGCCCAGTGGCTTGGATGTACTAAAGCACTTTGACAAGTTTCTTCCCATTCCTATTGTAGTAGAAGGATGAAAGCCTTGGGAAAAGGGCTGGTTGCCACAAAATCCACTCCAGCCAGTCTTCAGCTGGCAGGAATTCTGGACAGTTTCAACTAAAATATTTTTACATAGCTTTTAAAATGGCACAAATTAAAAAGTTGAAACATATCATTGAACATACACCTTTTTTAAATGTTACTTTTGTTTGAAATTTGGAATCTTGAAGCTGAAGCCAAAGGACTCCTTCCCCTCCTCTTCCCCCCTCCCCGCAATGATACACTGAGCTCAGACTAGCTTTAAAGCTAAATTTAAGCTATTGGGTTACTATGACTTATTTTATTTTGTAATGTGGAAAAAGAACCAGTGCCTGCAAATTTGCTCTGTACTTCCACTGAATCCTCCTAAAATTGTTAGATAGACATGTACAAAGAAAGAAAGTGTAAGCAAAACTTGGATAAAACCTTGGAAGTGTGTCTTTAAAGACTTACTCAGACTTTTCACGATACGGTAACCTTTTTGTTTCATTAAATGCATTGCTTACTTAATGTACTTTAAAAGTCAATTATTTTCCCAAATGTATATATATATTTTTATTTTGACTTAAAAATCAAACCAGTATTTTAGTAGCTTATATTTAATGAGATAAAGGCATACACTATATAAACCCTTTATGTCAAATCCAATGAGCCATTTTTAAAACCTTAATATTCATGCTTTTCTCATGCAGAGTAAGGACATTAGTATGCAGATTACCCCAAAAGCAAAGTGGACACAGTAGTTCCAGGGAAAAGAAGCTGAAAGAAAAGAAGAAATTGTCTTTTGTAACCAATTGCTCACCTAGATAGGATCCACTGTTGTGACCAGCACATTCAGCATCTTCTGGACGAAGGGTAAAAGCATACAGAATAAGAGCCAAGAAATAAAGCAGAATAGTTAGAAGCCCAGCAAAAAATACAGAAGAAATTACTTTTAAAATGACAACTGTATAAAGCATAGCATTAAAAATCTTTCAGTAAGCCATTTTCTTAAAAACATAAAACAACATTTATTGTTTTATATTTTAGCTGGAGATATTCTGGAATTTTGCAGCATGCACACTGATCTTTTTACCTTTTCAAGCAAAAATTGCGATGACAGCAAACATTCTAAAAAGAATTCTAACACTGTATTATTCACACTTTATCAGTTAATAGAAAATATGATGCCACTTAAAAGAAAGCAAAACGTATTTGATGTAAATCAAGCTTTTTTTGTAAATTACACATTATCAGACTTTAGCTTTAAGTTTTGGCTCACTGGATTAGACAGAAAGGTTTTTGATCAAAAACACATCCTCTCATTTGATATAAAATAGCTATAATGTATATTTTTACATGCCAGAGGCTCTTTGATCAAAAATATGAGCTACAATTTCTAATGCCTTTATAAACAAAGGCCTCTTAAGTTAAAAAAAAATAATAAAATACAAGAGATCAGCTGCTATTACTTTAACATATGCTGCAAGCATAACAGTAACCAGCTACACTAAGAGGGAAAACAGTAAAGATGATACTACATGGATGAACTTTCTACCATCACAGAGAAATACTTCATCAGTATTAATTAGAAATGCAAGACCTCTCATGGCCATGTAATTAAGTTGGAACCGTCTCCTTCCATCCCAGCCCACCCAAGTTTTGCTAATATTATTTTATGATACTACTTTTCTATACATATGTTCCAGAAGTTCAAGAGAGAAAAAGCAGTTTAAAACAATAGTGCAAATTACTGATCTTCACATGAAGCAACTAGGAATATTCTGGTATTTTTACCTACTTTAAAAGATGATTCAATGTATTTGGTGGCAATATAAAAGCATTATATGTATAACATCTCTTAGAAAGGTTGGACTATATTCAATTTAATTCTAAACACATGTTCTCTACATAAAATTACTGGGCTATGCAGGGAAACTTTTGTACATGTACCTTCAATTTCCTCTGAGAAGCACAAAGGAAAAATAGGAAAGGAAATCATTAAATGGAGTGAAAACATAACTTAAGAAAGAAAAGTTAAATTGAAGAAGAAAAATGCACCTACCACACTCAACCGCTTCCTCATCTTAGAACAGCCAAAAAAACAAAGTATTATTGTTTAATACTTCATAAACAGGAAAAAATTTAGCTATGTAAGCTACCCTAAAATCCTTTTGATAGCACCTATTATATTGAGGCATATACCAACATATCGGCACTGAGTTTAACTTACATGATTAACTACACTCGGTTAGAAAAGAACCTAAGACGACACTGAAATATTATGTGTACTTCAGATTTCCTATATGAGATTCTTCCACTATTTATTTGGTAGCAATGACCTTACCCAGTTGTCATGGAAGATCCCTTTGGTATTAAAGGCAAAGTTCGTTAATTCCATTTAATCACTTTTAACCTAGAATTTGTAAAGACTTACTGCCATGAACATGATCTCAGTATTTTTCTGCACTTACAGTAACAGCTGCTGCTGCCCTTGGAGCTAGGTTTTGGAGGTGGTTTTTGTATTATTATTTTTTTTTAACATCTATAGTTATTGCTGAAAAAGTGCTGAAAGAATTTACATACTCTTGTCATTTCTTCTCTGACACTATCCTAATATAATAGATGTACTTAAGACTTTCTGCTTACCTATAGGAAGTCAATAAATTTCTGCCTTCTCCATAGTGGAAAATATAATTTTTTCAATCACCTTTGGGCTTTTACAGAAAAGCAAGATAAATATAATGAATTTTTGTTCACAAAAATATATACTAAGGTCTAGATTTATGCAGAGATTTTACAATCAAATTTCCTTTGGAATCTGGATAAATATGCCTAAAATATAAATATTTCAGAGTTTCCATGTAGCATGTCTTACCTCAGAATGCGAAGAAATTATTCAAGACATATTTTACGATTTTTCATGCGTAACTGATGTACCAAACAAAGGCTAAGTCAAAGCTCTCCTGCCTATCTGACTACACGGAAGAGCTTTTCCCATTTCACATCATGAAATGGATGCAAGAGTCTTTTCTGTTTTGCAGAATCATTTCTTGGTACCTTTTTTCTTGAGGACTTATGTTTAAAAACATTAATTTGGAAGACTTCTCTGAATCCTATTTAAAGTTTATTTCTACACTCGAGGTGACCATACGGTTTTGTTAGGCTGGAAAGTCCTCTAAGGTTAGCACTGCTTGGTTGACCACATCTGGTGCCTTAAAAGAGTGCCAACACTTTTGTGAGTTGAGAGTGAAAGCGTTGGATTCTTTTTTCCTCTCCTGACCTAAAAACCTCCCAGTTCTTGAAGTGACAAATGCCCTAAAGCTGGACCTAGGATGGCAGGCTGGCTTCCAGGTACTACTTCTTTCTCCTTCTCTGTGCTGAAAGACCTCTCACACTTCCTGATATGTATGACAAGTTTTTCTACATTTCCATTTCCATGACTTTCAATTGGCTGCAATGTATCTCCTGAAAACAAGTCACTAACGCTCAAAACCAGTTCACATCAATACGTTTAAAAACTCTCCTGAATTAAACAGTTTTTTGACTTAACTAGTGACTGTGCATTTTAAAGTATTCTGTTTGGTATTTTATCATTGGAAACAGACAAGTCCTCATTTATGAACATGAAAGACTGGACCAGGAGAAAAAGAGGTCTGTATGTACACACAGGTATACACCCACTCAGCCCTGACCACTACAGACCTTCAAAGGAGACCTGCAAGTGTGGAAGATGGTGGAGCCACAGCAGCAGGGCTGAGAACAGGCTTCTGGGCTACCCTGCTAGGAAAAGGGATGGCCTTATCCATAAATCAACGTTAGGATTCCCAAGTGAGCCAGCTGATCCCAGAGAGCACAGGCCAAAATGTCTACAAGCTGATGTTTAATGCTGAGATACAAGCAAAAGAGTTCTGAACACTTTTGTGCTTTGTTAAAAATATTCCTTCTTAACACTGCTCTTGGCTTTCTTGGGCTACTCCTACGGTTGAAGGTAAGAGTCTATAATGAAAAGATGTGGGAAATCAGTGGGTCTTCATAGCTTAATGCAGCTACAAAACAGTCATAAACATGTAGCTCCCAATTTGAACTTTACCAGGAATTTTACCAGGGCTCTTGCCTGTCCCTAGTAAAGGCAGAGGTAATTTGCCAGGAAACTTTGTATTGTGATTCACCACTAACACAGCTCTGCGTGTTTGAAGCGGTTGTACGCATGCAACAGATATGTGCAGATACACGTCTGAAGTTCCAAAGTTTAGAGAGATGGAAAATTGGAGTAGAGCTTAGACCAATGCAGTTTCACTAAATTGAAGTGGGGTGAGAAAGGAAATAGAGCTGTTTATCTGGAAGGAACAAATAAGAGACTAAAAGAGGACAGAGACTAAAGACGAGGAAACCTGATGGGAAGTAGGAAAATAAAAGCAGTGACAAAATGAAAAGAAAAACCGTAAGGCAACATGGAGCAAATAAAACACTGAGAAGAAATACGATCAATTAAATGTAGTGTGGTAAAAAGGGAGAGGAGGTAACAAAGAAAATAGTCATGGAATAGGCTTATGAAACAACAACAAAGCAGTACCAAGACAAAAACGGGAAAAAAGAAATAGGAAACAAGCGCAATGGAAGCTTAGGAAGTAGGTGGTTTTATTAATTTTAGAGAGATTTCAGTGTAGCCAATATGCTAAACTATAAGAAAGCAAAACAGTATCACATACACTGTATTTTTGTATGTATTTTAACTGAAATATATTAAGATTTGGTTTTGGAGGCCTCACCTAAATTATATTACTTAGGAAGTTCAAAACCAGTGCCACTCCAGGAACTTCCTCAACTCTGGAACAGTCTAGCACCAGATTAAAATTTTTAGCTTTTGCTGACTTTCTTTCAACAATATTTCCATTAAAGAATCTTACTTTCTCAGTCTAAAGTTAGATCCAGCAGCTCTGTTCTAGTTTCTTATCACAAGCAAGTTACATTATCCCTTAAGTTCTATTTCACTCTAGTAAGCAAGAAATTGTGACATACAATGATTTGCATTACAGTGAATATATTAAAGACTCCTGATTTTTTAGTGAATAGCCCCACATAGCAAATCGACATTTATACTGTTCTGCAGGTTTTTGTAGATTGAACAATATATATATGTTCATGCTATAGGAAATCCAAGGTGATCTAATTTAATCCTCTCAAAACATCATCAGATAACACTATTTCTACCAAGATAATTTGGAAAATGAAGAAGGATAGTCTTGCGGTGAAGGACAGAGTAAGAGTTTATGAGATCCGTTTCCACTTCTGTCTCATGTGACCTTGACTCAAATGTCATCCAGCTTCAGGTTTCCTTAATTTCTCTGTAGTAGCAGGAAGTTAATATTTGTAAGGACAGAAGACTTCTGAACAAAGATGCTAATGTGCTAATTTAGGTCCGGTTTATTTTTTGTTTTTACCTGTAACTATCTGCAGGTGGGCAATCAAGTTTCAAATATGAACAGAGAAAAATACTGAGAAGAAAGGTAGAGTTAAGATTGTGTGGCAATTATAACAAGCAAAAGAGTCCTACTATACATTTATCCTAAACATTTGGTCTTCAAATACAAGTGGTACAAAGCGTTCATTCTTTTAGCCTGTTTAAATTCTTTTGTTGGCAGAACACGATCTTCAATTCACAAGACACTCATCTATGGATAAACTGGGTTACATCTTGTTTGAATGAACACCATTTGGCTGCAGTTAAATATTTCCTCTTGCTCATACTATGCCAATCGCATATGGTAAATCAAAATTGAAAGTAAAATGGGTTTTAAGCCCTAGAAAAACTATATGATGATGGCTTTGCCACAGTAAGTATTTACATTTACCATTGAATATACAGAACAAATGTATTTTGATGGAAAAGACATCTCTGAACAGCTCTGTCGTATATGCTGCACACATATACATATTTATAAATAACTATACACAGAGGGTATGGGTATACACATATGCATGCACTGCACAAGTTAACAGAAGTTACAGGCTACACTAGTATATATAAAGTTACCAGTAATTTTCATACCAGAGACAACACATCTATAACATAAGAATAAACACAGTAACCGCTGTGAAAGCAAAATTATGCTGAAGGAATGTGTCTTGGCCAATTACTGTAGTTTAGAAAACTGCAGAACAGTAAGTTATTTTGTTATTCAAAGAAATTTATTTTTTTTCCCTCAAAAACCCAGGTGATCACTGTTTTATCTGCAAATTAAAGTAAGCTACAAATGCAACAATCATCATGTTTGTTGGCAATGACTATTATAGTCACAGCATGAGTAGTCTTTGTATTCAAGTTAACAGACTGGGAACTATTAAACAACTGAATTCATCCCTGTACTGAGACTTACGCCATTCCCAGTTAGCCAGGATGCAGAGACAGGAGAACTCACAAAGCCAACTCTGGCTACAAAGTTGAGCCCAGGCTAAGCTGACCTCTTAAAGCCAGGAATGCTGTTAAGTATTATTGAGGAATACCAGGTGAGCAGGTTTTTGCAGAGCTGGCATTCAGTGGTGGCTCACAAGCTCAGACACACCAAAGCTGATTGCATGCAGCCAGGGACACCTCTACTGTAGCTCCCTCTGCGTCCCACACAGCTCCCTCACACCCCACATCAGGTATGTGGCACATTCCCCATCCCAGCACGCGGAGGGTTAGTCCTGCTCACACAATCCCATGCATCTCTCTCCCTTTACTTTCATTCCATTTTCCTATTTTCTTTTCTATGCTGCTTTTCCTTATCTTTTTCCCTCCAGTATAATTTTCCCATAGTATTAATGCACAACACTCCTTTTTGCTGAAAAGTCACTGCTGTTAAGTATTGCGAAAAATGTGGAAAATGCTTGAGAGGTTTGTTATCCCTCCGTCATTTCTGGACTAACCTGGAGCCTAGGAAGTAACACTATCAATCTTATCAGCGGGTCAGCAGATATAACTACCCCTTATCTTATGCTTTTAAATCTTTATCAAATATTAATGTTGAACTCTTTGAGGTTTTCTACCAATAATAACAAAACAAAACAGGTCAGAGGTCCTATTACTAATTTTTTCATTCACCATTTCAAAAACTTTAACGAAACAAATATGTTAACGTTTGATTTAAACGGAATCAAGAAACAACTGAACTATAGTGCAAATAGTGACTATAGTAATTCTCTTGCATAATACTGTTAATTGCGTTAATCTAATCATTTCAAAGCCCGTCCTCTCTGGGGTTTTGCCTAACGGGGTTTATAGGCAGCTGTTGTCCATCTGTTCTTCCATTGCCCTTGTTGCAATACTTTCTCCTTTTCTTGATCCTCAGTATGAAATTTCACTTCCCTGCTTTTCCCTTTATTTCTTTATTCCCACTTTTTCTGCATCTCCCTCTCAATGTAAAACCATCTCTTGTCAGCGTAGGCTCTACCTATATTACCAGTGTCCTTTGACCTTACTCCCAGATACCGTCAAACTATGCACTTTCTCCATTTGCAAATGAAATAGTGTGATTTCACTTACCTTTCAATATGGAATGTACACTGTTTTGCCCCTTCCTCCAGTGTTCACATGACACGTTAAAGATTTTTCATTCTAACTGGTGCAATGTAAGAATGATTCTGTTTTGCCTTTCAAGAAAATGTCTAAATGCTGGCAGAAGTGCGTGTATGTATCTTCCACAAAACTGAAGTATTTACTTACATTCACTTTACACATAGACACAATGAAAAAGTTGACTTGGCTATTAAAGTGAAACTAAGAATTGGCATTTCCATTATAAACTGATCCTTTTAATAATTTAGAACTACGGTGGGTTTCTGATTTTTCAGCAAGAACTATTTGCACTGAAAAAAGTTCTGTGGAAAGTATTCTCTACACTCTTTCCTTGATATGTGTATACATACAAGCATCACCAAAAAAGCCCACTTTTATTTTCCTTCCAAATTTATGATACACAAATATGTGTACAGATTAACAACTTTACACAACGTGTTGCTATGCTGAAAAAAGTAAAAAATTCAAAATGGGAAACAGAAAGAAGGCTTCCCAAAAGTAATCCAGTCTAGCTCCTTGCAGGTTTTGAAACATACTTAATTATCAAAGCAACTCCTGATGGATGTTAATGTTACTGTAAATACAGTTATTGACTATGTTTCAGAGAACTCTTTTTCTAGACAAATACAACAGTCCTTCCCACTTCCAGAACTGGCTTGAGAAGAGAGGAAGAAAAGAAGTTGTAGGATACTTCTCATATGTCTTATGATTTTGACTAATTTTTAGATTAATTTTCAAGTAGAAGGATACTACCACTCTGGAAGCCCACCTAAGCAACCAGAGCTGACTCACATTTTCTGGGTATCCAAGAAAAGAGAATATTTCTCCTTGATTCTCCCTATTAAAAACAAAGGTATGTACCCAGGTTTCCTCCTCATTACAAAATGTGGGATCTGTGGAACGAGTTGACAGAACTGAGCAGGCCAACTTCCAGTGCTACTTACCATGTCTCAAGAAACTTCCTAGTGCAACTCCCACTCCTATCAGGAAAGGGACTTTTATTAGCAGCTCTGTTGAAGTCAACAGGTTTTCATCTTTGGGAAGCTCTAAGAATATCAGCTGGCAAATTGCCTTTTCCCTCCAAACTGCTAAGGAAATTCAGGTCATATGATTGGATGGGATCAACTGCAATAGGAAGCAATCTCTCAATATACAGCTAGTTCAGGAAGATCTACAGAACATCAGTTTCCCCACACAATTACACTTCCAGACACTGGAGAACCCTATGTCAAGCTGAAGGCCTGTAGTACAGGATTAAAAAAGAATCAGATGAAACCAAGCATTACCAATTTCCCACCTCCTTACACAAGAACTTGTTAAATAAAACGTTAGAGGACAATAATCAGTGGGCCATACCCCACAATATAGAAAAGGGCTAAAAAAAAAAGTCGGACCCAGCAGTCCTTTCCAATTTTCTGTTCTCTATGTCACCTCCCTTACATGTTTCCAATACTGGCAGTACGCTGTTTATTCAGCTAAGCAATGCGTGATTTTCCAGCATCTCCCAGTTTTGGCAAGGTGATTGTTGTGCACAAATACAGACATGGCGTCCACATCTCTCAGCTTCACTGCCATGCTTGATAACATGGAAAAGCTGCCTAACTTTAGAAAGATCACAAGGGCGCGGAGTTTCCCAGCTTACGTGGAATCTTCTTGAAAAGCCAAGGAATTGGAAGGTTTTCCTGAGAGCAGCTTGAGCAACACCCTAGTCATAACATTTTTTTCTATAGCTGAATTCTGGTCCTTAAAATGCCACCTCTATGAAAGATCTGAATCCCGTCCCAGCATTAAAACCACATTTAGTCTTTGAATGAAGGGACGGACCTCTACTCAGAACAGCACTTCCCCTCTTCCCATGGAAATCTGGCAGATGTAGCAGCAGATTGTCCTAAGAAATGGGGAAGAGACAAAATGACAAACCTATGTTACTATGCAGCCTTTCCTCCTTCAAAAGGCACCACTGCCTTCTGGATGGTATTTAGCTGGACCTTGCCTTGTTTAAAGAAAGTCTAAAAGAGAACCATAATAGCCATTCTGCTTGACCCTAAGGCTCTGTCACATTTTAAAGGAAAGGGGAAGAAGAGAGGAACTCTTCTCCCTTGTTTAAGCTAGTTAAGGCAAAGTCAGTGGAAACAGCAGAGACAACAATAGCAGACATTATACTATGGGTCTTCTTTGGGTTGTAATTTTGGCAATTCCCAATCAAGTTCAGGCTGCCTGTTTGGAAGGGTGAGATGCATCTTGCAAAACCCTTCGCTTGAAGGTCACTATAAAGATGTAGTCCATTACAAAAGGAATCATGCAGTGTTGCTGCAGCAGCTGATTTACCTCTTCAAAAGCACCAGTGCCACCTTAATTGAAGGCTCTTGTTGAGTGCATTATCCAGATTCAAGAACAGTGGACAGAGAGAAATAGCTATACCCTGGGATCAGACACTTTTCCAAAACTGGGGCAGAGCAACTTGACCTAGAACCTAGAAAAACAACACATTTACTACAAGCTGGAGGAGCTCCTCTTTGTTTCTATGATCTGTGTAAATTAGAAAAGCTGTAGTGCAATCATATAATCTGTTATTGTAATTACGAAGCTAATCAAGGGCTTTAGAGTTAACAATAACATTAGGGCACACAATCAAATAGTGAAATGGAATGAAAGATAGAAAATGCAGATTATTAAAAAAAAAAACAGTAATCGTCAAACTTCAGAACACAAAAGCCATAGCAAGGAGTTAGGAAAATTGCAATAGAAACCTCGGTGAGAAGTTTTAAAGCTAAAAGCACTTAGTTTTGCACTTAATGTGCCAGCATCTACTGTTTGCTGTTGTATCCATACTTTTTGTTTTAATGTTAGAGAATGAAAGATGGTTGGAAATTTTAGACCACTTTCTGAATACTTCTAGTTGAACTCACAAACATGTTTGTACTTAAGATTTAGATCCTACTGAAGCATGATAGTTTCTTACATTGTATTCACTTTGTTATGAGTCTGTACAACTGAAAGAAATAACAGGTCAAGTAAAATATGCAATAATACTTAAAACAGATGTTGATGTAAATTCCAGTGGAAAGAAAATATTTGTTTCGATGTATGCGCTTTCTTAGAGCTTATTTTTCTTATGTTGTGCAACCACTGTATTTAAAAGCAGATATTATTAAGAATGAATTTGTTTAAAAAACAGTTAAGAAGTGGTTCTGGGAAAGCCTGTCAAAGAACTGAATGTCCTGACTTTTAAAAATTTGTGCTGCTTCATAAGACACAAAGTCACCAACTATATGGGGGAGAGAAGGGGAGACAATCTGACCTTTTCTCTCACTCTCAATAAATTTCACAGTATTGATGCAGTCCAAATTATAAACTGTTGAGCCAATTCTGTACTATTTCAACAGGAAAAGAACACTCTTCAACCTTTGAAATTTTATATATCAAAACATGAATTGGGCTCAGTGCTTCAAAAACAAAGTCAGAAGGTTGGGAAAAATTGTTAGCTGCTTTTAAACCTTTTAATTTCAGCTCTTATATTTATTTTCCTACTGATACAATGTGATCAAGAAGCTATTGTGCCCAGGAGAAATGCATCCTGTAGTCACAGGGCTGAAACAAACTGCTATTTTATAAGGTTAGAGATCTGGAGTATGATTTCTATTCCAGGTTAACAGACTTACATGATTTTCTGCTGGAAATTTTCAGTGGCTGAATCTGCACTTCTGGTCGTCTTAGTGCAAATCTCCTATAAAATGGGAGGTGGTAGGGGAAAGACACAAACTCCTCAGTTTTCACTGCAAGTTTGGGATTAATAAACACTTAATATCATGAGACTATTGCAAAATATCCAGAAGATTTTATAAGAAATTAACTTAAAACAATGCAATCTAGTCACAATCTCAAAAAATTAAATCCTCAGCCCAAATTTTAGTAAGCTCTCCAAAACCTGCTGCAGTTCTTATTCCTGCATAGTACATCAGTGTGAATACAGATACTGATGTGCTATTTTCCATATGTTTTTTCTTTCAATCTGGATCAGTATTATCCTATCAGTTTTTGTCATTATTAATTCTAGCCAGACAAATAAGGAAATCCAAAGTATTTCAGCAACAGGTTTCTAAGTTCAGTTGTCTTGCTGCAAATGCAGGTTTATCATACCCCATGTAATCTATGAGCATTACATGTGACAACTATGCTAACTTAACAACTCAACAAATAGGTGTCTTCTCTTACTACAAAAAACAATGAAACTATGCTTGTCAGTAGCTCACCTCTCCTGGAACTGCTTTGAAGGGATCAAGCCTGCTCTGGGATTGGCATCACCTTCGTGTTTGGCCTGCCACCAGGTTGCATCATCCTGGCTCATGATCTGAAGGATATCTCCTTTTCTGAAAGCAAGTCCAGCTTCTTTACAAGGAATTGCTTTATCCTCATTAGGATCATAGTCAAATAGGGCTCTGATAAACATCTGAAAGAAAACATGGTTTGTCTTTAGAATCAAAATATTACAGGTAATCCAAAGGCACCTCCCTTTTTTGCTTTTACTGTTCAAAACCAGTGAACTAAATAATGTAAAGCAACAAACATTCACTACTGTAAAACATTCTTATGGATATCTAACATTAGAAGTTCATATGGGAATGTTAAATTCATTGCTTCTACAACCTCAGTCCCACTATAGTAAAGACTCTACGATCCAAGGCAAACAGGACTTTGCAGGTGAATAGTGTGCCCATATGGGGAACAGAAGATACTTTTGAACCAAGGCGCTATTAGGTGTCTTCTACCCAGCGTATGATGGAAGAAAAGGAGTACTTGGAAGCAAGCCAGGTCCTCGCAGAAGACGGAATATTACCTATGTCAACTTCACAGCTGTAGAGTTAGGGCTTAAGGACCATGTTACACCCACTTGTAAATCCAGCACTTGAGTATCGAACTGTACAGTGCGCTACACATTGTCACATTAGAAAAACTGAGTCCAGAGGCATAAATCACATTCTTGGTTCTGTCGTTCAAACAAACAATATATATCCTCAGCATAACAGTTGCTGCAATAGCTTCTGAAATAGTCTTGCCTACCTTGCCTTCCTTCACTGGCATTTCTTCCTTCACACTAGGTATAATTTTAAATGTAATTGCTCCTTGAGACTGAGCCTGGTGAACATTTGAAAAGAAAAGGCACTGAGAATTAAGCTGTGCATTTCAAAGAAATCTTAAAAGGAAAAGAAATTCAAATTAATTTAAAAATACTCAAATACAACGAATGTATCCTCTCCCAAGCACGATCCATGGAGTTTGACAGCTTCACCACACGAAACTTTTCATTGCAAAGATTAAAATCCCTACTTGAAACGCTTGGTTTTATTTGCTTCACTGGTGGGCAGAGATGGATTGGGACCGGCATGTTTCAGAGGTCCCACTTCTGCACTGAAAGCAGGCGCAAATGCTACAGCTAAAATGTATGCATATAAGAAGCAACCGCTGGACTCCTGGCACAGTTTGGACATCCCTGGAAAAATCCAACTAACATTGAATTTTTCTATCAGTTTTTTTTTGAAAAACGAAAACAGGCTTGTGCCATATTTATCATATAAAACTACTGGGGGGGATTTATTCTTTTGGCAACTTTAAGAAACTAGAAAAGAAAAACATATTTGAATAGACTACGTGTACTAAATGGAAAAAAAGCCCTCTACTATAAATCTTAAAACAAGTTAGCCATCATCAACCACCTCATCCATTCATCTTTCCCTATATCCCACTTAAAGTGTGTCTGGCTGTATTTTACTTATTAACCACAATATATTCCCACTGCCTCAGTGACATTTTGCTATTGAAGGAAGTGCTAATCAGCTGGAGCCTCTGCTACTATTGCATGCAGCCGACAAGTTTCATAAAACTAGCAGAGTGCAACAGAGAGCCAATGATTTAAGCAAAATGGAAACAGGCCTGTCCACTACCAAGCGAGACATACTTTTGCCGGCATGTCTGCGATCCAAGAGCTCACTGTTTGACAAGCAGCAGCCAAGTTCTTATTTCACCAGCCCTAGGACTGGAATCAATAATTCTGTTACTTTTGAAACAAGCTCTAACTAGCTTTTGATGTTTATATTGTACCTCAAGGAGGTAAATGGGGAAATTGTTCACACCTTTTCTAGTGCTATTGTGTTTCTAGAGATTTTCAAATATTAATTTTTGCAGGAAAATATGTTTCTGTAGGGAACACAAAACCATAAAGCAAGTATGAATATCAGTGGGCTAACACTTGAAATGAATCATCTCGGTTATTGAACCGAAACTGTGAGACAGCCACTCAATTCAGCAGGACAGCAAGGTATTTATGTGTATAGAAATGCCTGCACCACAAATATAAAGAGCTGTCATGACCCTCATCGGTTTCTTTGCTGTAGAAATATTAAATATTTCTGAAAAAGTCTAAATTACTTAATTTGCAATAGTGCTCCGTAAGTGAGTAATTAGGCTTGCTTTAGAGATTGCATAGTTCAGAGGAGTACAAACATAATCATATATATGGCTCTATACTGCAAATCCATATAAAATATAATCTTAATATACCAGTTATACAGTCTATCAAGTACATGTATTATGAATTCATTTTCACATGGAGTTAACGTGTTATTAATGAATACATTTAAAATAGTTTGAATTCAACAGATCATGGTGTGCCTTAAAAAGTGTACATTATACATTGAGGTCTGCAACGTATTTATAGCCATATTACCATCATTAACTCTTTACAAGTAATCTGTAATTGCATATATATGCAATGCGTGGAAAAAATCATTCTTTAAGAGAAAGGAAATAGAGGCTTGTAAATGATGGCACTGGAAGAAAAGGCATTATTGTCAAATATACTTTTTTCTAAAAAAAAAAACCCACCAGAAATCGTAAGTCTAATTACTTTTTCTTGACTCCCCCTAAATTAATTTTAAAATGTTTGGTATTTACCAAAATGTGTATTATTTCTTCAGGTTTTTTATCATCTACAGGAATCCCATTGACTTCCCTCAGTTCATCACCAACGTGAATAAGACCTGCAGAAGACAAAGAGGAGTTATTAAACTGTAGCTATGTTACACAAAAAATGCCATTAACATTCATCTTTTTTCTCCCTTATTCATCCACTTTAAGCTCTAACTTAAAAGCAGGAATATATGGTGAACACAACAGCCACTGTCCTGACAGATAAGTTGGAGATGGTTGGTTTACTCACCTCCCTTCCTCATGAAAATTAGTACCATTTCTCTATGACTTTTCCAGACTTTTATGCAGATGTTTGAAAAATGTCTGTGCCAATTCTTTTTCCACTCATACTACTTTCTTATTGCTACACAGCTGCAAGTACTGCAAAGATCACTTAGGCTATGAGTGCTAATTTGTGGCACAAATGCCTGCTAATTTAACAATATATGTATCTAGATTTACTCCATTACCCAATCTAAGAGTGAAACACAGCTGTCCAGTTCTCTTCAGTGAAGAGAGGCACTTTAGAGTATAATGCAGGACTTCTTGCTTGAGTTCTTACAGACTTTGAGCATCTCAAACTAAACAATGGCAGTCAAGGACGTGCTGGTATTTTGAGAATTACCAGCTGAAACTCCAAATGGATGTCCTACAATAAAACAATGGAACCATCGTGAGTTCCTCCATCCTCAAGTTGTAATCTTGGCGTATCTCATCATTTCTAAGTGGATGTCTTCAATTGGAAATAAACCATGATATATCTGAAAAAAACCCTGTATCTGCTAACTCAAAGATACCTGGTTGCAACTGAATTGGGGAAAAAATTCTGCATGAATGCTTTCACCAGTATCGAAATATCACTTTGGAAAACTGTCAAGACCCCAAATATTTTTGTTTGTGATAGTGATGTATTTCATTTCTACAAAATATGCCATTTTATCTCATCTTGTTCCAAGTTCTAGAACTTGAATGGCTAGTGCCAAGCAGCAACACCTTACCACTTCTATCTGCAGCTCCTCCACGCATTATCCTGGCCACCACAATTGCACCAGTATGTTCATCCCTTTTAATAGTAGCTCCCTTGGGTAAAAAAAAAAGGAAAAAAAAAAAAGAAAAAAAAAGCAAAAAAAAGGAAAAAAAGAAGTTATTCGGTTAATCTCACCATAATTTTAATTCACTACACTAAAAAACATTTACTATGTAAAAATGCAAAAAAGTTGACATTGTATCAATATGTGAAAAAGCCAGAAATGGTACTTGCTCATGAAAAGAATATACAAAATACATGCTCTACCACCATCCTCTTAAAATGTGACTTCTTTTCCATTCAGAAGTAACTCATGCATTCTGTATGTGCACAGCTTTTAAAAAAAGGACAAATGATAGAAGAAGTTTACTTTTCAACTTAATGTTAACTGCAGCATACCTTACTTGACTCTGCTGCTAAAACTGTACTAAACTACCGCTGAAAATTGCTATATAGTTGTTCCTACATTAAAACTGGCCATGTTACATATTATGGGTACAAAAAGTCTATCCGTGATCGTAATTGTTGCACTTTACGCTCAGAAGTGGCTGCGCACCCACCAATCATCATTTTGCTTTCCAATGTTATCAATAAACAAACACGAATTTGAGAAATGCCCCTGCACATCAGGGCTCACCTGGAATACCTGCGGGACAGAAATGCAGAGGAGGGGAACATTTTCTGAGTTAGCCATGACTGTTTTCATACATTACACAAACACAGCGCAAGGTATTTAGGTAAAATGACATCATGTAGTTAAATATCCAGTGAACAGCTGTCTAGATGAGAAAAATGCCCTCGTAACTAGAACTGCGAGGGTGCGCTGAAAAGAGGCACAAGGTGATGAGGAAGCAGCAGGCAACAGCAGTGACGAGTGAGAAGGGAAGGGACGCGGAGGCACAGAGCCGCTGCCAAGCTGCGGTGCCAAGTCCTTTCAGGCAGACGGGAAGGAGCGAGGTGGGGAATGCTGGCCCTGCTCTGGGAGACAGAATCCACAGAATAACGAGGGGGATTTTAGCTAGAAAAAGTCGCACTGTATAATCACCTCCAAAAAGGTTATTTGATCCAATATTTCTAAAAAACAAGACGAAAAAAGTACCCCCTGGCCAACAGCTTTTTACCTGCATGTGATAGCTTTGCCATGTTAATGTCATTAGTTATCTGCGATAGCTCTAACTTTGTTAATCAACAGAGATGTTTAGGACTCTGGCAGGTGAGTCAATTTGCTGAAAATTTCCGTATTTGTGATTAGTGATGAACAGTATTACCTCACCTCTGAGTACAAGACAGTGCTACGTACACTCTGCCATCACTGGTTAGAATTTCTTTCCATCACAGAAGTGTTGTGCTTGAAGTAAGGTACAGAAGTACTTTATGAAGTTCCGTCAGTAATTAAGTTGCTTTTGCAGCTACCCTTCTGTATTTGTTTAGATTAAACATGAGCATCATGTTTATCACTACTTCAATTTTTAAGTGTTTCACAGATGTGAAGCTGAAATAAGTACAAGTAAATAACAGGGGTTACATTTTACTACAGTTAGAATTTTATTTATAGTCAGTAAAATTGTTTTCTCTTTCCCTCTGCCTCTAAGATGGAAATACAGCACAAGACAAAAATGGGAGATTAATTTATATTTTACTATATGCAAGCTGCATTTATTGCAAATAGAGAAAAATTAAGACAGTCACCACACAATATTCTCTTTGGCTGAAACTTTAACAGCAGCCAGCGCTCCACAGCGAAACTGATGTGCTGTGTTTGTGCATTTTATTTTACATCTTAAATTTATTAGTATGACATTCTATCCATAAGCAAAGTAATTCTGTAATTTGCCAGCCTTACTCTTCTATGTTGTTTATAATGTATTGTATCAGTAAACATTTGTTTGTATTACAGTTTCAAATGACTCTGAGAGTTTCAAAGAGATAAAGGTTTAGCTGCAGCTAATCTCACTTTAAAAACTCACAATTAGACTGCTGTGCAAAAAGAATTGCATACCATTAGGAATATATTAAACGAAGCATTAACCCCTCTAGCCTATATCTCAATATTGAGTTCTGACCTTGCAGCAACAGCTGTTAAATTGAAGTTTATTATTGATACCTGGAAAGTGACATCTGTTTAAAAGTACAAAGCATCTTTTTTCTGAATATATCCATCAAAAAGAAAAAAGCAGCATTAGGATGCTAGGGTCAAATATAAGTACAGGACATTTCCACTATATTGTCCATATAAAACAGAGGCTCTCCTAGTTAATCAGGGAAAAAGCCTTGAACAGAAAGGCTTTATGCAGTTTACCTAGAAGTCAACACTATTAAATGCCACTGAATGCAAAAGGAAAGTGGTGACTGACAGCCTTCCACTGTAATCACCCAGCTACTCCAGCCCAGCGCTGATGTCAAAAAACGGGTACTTTTCACTTCACCTTGTTTTCAGACAGACCCTAGAAAAAAACTTGTGTGTGATCAAGGACCACAGAACCGACCCAGACGGCATCTGGAAGTAACAATAAGGCTCTTGTCCAAGTGGAACGGTCACTTCGTGCTCTATGCGATTATCACCACTGGCACAAAATGAATTCTCCTAGCACAGATTAACCGATTCGGAATATGCCCCAGTAAAGATAACAGGTAAACTGGAATTTCAAACAAAGCACAAAATCAAGTTCAAATTTACAGGGAGATTATTTAACCCAAGTTAGCTCAGTGTCAATAACTCCTCTATGGCAAACTCGAAGCAAATGGGCAGGCCCATGAAAAGCACTATTTGAGTTTATGTATTTTTGCTGCACCTTTAGTACACACAGAAAAAAGGGGGTTCCTTAAATTCCCCTTCCCTCCCAATTTAGAACACTTAAGAAGAAATCATCAAACACAAGTGGATTTCTTTTTGAAAACCCGAAGAGCTGATTTTCTGAAAAAGCAGCTTCTCTTGTACTGCTGCCAGCCCTGCTTAAACTATGAGGTATATATAATCTGGCAAGAATTTCTCCTTATGAGATGTTCAGCTCCAGTACTTTCAGTTACATGTGCAGTGCAGCTCCTCATTTAGAGCTTTAAAAATGGAAGAAGGTTAGACTGGACCTTGAGAGCTGGAAAATATTTTCAGTGTTGCTAGCCAAAAGTGTAAGTTACCCTAAATGAGACATATACAGATGTAATAGCATAGCTCAGTTTAAAATACTTTTAAAGGGAAAAATAAGGAGTTTGGGAGCCATATGGTGATGAGACTGAGAAAATGTTTAAAGGCATACTATGCAAAAGCACTAAAAATAATACAAGCTCCTTCAGCAAGGCTTTTTCACTGTTTTGGGGGGGTGGGTTGGTGGGGTTTTTTCTAATTTTTTTCATTTTTTTCTTTTTTAATGTAGTAACACTGATTGGTGAGCATCACTCAGGGTTTCACAGAGGAGAGCTTTATTAGTTCTCCATTTATCTGCTGGTTCCAGAACATAAACATTATAAGCCTTTATTTTGAAAGAAAGAAAGACTAGCCTGTAAAATAAATTACTAGTAAGAGAGTTTGAAACATCAGTAATATTTTTGCATACGTTTCTGTTAAACAAAAGCACATGCAGGTGTTGAATGCAAATAAGTACTCCAATAAGCTTTATTTTAATTCATTCTCTACTGAAAAATGCAAATACAAATATCAGTCACCTACCTTATATTACAGAGTTACTTAAAAATTGATGCCCACATACATGTAGACACTGCACACTAGAGTTGTGCCTATACCCAAATTAACCCCTGCTATAAAATAGTTGGATTCATTCACTAACAAGAATCAAGCTATGAGGACTCAGAGTTAAAGAGGCGAGCAAGAGCTGTGGAATCTGCATGGGCAGAACATGTAAATGACTCTTAAATCACCACAACCAATTTCACAGAAGTTCAGCTACAGAAATCAGGTATCTAGTTCAAGCTGTGTCTAGGCTCCTCCTATTGTTAATGAAAAGAAATAGGCAGCTCTGGAGAATGAATCCTCCTTTCACTAAGGCAGGCATCTTAAATAGACGGCATGGTTAATTCTCTGGAGCTGCCTATTTTTCTCTTGACTATAGACACAGCATGGAGATTAGTTTTCAAATAGCTAAATTTATGTGAAATGAATCTGTGTCATGAAGAAGCAACCATCTTAACGTGAACAAGCATACTATTCAGAATAACCAGACGACATCTGTAACAAACCTGGAATATCATTTGGCAGCTGGAAGTAGCGAGAGGCCAGGAACTGAACTCCTGGTAGCACGGTTGTACATCTCAGGTACCAGGAATGCTAACCAGGAACATGGCAGTGGCTAAAAAAGCCTTGGAGAGGTAGGCATAAGTAAAAACCCTCCAAGCCATCTGATATAAAGCCTAATTATAGCCAGGTGAATTTTGGACTATCTCTGAAAAGAGATGTTTCTACTTTTCTTTATGTAAGGTTCAAAGATGTTCTAAATTACTTTGTTCAGATAAAACCTCTTAAGACAATTTTACTTCGCTTGAGCTGCTAATAGAGCATTTAGAAAAAAAAAAACCACAACTGTGGAAGGATTAAGAAAAAGTTTAAATCATCTCTTCCAAAAAACTGGAGGAAAGTTCAGCGCTGACTTCTGAACTGATGAAATCTGGCAAACAGAAGGCCCTCCCACAAACCATGTGTTTCTCTCTCTTTTGAGATGATTACTCCTGGGAACTCAGGCTTCATTAATATGTGATTAACACTGGCTCAGAACACCAGTGAGGTGCTTAACTCGGAGAAAAGCACTAACAAGTACAAGAGGAAATGTGGTGCGGTTTCATATAAAAATGGTCACTAGATATATTCCAAGGAAGTTAAGAGAGTGCCTAATTTGCTTCACAGAGAGTACTGTTGAAAGTCATCCAAAGGAGATATCCAATTCAGGACCGTCCAGAGTGTGCGACTGATGTAAAGCTCACTGCTTTGCAGAAAAAGTCTCTACTGTTTGTGTACAAATAGAGAATGAGAAGGTATCTGAGGTGAAATAAGAACTCAAAAGAGCTCAGTTACCTTCAAGTCAAAAAAAAAGACAACCTCCATCCCAGAAAAAATATTGTATGGTACCTCCAATCTCAAACTCAGTAGCAAGAATCCTGATATAATGATCCAAGTGGAAGTCAGACTTTTTGACTGGAGAATAGTGAATAGATAAACTGAATAAGCAAAGACTCTTTGATCTGTACTAAGAATATCAAAGACTTTAGAACAAACTCTGAAGGAAAAGCCATTAAAAAGACATGGAAATAAACAGAAAATGAAATTTTAAATAGTTTAGTAAACATAGATCATGGCATATCCTTTCTTTAGTAAAATAACTTCAGGAAGCATAAATGCAGTAGATCTAATATACCTAGTATAAACCTGTCTTTATTTATTCTGCCATGCCATATTTTGGTAAGACATTATCTGAATTACTATCCATGTTTCTTCTCACCCCTACCTAAGTGGGGCAGGGGAGGGGGGGTGGGAAATGTGGGGAAGACAAAGACACAAATAATAAATAGGTTTGTTATGTATTGCGGCAATGGTGTCATAATAAGTCACTATAAATCTGCCACAAAGAAATTAATGTTTGACATTAACATTAATAATGTTAAAATGGATTGAAGGTGCGTTATGGAAGAGGAGGAAGACACTATACACTATTCTTCAAAGTCTTCCTGAAAACAATAAACATGCAAAACAGAACTCACCGTAAGCTCTTCTCCAACAAAAATAAAACATCAAGATAGGCTGGAGATTTGGAAAGACCACAAATACTCTTTTCCCATACAGGTAAGGTACAATCTTAGAGATGTTGGTTAAAGGGCAGCTTTTGGAAGTCATTCAGCCCAATCTCCTGCTCAGGGCAGCAGAAGTACTGTCAATGCCAGATCAGGTCGGCCATTGCCTTATGGTATAGGGTGGAGATTCCACATCTCCGGTTAGTCTGCTCCAGTGCTGGACTTCCCACCTAATGAAATACTTCTGTTAATTCTCAATCTAAACCTCCCAGGGCTGCAACTTGTGGCCATTGCCCTGTGTTTTAGCATCTTTCACTGTTGAGAAGGGTTTGACTCTACTGTTCTTGTGAGCTCCCCACTCTCAAGTAGTTGTAAGCTGCAATTAGCTTCCACCCTTTGCCTCCTTCTAGTAATAAGTCTGTCACAGATTCCGTTATAGGGCTGTTTTCACCTTGGAAAATAAACTAAGCAGTCTTAAACTGAAGAACTGAGTTCTCTCACATTTTTTATATTTTCCATGGCTGTTGTCCCGCTTAGTAAAAGAAAGTTCTAAAAAAAACCTCTGTTACTTCCTTAGCACAAGAGTTGTGCCAAGTGTGGATGCACCTTTTAAGATACTGCACTGGTTTTGGCTGGGATAGAGTTAGTTTTCCTCACAGTAGCTCATATGGCACTGTGTTTTAGATCTGTGATGAAAACAGTGTTGATAACAGAAGGATGATTTAGCTGTTGCTGAGCAGTGCTTACACAGAGCCGAGGCCTCTTCTGCCTCTCACCCCACCCCACCAGCGAGGAGGCTGGGGGGGCACAAGAAGCTGGGAGGGGACACAGCTGGAACAGCTGACCCCAACTGACCAGAGGGAAATCCCATACCATATGATGTCATGCCCAGCAATAAAACTGAAGGAAGAAAGAGGAAGAGGGGATGTTTGGAGTGATGGCGTTTGTCTTCCCAAGTCACCGTTCCACGTGACGGAGCCCTGCTTTCCTGGAGATGGCTGAACACCTGCCTGCCCGTGGGAAGTGGTGAATGAATTCCTTGTTTTGATTTGCTTGCATGCACGGCTTTTGCTTTACCTATTAAACTGTCTTGATATCAACCCATGAGTTTTCTCACTTTCATCCTTCTCATTCTCTCTGCCATCCCACTGGGGAAAGTGAGCGAGAGGCTGCATGGGGCTGAGCTGCCAGCTGGGGTTAAACCACAACAGACACACAGGTATCTATCTGGAAAAGTTTAGTATCCCACCAGAGTGAATGGGCAAGAGTGGAATGATAACCTTTAGCTTAGGCAACTCTATTTGTCTCTTTAAGAGGGCTTAAAATTTCAAAAGCCAATATATAATGAATGTATCTCACATAAGTTTTCAGAAAATCTCTCAGTTTTATTTTCAGAGTTGCTATTTATCCAATCCACTTTGAGATACTATTAACTTACAGTGTTTAACTCACAAAAGTCTTAGTAGCAAATCACATTTGAAACATGAAACTATGTAAATTAAGATTTTACTAAGATTTTTCTGACAAATTCAAGAAAAAACAATAAGGGTGTTTTCATTAGCACTAAAACTAAGCTCCTCAATTAGAACTCATTTCATACTATATGTTCAAATTTCTTCACACCTTTCAGAATTAATACTCTTTCTGATACTAAATCCTAAAGTTCATTTTCTTCCTCAAAGAATTTCTTTGATAAAAAAAAAAGGAAAGCTTAAAGCTGTGATTTAAGTATTTAGGAAACAAAAAGGTTTAGTATGTTAAAACAAAAGTAAAAACTTTCCATATGGTCAAACTTTTAATTATGCCCGTGGGCACCTGCAGTAAGTCAATACCAAAACTTATTTCTTGATGGATTTCTGGCATCAATAAACAAGAGTGATAGTAAGATACCTACTGTGGGACAAGCTACCCCTGTACATCTAACACAGGCATTGCTCTCCCACTGTCATCTCAAGTACAAAATCATGGCTTTCTTGAAGTAACTTTGCAGATATTTCTTCAGGATTGCTATCCATTAAAACAAATATCCAGTATAACATAAAACAAAGCTCTTACTGGTTTGCGGGAGAAAAAGAATATAGTTAAATTTTATACAAGATGACTCCCACTCTACAGCAAATAAAAATAACCAAATCAGTAAAGCATTTTCATATTCTTGTAATACAACCTAGGTTTAGTCCTTTCATTTTTCCAGATATCCCCATGAAGATATTAACTTTCTAGTATTCATAATCCAAAGTACAACAACAGACATCTTAAATTTGCCCAGGTTTCAATTCAAGTATTTTAAAATATGTTTTTATGCTTTCTTTTCAGTGTATCAAAAGGTCACATTTTTTTACATGAATGCTAACAGGCACAGTTCAAAACAAAGGTCAAGATTTCTTTGGGGATTCATTCTCCCTCTTATTTTAAAACAAGTTCATGATTCAAATTCAAGATAAAAGATGAATATATTATCGATGTAAATGCTCAGACTGGCCCACATATATAATGTTCAAACACCATGAATGAACACACTCTTATTATTCATTTCATGTGCTTTACTAATAATGACTGTGAATGTAAAGTCACAAGTGCATTATAGAATGTTATGAATAAACATGCGTAATGTCCATCTATCCACATTTCAAGTTAATGTTACCCACTCATGTTCATAATCTGAACGCTCCCCACCCTGTGAACAAACACAAAACCCCAAAACAAAAGACAGGGTTACTTACCAATGGTTCTCTGTTTTTGACGAGCCTGATTATTTTAACTGAATCTTCTTCCTCATCGATATCATCAGGCATGGGAGGCAAGACAGGATCATAGTTCTTCTGAGCAACAGTATCATGTACAGAGAGTAAAGCCTGGAAACATTAATAGTCAGTATATTATTTGGCATCTGAAAAGTTAACGAAAGACAAAGAGGAGGATATTATTTATAGCCTGACTCTACTAGCTTATGCATGTAGACTGAATATAATTCTTATATACAATTTTAACACGTCAAACTGACAAAACAACTCCGTAAAGTATATGTTTTCATATACAGAATGTATGCATCTAGTTAACTGTGGATATAGAACAGTGTCTTCATACACACGGAAATAGCAAGTGATTTGCACATTAGCTTGAAATTACAAGAATTATGAACAGGATAAAACCTAAGTCTCCTACAGTAAGAACGTCATTCTACTTGTCCTAGATAAAACGTTTCTTTGATACAGTAAGCAGTCCTATAAAACGAATAAGCAAAGTAAGCATCTTCCAGTACTTCTGTTCAAGCATGAGATGCATGACATTAACCTGTTGCCCAGCCATTCCCTTCAGAGGAGCTCTGGAAGCTTACGTGGTTACTGGATCCCTTTCATACTAGCTCCCTTTCATATGAGCTCCAAATTATCTTAGGATAATTTTTAACTTACTGTGGAATGCATGACTGAGATTGAGGAACATATTGCTGAAACGATTTGGTTTAGGCAGGTACTTATCAACCACCTGTCACATGTCTTGCTTTCTTTCTTTCTCTGTTGCTTCTCTAGTTCACACATAGCTTGAATAATAGAATTTTCAAAGAAAAGCCTAACAAAGCATGACAAAAGGTTCTATCTTAAAAACAAAATAATTTATGAACTTGCAGAAATTAAAAAATCTTGAAAGTCAAAGGAATTTAAAAAGCCTCTTCTCCTAAGGCTCTAAAAAAACCTCAGCTATAATCTAAAATTCACAGCTTTTTCTAGATACAGAACTCTTGAAGTTCTTTTCTATTTTGCAAAGTCGTCATTATTTGTAATACCTTTTAAACTGGAGAAATAAGTAATGCTTTTACTTTTGTAGTGAAAACTATGCATTATAGCAGGAATAACAGCAACAGCCATACATATAATTCTATCTACTGCTTTCGTTTGCTTCTCTTTTCAACTAGTTGCTCCTAAATACTTGAATATTTTGACCTAATATTTTTTCCCAAAGAGTCAATATTACAAAAGTTGTAGTCTGAATAGCAGAAGTAATTTGCCAATTGATAACTTTCCCGACAATAAAAATAAAGCGTTTTGGAAAATACTGAGATGTTTGGGATAAAGCAGAACACACTGACTTTGCTGACACAGATGATATCAGAAGGTATCATATCAATGACTATCATAATGAACCTATTATAACAATTACAATAGTGATTAAGAAGAAACACCTTAATAAAGAACAGAAAATGGCTACATTTCTCTGATGCCAGTTTACTTGCTACTTAATAAAAGGCAGGTAATATTTGACTGACTACACAAATGACCAGAAAAAGCATGTTCTCAAGGAAAATGCAAGTTTTTTAAAAAAGCATGACACTTCCATTACACTATTCCAGGATTTTTTTCCTGAATGGAAGAGACTGTAACAACAGAAAACGATTTCCAGGCAATGCTACAAACTGTCATGTCAAAAGCAGAAGGCTAAGAGCGTATGGTAATCTTGAAATTCTGAAGTTTAAATCTGAAGTTAGGTCTTCAACAAAATAAACACAGGAGAAGATCATGCCTGCTTCATGAGAATTTGCTATTGTTTTACTAATTTCTATGCATATTGCACAATTTGATGAAAATATTTCAACACATTAATTATTTCTGGTTTTCTTCCCAAGACACAGTTATGAATTTGTACTATTTACCATCAGAAGTTACCAGCTCCCTCCCACCAAAGATTATGGTTCCTCCTGGAAATGTGTATTACGAAGCTTTACATATGTAAAAGCCATGCAATCACATGCAGTCCTCTAAAGATGTATGTGAAATATCAAAGATATACTAAAACAAAAGTAGTGTTTGCTTTTACTTCAGGCTACTTACAGTTAAGACTCCTAAAACTAGTCTTCTGCAATTACGTTTTTCCACATAAAGCTAGGGCACATTCATGGACTGGTTCAATTTAATGAGGTTCTATATTGCAGTTTAAAAACAATCAGGCAGATAGAGAAAACAGATGAAAATAATCTAAAGCACCACTTCCAGAGTAAAAGGCAGCAACTTAAAACACATTCAAAAGAACTGACCCTTGACAATGAAACTTGCAAAACAGATTCTGTCCACTACTACACTGAATTATGCCACCAGTGTTAATAAGATACTTCCCTGCTCTGACTGCCAGATCAGGCTCCTGGACACTGAGCACAAAACAACGATGCAGCCCAAGTATTATAAACCAATGCCAGTCAAGGTCTGGTATTTATGATGCTTTTCTTCACTCACAACTGGAACTTATCAACCCCTTCCCTCCTCCTCCTAAAAAACTTATTAAACCAAAACGTACTATAGTTTTCAAGACAAGATCTTTTCCCTAAACTCTAGTACTACTTTATCGCAGTGCAAAGATCCGTATTTTAGGTAAGAGTATGAATGCCAGAAATTGTGTGTCTCTTCTCAGTCAAGCTTCCTTTTGTCACCACAAACTTGTTTATACTGTACCCTGAAAACACTAAAATTTCTTTCCTGCTTGTCTTCCATCATTGCTTCTTTTGACACACTACTCTGTCCACTGTAGTTGCTCTTGAAATAGTCAGCAGTGTAGACATTGGGCAATAATTTATCTGCAAACAAAACGTATAAAGCCATTTTGATTTCACTTAATGTATTCAACTAGAAGTGATCAGAGCCTGTTCTCAAGAGAACTTCCGTATGTTTTGAACACATGAATAAATGACCATATTCACAGAGTAAAGGGACATTTCTTCGGCAGCTTCTTTGTACCATGCAATTAATATAAAGTATGCTTAGTCCAAAAAACTACGTATCAGGCTAGACTTTTCTATAAAAGGCTGGGACTTTTTTAAAAGCAAACAAATTAAAAGTGCCAAGAAATAAAACTTAGATCTTACGATGAACAAGATTTACCCAGAAAGGTAGTAATATATGTTTTTGTACCTAAGAAGTGATCAGCTTACTTCTATGATACTAATTTTTACCTATCACAAGAAACTGGAAGAAGTGCAGGTGAATTTTTTTTTTATTAATGTTTTGTTTTTGTTTTCAAATACACAGCTCTTTGGAACTCTGTACATATGATCCAAGATTTGGGTCATGTATATTTAAGCACCTCTGGAGAAAAAGATTTTATTTCAGCTCTAAGTTCTATGGTTATGATTCACTAATGTAAATACGGTCCGTATTTAGAACTTGAAAGAAGGTATGATTCAAACTCCTGCACTACCTAAATATAAATATTGATGTTCAGCTAAATTCTTAGACATGATCTAGCTGGAAATGAATACTTTCATCAGACCTCTGAAATGTCTAATAACTAGCGCTGTATTTTTCATATTAAGGCTATCACTGATCCTTTCACAGTTTATAAACTGAAATTTTACACTATCAACTTACACAAAGAAAATCTGACATTGGAAACATTCAAAGTTCTTTTTCTTAAACTGTTCTGAAGCTTTAAATGTTTATTTAAATTGAGAATGTTGTTAATGAAAACAGTCCTATATTTTGAAAAACGTGTATCATTCAACTACACTGACTACATTTTTGCTCCTCTAAAACAATGACAAATTTTATATTTTTTTTTGCTTCTGTTTATATTTTGAGATCTGTAAGAGTAAAAATACCCCAAGTAGCCCCTGACTCGCGAACACAGCTCATTGTGTTTTTAAATTCTTATTATTTAAAGAAAATACATATCTCAATTTAAGCTTTACTTTTCAGAAATATTTTGCATTTACTAGTCTAGAAACACTTTAGAAAACAGTAAGTTAAATAAAGAAGCAAGACAGAATGGTCAAAGAAACAAAAGCAGCCTCTTTCTTTATGGTACTTGAAAAAACCCCAAGATTAGGAAAGTAAATAATTAATAGTCCAGATTATCGACATAAAATTTGTAAGGACTCAAACCAACCTTCATGAAAGCCACCAGCTGCAGCAGACTGTGACGCTGCCAACCCACCTGCTGGTTACCTTGCCTATGGAGTAGACTACTGTCCTGGCAGCAGTCAGCAAAATGGAACAAAACGGCCCATGACTTTGCTGTCCCAGTCCACAGCTTGGATCATTAGCACAGGCCACCTCCTCTGGCAGTTCAACTTGAACTCTATCAGGTGAGACACAGACATTTTTCCACCTCTTTGCTTTGCTATGGTGACTGAGGCTGGCACAGAGAAGTTACACCAGAGGAGAAAAGTAACTTCATCAGCAACCACAGCAACGTGCCCCTGAACTCACCTGGCAGACCTTGTCCTCCAGAAAGCTCTACCCATATTGCGTTTTCCTTTGTGACAGGGTACAGAAGAAATACAAAAAGACATACTAAAAATGTTGGTGGAGAAAACTATTCAAGACTGAAAAGACTGATTTATGAGTAACACATAAAGTTAAAATCAAGTGAGTGAAGTCATCCAGTCACAGATACCAAAGAAGGAAAGCTGGAAGAGCTGGGAGGAGACCGAACCCACTGAAAGAAAGACCGTCAGAGCATCAAAATGGAAGAAGAAGCTTAAGAGATGTAACAGCCAAACATGTGCAAGACTTTAGAAAGCAGGAGAATAAAATCATCAGAAAGCTGTAGCATAATGGTGATGGCATACAGGCTCTAGGGACAGAAAAGCAATTTGACTTGAGAACAGTTTGGAGAAGAAAGGAGTAAAAATATAAGGTATTCAGAATCAAGCTATACGTTTAAGAGCAACCAGTAAACAGCACAAAATTTGACAGGGGAAAAGGAAAATAAGAATTTAGATAAGGCGGGATCCGGGGGAGAACAACCTTTCTTCTCCTACAGGAGAATTAATCTTAAACTTACTATCTTGAGTACATAAACTGATGACTTCCACCTCCCTAATTCCACTCTCCAGCAAATGGGTGGTGAAACAGCCATCAGAAAAGGGCAGTATGTGGCAGTCTTTTAACCACCAAGACTACCTGCTAAGGGAGTATGCGCAACCCTAATCCTGTTGCAAGATAAGGGTCAACGAGATAAAAAGAGGGCAGGTGAGAATGGGCATCTCAACTAACAGATAAGAACAACTAGAAGCAGAAGCAAGCAATAAAACTATAGGCAGGAGAAACCTGGTAGTGCTGCTGAAGCGACCAAAGGATGGCTGGGGTAACAGTGAACTGGTTTTGGATTTTTTTTTTTTGGGCAGTAGAACCAGTGAGTAAGGCCACAAGCTACAGTAAGCACTTATCAGGCAGAAAAGTAAAAATATTCCTTCTGAAGGTGCAATAATCTAATTGCTTTCCTACAGAAATCTGAGATTTTCTGTTCTGAATAAAATTCCTGAGATAAATACGTACAGTACATAATATTAAAGAAATCAGTTAACTTCCATAGAAATGAACATGTTTTACTTTTGCTACTGAAAATCATTTATGCTATTCATTTGACGTAAGCAAAAAAATCTTTGACAGTGATGCTAAGAAAAATGAAATAAGGTCCTTTAAATTAAACATGACTTTCAGTTTGTAATCAGGAAACTAATGGGTACACTAATTAATGGGAAAAAAAATCTGGGTTAATTTACTTCTTTCCATCCTTCAAATAGCATAGTTTTCCTATATATTCTCTACAAAATCCCTAGAAATGATATATTGTGTGAGAAGATAACAGTTAGGTATGTACAAAGGAGAAAAAGCATTCCGTGCTTGCAACTGTCCCATCTGTACTTAAACCAGAGCTACCCTCTAGTTCAAGCTTGTCCAGCTGGCAATTAAATCCCCTTCTCTTCCAACTTGACTTTGATGCAGCTGGGTCACAGCAGTGATTCAAAATACTTAAAACACATACCGTACACGTGTGGTTTTGTGTTCTTAATATCTACCATATATTAATGTTCTTAGCATAGCAACATCTCAGCTGGATCAATATTCAGTATATATTACTTTTTCCTCTTTACTATGGTGGACTTTATTCGTGTCTATATGAACTTCCTTTCACAAAAGGGTAATTTCCTTGCCTGAAAATGCAGTTTCTTGATTTCAGATTCACCAATCTGAACTGATGGGTTTACCTGCAGCTGGTAGCCAGACAGCAATAGCCAACAGAAAAGTGAACTTTCTGCATCTTCAGACTCCCGCTTCCTCTGGCTCATTGTTTGCAGCCCCGGGAGACGCTTCCGAAGTTGAACTATTCTCAGTGTTCACAGAAACATGCAGCCTGTCTGTGTCATCTGGTAAAGGTGTTAATATTCTTCCAGATGACAACCCTACATTTTTCCTCAGTTGTGGATAATGGCAGAGTAAGCTCTGATTTTAAATCAATAGTGAAGAATCTGAACAAAGTCTCTTAGAGTCGCAATGTGATTCACGTAGCTAAAGTGTTCTGAAGCTTTAAACCCTATTTAAGTAACTTCCAAGAGCACAAATAGATGGTTTTCAGAGTGGAAAATGCTGAGACTGGTGCACTCTTCCAATATCTTGGCAATCCTTGATCAATTCCTTTTTTGAAGAAGTGGCAGCATCCTGACAATATTATCTACAGTGGTAGCATGCATCTTTTCTTGGTTGAAAACCGCCTGAATACACCCCATACACACCCTCAAAGAAATCAAGTGAAAATATAAACTAAAGAAAAGCTGAGGTTGCAGTTGGCCTTCCAGAAAAAGTGGCTTTTAGAAATGACGCAGGCTGTATTTGACAACAGCATGATGTCTAAAGTATTAAAAAGAAAAGAAAAATATCTACTGATCCATAAAGTTCAAAGAATCTGGATATACATAATCCCTCTAGAAAATAACAACATATATTTGTTTATGATAAGGAGGTCTTAAATTTAGCTACAGAGTACTCATAGTACATGGACATCTAACTAAAAATATTGAACCAGTTTAGTTTTCAATGTAATTACTTTTGCCTGCTTTGGACTTTTCCCATATTGAACACTAGAAGCAGTATTTAAATATATCACTTGCACTTAATTCAGTTACCATTCTAGAGAACTGAAAAGCTGCAGTGAGTATTATCTTCACCATTATATATAAGTAAATCTATAAGTACCTAATGAAGTTGTAACTAAAGAATTATAAATACTAAAATAGATGTGGTGCAATAGAATAAATCCTGCCTCTTAAATAGTAACATTCTTTTAAAAAGGCCAGAAAAATAGCAGGTATAAGAAACAAGCTTACGATTTTCTAAAATATTTATGATAAAGATACTTATAGATTTACAAGTTACATAATCATGGGAAGAGAGTCTTGCCACTGACTATAAACCCAGGAATAAGCAGAAAGGGGGGGAAAAAAATTATTATGAGACCATACGGGACCACTATTGAAGATTCATCAATGAACTAGAAAAGAGGAGACTGTTGAATAAGTGCACGGAGAGTTCAAATAGAATACAGGCCAGCAAATGCAAGGGAAAAGCACCACTGAAGGAACAAGCAGCATAAAAGGATGACAACTTAAAAAGGGACTATTTGCTTCACATTGTGCAGTGTCTCCATTTTCACTAGCTGAATAGAACTGCTACTTGAATGGGATGTGATTTTATTCATAGTGGTTTTTTTCCTCCTCCTAAATTACCAGCTTCAGTCACGTTGCCAACTTTTATGCGCTGTGAATGCTATAGTTAACGTGTATGCAATTCAACATTCTTACATGGGTTAGAGTTGGTTCTTTCATGTGGGAAAGTCCGTATATATAACCAAAGAATTCCTTTGATTTAGTTTTCAAATCTTTTATTTTCTGCTGCCACCCTGCCTGGCTTCACTTTTGTTTATTATATCTATCACTTTGTTTATTATAAGTTGGCTGCTAGCGAGCATTCTCATATCCATATGTCTAAGAAAACTGACAGACAAGCTGTCTGTTGGACATCAGCTGAGTTATCATATGAGACGGACCTGAGAGCATATCCAGTGTAACATGATGGTTGTTACTTAAATACATTCATGCAATGTTCTTTCATCTCCTTTATATAGTTTTATATCTATGCTTATGATATGTTGTATATTGTTCTATGTATGCTCTGTCGGCTCCTACCACATTAAGAGTGTGCCACAACTGCTTTCTGATTTTCTCTGCCTGTCAGATGTGAAAAATCAAGGCTTTTCTTGCTGTTTTTAAAAGGACTATTTTGCTATTACATTTTTGGTTTACTTACTCCATTCCAGTAACATGAACATTCCAAAAATAAAGAGAGCAACTTATCCTCCCAGCACTCTCGACCCAAAAAAAGTTTTCTATAAAAAACTCGTTTGAATTATGGGTGCAAGCAGAAATGGAAATAGGAAGTCAAGGTCTAAAGCTGAAAAGAGTTAAGAATAAAATCTATTTTCCCTCTAACAAGTTTGCCAAAATGCATGATGGAGGGCTTCCCAAAGTGGCAAATAGTTTAAAGGCAGGAAACACTGGGCAGAAGGGTCTTATTTGCTTGCCAACAAAAGTTTCCCCAGCACTGTCTCCTGTGACCCAGCTTCATGGCTGCTATGCTCAGAACATCTATAGGCTATCTATCCATCAGCCAACGTTATCAAACCATCAATGCTGTGGTCCTTGCTTATTGTTGCAGTAATTTGCATGTATTACTTAAGGGGAAAATAAATATTTCTCTCTCACTGCTGATACTTCGCAGCGTGCCATCCAAAATCAAGCAGGCTCTTGCAGACTTACAAATTAATGGCATCTGATTTTGCAAATAAGGGTTACGTAGGTAACTTTTCAGTTGACATATGAAGTACAATGTACTCCAGCTCACCATATTAATAAAGTTAAACTAGTTTGTACAGTAAAATCTCTTAAGAGCACAACTCCTATAAGCAGTCCTACCAGCAAACCTCAAAGACTACTGATGACTAAATAGTTATGTCATGGGAAATTATGCTTCCTGAACAGATACTGCAGTTTGTGTTACCATGTGTGAGCATGAATATTTCATAAAAAGGAGGATAATAGTCTCCCTGGACATGAGCAAAAATAGAAACCATGGGTGCATTTGGGAAGACAGGTCTTTAAAGGGACAGGGCCAAAAGGTCCTCCAAGTACCTGGGATACACTGACAGCCCAAATGTAGCTCAGATGTTAACTGACCTGAAATTTGTATTTGGGTTCTCCAGATGCAAAACCTGAACAGTTGTAGGCAAATCCCAACAATTTCCAGTGGAAAATGTTGACTTTGCAGAGACCACATATTTCAATGAAAAAGCCCTGATGGAAAATCCTCAGCAAGTCTAATTACAAAGGAAACGTTGGAAGGAAGACAAAGTTTAGATTAAAATTTTTTTAATTACATGTTACAAGAAATACTTCATGAACTTTTCAAAGCAAAACCAGATTTTGTTTTATATTATTATAGCCCAATATTTTCTTTGAGTGCTTTGTATGTTGAAGTTCTTGTACAAAAATGCCTCCTGTTTCCTGCACAGTAAATTATATTGTCAATTTTTGCCAGTGACTGTAAGGCAGCTTTACAAGGCTCTGCTGATAAAGGCTTAGAATGTTTGGGTTTTTAACTGAACAAGTAGCACTTTGATCAGAATGGTCCATTAGGCCACTGTGCAAATCTAGTGAGCCTCAGATGGCAGGGATGATGGCATCGGCAGTTGTTTATCAAATAAAGGCTAGAATTTACAAACTTCCCAGTAAACAAGAAAAACAGAACAGGACAGGACAGAATGGAAAAGGTATGCTTCAAGCTAAAAGAAGCACTATTTCTTTTTTTCAAGAAATCTAAACAAATGTAGGAAAAATTTATATGAAGAACAAAGCGCCTTGGCTTCATTATCTGCAGTTTTAGTTTAGTTAGAACTCACGGTTCTATTCTGAAAGAAAGCCAAGGAGGCACTTATTAGATGAAAATGTTCAGAAATGCAAATTGTTTGTGCTTTGTGAAACTGAAAGTCAAGTACACCTCAAATGAATTGCAAATAAAACAGCAAGCATAAATCCTATTTACAATTTTTTGTTGTATGCATCTTTGCCATTTGAAAGCAATTAAAAAAAAATCTGAAAACAACTTGAATCTGTATTTTCTCTGAACAGCACATTGAAGTTGTCCATGGATAAGTTAATCTGAAAACATTCCCAGTCACACGAGACCGGTTTTCCCCTCACTCTGCAAGTTATCTTAAAATTACTTCCAAAATTCTATTCATTCTACAGTAATGAAAGAGAAGCCAAGAAAAATACTTCAAGTATGTGCACCGCTTGTTGCCTCTATGGCTACAGGTACAGTGCCCAAAGCGATCCAAATACTTTACATTCTTGTGTACCGTGATGCACTGAAGTCATTCACAGTCCTGCCTTGTACCCTTGTTTAGGTACATGGTTTATGTTTCAGACTAGCAGCTGGCAAACCTTTCAGCACACATAAACAGAAGATAAACTCCACTGAAACAGGCAGAACCACCACTGGCATTCTTAGGAGGTTAGAAAAGCTTAATTTCCTCTGGGTCATAAGAGGTATAAACATCCTTCAGAATAGTTTCAGCACAGTGGCATAAGCTTTTAAAATAATTATTGTTCTGCCCATTACACCAACGACCACAAAGGATGTGTTTTATATGAATTTAAAACAAACTAAATTTACCCTAATAGGGATTAACTTCAAATGGTAAATTGCTCATTTCAATATGTAATGATCAGGAATGTAACTGCTGTTATAAACACAAAGTTAAGAGCTAGTTAGATCTGAATAATATAACCCGGGCCTGTCTCAAAGTTAGTATAATTAGGATAACATTGTTCAATGGACTAAAAGATGGTCCGTTCTTTTATGGCCTTTTTTGTTTACAGCCACACCAACAAAATAAGTGCCTAAAATGTTAATTCCTATAGATAATTGTTTTAGTTTTTCAGATTTCAAATAATTTTAAAAATAAATAACAATTATGCTCCTGTGCTATGGCACTGTCCCAAAAAGAACACAGCTTTTTCCAGCTTGTTAGAAAAGGAACTGAGAGCTACTATTCAAGAAAGCTTTCCAATTAAAAGTGGAAGAGAATTTGGAAGCTTTGAAGTCTTTCATTCTTAGCTTGATCATCTGTCATATTTACTACATCTCCTTTCTTACAGTGCCTGTCACTGGGGTTCTCCCTCATGACTGACAGAGTAACTGTGATGCCCGCTTCCCTTCTTCCCATTTGCATCCTTAGTGACAGATAAGATCATTTTGCTTTTTGATTGTGACATGTGCATTCAAAATCCAGAATTAAATTCCCTTATATTTTATGTTAACATCTTGAATCTTAGTCTTCCAATCATATATTCCAATTTATACAACTGCAAAACAATGAAAAATATTTTGTCCCTAGATAATGTAGCTGATTTAAATAAAAGAAGTGTAGTGCTCTCAGACAATAGCAATATTTCCAGATTCATAAAAAAGCCAAATTGCTCTGTAAAGACATCTCTCTCAGTTGCACTGGTGGGTACCTGATGCATCATAATTTTTAAAATTTTTGTCATTATTTTCAAAATTCTGTCCAACTCCCCTCCTCACATACATTCTGTTTGCTGTCACGTAAGTTCCTTAAATTTCTCCAAATTATAAACCATTAAAGCTGAGAATACTTATTTCTTCATGCTATTATTCATATTTTTTAAGAAACCACACAGAGGAGTGTCTTCTCTTAAATCAGAAACATCATTTCTTCATGTATATCCCCACTATATATTCTAGTCTTCATGTTACAGAAAATACAAAACAAATTAAGCCTCCTACAAGAGAGATGTTTAGTGTTATGTCAAGCTTCATATGTTGTGTATTTACAACACACATAAAGTAACTTTAATGTTGTCATTAGACAAGGAAGCTAAGGGACATTGCTTCCTTTCTTTTACATGCGGAGAACAGTGTATTATGTAAGTTCCTCATTGTGTTTCACTCAAAAATGTATAAAATCATATAACATCAATGTAAATGCAAATCCATCAATAAAATTGGAATGTAAAACCCAAATCTTGAAAACACAAACCATCTTCTAAATGCTTCCTTCATAAAAAATAAGCAAAGTAAGCTTGAAATAGGGTTGAAAATAATCTAATTCATGGTTACACCTCAGGAATTATAAAAGTCTTAAAAAGTCACTCCAGGAACTGAGGAAAAACCCAGGAGTGGGTGCAGTACCCACTCCCACACAGGCCAGGAACTACCACCTTCAAATACAGCCCGTTAGCCTGAATTATACAGAACAAAACCTTTCACACAGCACCACAGTCCTCCCTCCGTTCCTTGTTCGTGTGAGGTTATAACAGACATACCATACTACCTAACGCTTATAGTGGAAACGGTGGTAGCAGTAGACAGATTATCTAATATGCAATTAATTCAAAGCACCAGATCCTATGTCGAGCAAATGGAAAAGATTAAAAAAAAAAAGTCTACACATCGGTCAGAAGAAAGGCCAGCAGGCAGGGTCTGCGCCCAGCAAGTTTTGTAGAGGTGCATCACGCCCTGTGAGACCCGAGCAGGAGAGGGGAAGACCTGGCGACGCTGCCAGCACAAGGGCTTTCCACGGCCTGTCCCGCTGCAACGCAGAAACGGTCAGCGAGCGCTGCTGCTACAACGCCCAGGAAACACAGGCAGCAGTGGAAGACAGAAATTTCACTTTCAGAAATCTGAAACATGTTTACAGAGAGCTAGGGCAGCGGATCCAAGCCTGATCGGCCGGCATTTCAAATCACCCAAGCACGTCCTCGCTTAGGTCCAAACACCATTCAGACTAGAGCCGCGCAGCACTGCCCACAGGCTGGCCTGGCTCAACTGTGAATTTATCTATCTTTATGTTTTGTATCTTTAAGGTGTATATTTTATTGCAACTTTATAAACCCAAACAAACAAACAAGCTTTAAAATACACAAGCACAGCAAAATAAGTTTCAGCACATCTGGTTATTTACCATCATTCTAACTTTGACATGTTAAACTCTTAAGCTGTTTTTTAACAGCCAACTCAGCAGACCTTCTAAACTTGCATATGTATACCCTGGAAGTGTAAGCGTTTATTAACAGTTATCTTCCTCAACTGATAGCAAACATTTGATCGCACACTTGCGGTTATGACTGAGAAGGGCTGAAGATACACATTGCTGTACTTACGCTTTCTCAATGAGAGATAACAAGATGCATTTCAAAGAGCCTGTTTCAGGTCTGCTTAAAAATCAAATACTGCATTCAGCTGGATTTGGGTTCTAAGGTATGGAAATATTGTGCTACTTGTTGGTATCTTTAACAAGATATAGCAGGATTACAGAATATAAACTGTAAGTCTTTATTCAACATTGGAAATTAAAAACAACAGATGTGGGTGACCTGTGTCCATGGGATTCTGCAATTATATTTTAAATCTAGAATGCAAATGCAGTATCTCACACACAGATAAACAAATCCACTTGGTTTCCCAGAGCTACGTGCTCTGTTCTACTTCGAGTTCTGTTTTGATCAGAAAAGATAAACCACAACCGTTATTAGTTCATTTAATTCTGGTAAAGGTTGCCATATTTTAGAGTAGGAAAAAAACCACTCAGTGTAACTGGATACTGCATCCAGTTTTTAAAAGACTAGAAATGCCCAATTTATTTTTTTCCAAAAGAAAATGCACCTGACAAAACCTGGGAATGACTTTTAGGACATTTTGAAAATCTCAGGTCTGATAAATATAACTGCCTCAGAGAAATTATTTTCTTCTTTAAAACATTTCTCTGTGGATGAACACCAGAAATTTGTCAAAGCTTTACTCATCAGATGCAAACACTCAGAAATATATTCAACAAAACCATTTCATAACACAAAATTAAAATACAGAAATATTCATCTAATCAGACAGTTGCTGGAAACCTCTCCCAGCCTTTTTTGGCATGTTAACCACACCTGCAAAGGTATAATCAACTTGCTAGTCCTGTCCCTTTACATCACCAGACTTGTGGAAGCAGTGATGTAGTAGAGTAAACTAATCCTAACCATCCTTCATAATCCCATGAACATTACAGCAGAGCTGTAGGAAAGTGGAAGCTTTGCTGCTGGGTCCAGCTAACACTGCAGTTATAAGCCAGGTCAGGAAAGGAGTTTCCCCCGCAGAATAACATACAGCCAGCTTAAGTCAATCCCAAATTAAGCCATATACAAGTTTGTAGATAAAGCCTATGCAATATCATTGGAAAAGATGGATCAGTTATCCCAGGTAATTTCAGATGTAAGGGAAAGAGTTTTTCTAGACATCATTTTGCAACAGGAATCTAGAAGGAAAGAAACAAACCCTCTCCCGCCATCAACTTAATAGTGAAGGGCTAGAAAATCTTATGCAATATACAGCATAAGCTCAGATACAGCTGAACAGACTTGAGGGCATCTCTGGGGAGGAACTGAAAATAGTCCCAGCAACTTCCTTGCTTTCCTTTTCTGCCCAAGAGAGAGCAGGGGAAATGCATAGAAGAATCTCAACTGAAACAGTCTCTGACCGAATGCAGTACACTCCCCTGGTCAGGACAGTAGAGGAGGGAGCAGTGACAATTTACCACTTCTCCCAGGCATATTTGCCATGAGATGGCAGATGGAGAAGATAATGGATAGGCAAAAATGTCACACATCCTGTCAGTTCTTCCCCCAAACTCACACAAACACCTGCAAGCTATGCAGGGCAGGGAAACGTGCGCTTTGTGCAGGATTAGGCAGTCTGGCCACGCAAAGGGCTTGGTACCCTGCAGCTGGCCATCTCCCCCCGCAGCCGAGACAGACATTTGCCAAGTTAATGCAGTTGTTCAGTCACGCTGAGGGTAAGGCACTTCTTTCCCTGAAATTCCGCTAAGATTATCACATTGCATTTAACTGCTTCCAAAGGAGGGAGAGAGAGAGGGAGAGGGGTGGGGAGAGAAAGAGAAAGCAAGAAAGGGAGTGGGAGAGATGCAGTTGTGGCAAATAAGCTGTCTTCAGACTCAATCCACTAGAGCTTCAGAAGTATGAAACACATGAGGACAGTCACTAAGGAAATACCTACAGCGAAGCTTAGGATCTCTGCAATTTGATGCACCAACAGTTCCTCTTGTAACACGCCATTGGCATTGCTTACCCCTTCAGAGAAAAACAGCTTGCAAACTATGGAATAACCAACTGTGCAAAAATCTTTAAGAAGCAGGCATAATTGATCTTTAAAATTTTGTAACACTTTGAAGATATAATAGCATCTCAGGTTTTGAGATCAGTATTTTAAAGGGAATATAAAGAAGCAACTGTCTTAGAAAGGGCTCCTTTCCACTCTACAGTTTTCCTCTAAACTTGCCAACCGCTGCATTTAATTACCATTGCAACATGTGTCTAGAGCGCTAACGTCTTCCTTCTCTTTAGAGTGGAAAAATAATGTGATAGTGTGCGTTAACAATGATACACAGGGGAAGTTCTGACTCTGTATAAGCAAACAGTTTTCACTAGGAGGATAATTAGGAATTGGAAGAGGCTGCACAGAGCGTTTGTAGAATGTATGTTCCCAGGCATTTTCAAGACCTGATGGGAGAAAGCCCCGAGCAACCTGCTCTGAACTCAGTATTGATCCTGCTTTGAGCAGCACATTGGACTAGACAACCTCCTTCCAACCTGAGTGATTCAATGGTTCTATAGTCTACTGTCAGATAAAAGGTATCAAGTTCCATGAAAGCACCACAGAGAACCCCAGGAGTTTTGCAGAAAGTTTTCAAAATTAGATTTTTTTAAAAATAATATCCATCAGGAATTTTGTTCCAAATACCAGGCTGTGCTACTAACGCACGGTGCAAATAAACCAATGGTATGACTGAAAACCTTTTAGTAAAAGCACATTTGTAATAAGTTTATGAAGCACATGCAATAAAAGTTATCAAAAGACCAAAAAAAAAAAAAATCATGCATCTACTTTTTGGAATATCCTTTGTAAATAAGCGGTGGTTTTCCACGGAATTCCTTTTATAAATACCAGTAACAGCATAATAATTTACAAGCAACATTAAATGTGTTTCTTCGTAACAGGTATTTCCAAATAACATTGCAACTCTTCTTAAAAGCACACATATTCATTAAAGCAGACAAACCCTCACACAGCCGGAGGAAGCAGCTGCAGACACCCCTGCAGAAAGCACTTTGCAGGTGCAACACATCCTCACCTTGAGATTGGGTTTTGAGAGGAGTTTCAACAGTTCTCTGATCTCACTGCTCAGCGGCTTGCTCTGCAGCTCCTCAGCCAGCTGGGTGGGAGATGGAATCAACACAAAGACCATTAGCAAAGCGTTGTTTTACCCAGTGCATCAGTGACAACCCAGAATCTATCTTGTTCAAGGTTATTACTTTCCAGCGTGTTCAAACAGAAGCCAGCATGAAGAAAAACACCATCAATCACCGCGCTTCTTTTTCTGACCCTCGGTGGACCAGATTTAAGCCAGGCCTTTTGGCTCAGTTTAACACAAGTAATCATTTCTGGCAAGGGTGCAGCCAGATCACATTCTGATTTATAGCGATGGGGGCAAATCCCAGCACTTCATTTAAGTGAATGGTCCTTTGCGTGCAGACAAAGGACTGCTTGTAAAAATGACTGGATCAAACTTTGACACTGTCTATAAAAAATAGTTTCGAATGAGGTGGTGAAATCCACACTGCTTCCAAAAACCCACAGTAGCTGTGCTGTTTAGGACTGGGATAAGAAAGCAAAGTGCCCCTACAGTGCAAGCAATCTGAACCTTTTATTATGTTTACACATACACTGGAAAGAGCTTGTTAAACGTGAAGCGGGTTAATCATAATATAGTTTATAACAGGTCATCAGCAATTCAAGCCCCCAAAATGCACAAACTATGTCCTAACAACAAGATCAGTAATTTATGTTTGGTTATACCACAAAATTGTGGCTTGGTGAACAATAGAGCAGCAGTCTAACATTTAATCCCATGGCTATTTGGCTCATGTCTTGAGTTTTTCTTATCACGACATTCTCAACTAATTTGGACTCAAGAGGCATACTTTACTGCAGGATTTCAGACCTGAACTATTTTTCCAGAAGAAGGAAAAGCTAAAACATATTTCACAACACTGAACTTTAGTTTAAAATTCTGAAGCTACACGGCTCATAATCCAAAACGTGATTTCAGATAATCATTTATTTTCTTTGCAGTAAATCAGTATCATAAAAATGTCTCAAAAAAAGATTGATTCTTTGCAGCAAGTAATTTTATTCGTCTAGCCTAATTTTAAATTTGTACTTTCATTTTGTATAAATTTTCAAGATAAATGGATAGAAGTATATTTTGCATAATTATATATAATAGACTAATTCTAGAAGCAATTATAGACAACAGACATGTTTGAATACTTTTTTTTTAAACTTCAAATTAATACAGGGGTAACAGGACTGAAACAAAAATTCATCGCCTACAGTCCCACAACTTTTTAACTATAATTCATGGATAAAAACGTCCATCAAATACATCAATGCTAATCTTAACAATACTTGCGTCTTAATACTGAAAGATTAGAAAATGATCTCTGTAGGAAAGGTCAGAATGAAATATTTTAGGCACATAAAGCCAAGTATTGAGGTAATCTGACTGCAATCTAGCCTGCATGTTCTATGGAAAAGCTTTGCAAAACTGAAAATAATCCATGATAGGAATGACAGCAGGTATATGACACAGGTTCCCCTTGGTTCTCTTTTCATTCTTTAGCTTGTGCTACTCATCACTAGAGAGTAAAATCTATTCATTCGTGTTTCACTGATGAAGACTAGTAATCACTCAGCAGGAATGACTGGTTCAGCATTTCTGTCTTAGATGAACTGTGCACAAGCATCTAAACTTCAGCAGAACTGACGTTTGCTTTGGTGATGTAAATGTAAATACAGGTATGTAAGGTTTAGAACAGTGAGAAACAGAAAGAATATTTTGTTATTGCTTTAATAGACTTTTTAATCTCATGATTTAGAAAATATTTGTTCAGAGATGAAACAATAAAAAATTTGTTTTCACTCATATAATTTACAAAGTTTTTCCAAATACTTCCATAAAAGTCTTAAAGGCACATGTAACACCCCATGACAGAAGAAAAGGAGGAAGACAAAGACTGATAGAGGAGGAGGAAGCTGAAGTCATGTTTCCAGATTAGCAAACAGATATCACCAGAGCTGCTTGCTGTGCTTCTAGGAGTTTTGTACTAGATTTTTATTTGTTGTTGTTGTTGATATGCCGAGATTTGTGACAGCTATCAGCAGCAGTACAAACTATATGGAATACTTTGGGCACACTGATACCGTACCGACCACCTCCTGTGCCAAAGACTGCAGGAGAAGCTGACTGAGAACCTCTTCTATGATTCTCTGTTGAGGGAAGCATAACATTTCACCAAGTTCTTTATGAAGAGCTGCCACTATAGAACAGTTACTATCACTAGGAAGACAAAACATTAAAACCTATTGAAATAAGTCTGCTTTATATCACCAACATGCTCTTAAATCCCTGAAGCTGACAACTGGTCAGACAAATGTACCAAAAATTGAATAGCCCTTTAATCCTGGAACTTCATGGGTTTTGGAGTTACAAAACCCACTGCATGTAAATTAGCTTCCTCAAAGTTTGCTGATAGCTACTGAAACACAGAAAATCCTGCAGCGTGCTAGCCTGACTTCAGCTGCCAAAGGACATCCTCATTCTATGGGACGCTGCCCATAAAACCAGCTGTTCAGCTATACATAAGCAAAAATAAGAACCAGCAAGAGGATCTTTAAAAAGAAGCTGTGCTTAAAAAGTAGGCAGAAGTCTAGAGATGCTCATGTCCCAACATATGTACATTCTGAAAATACTACCATGTATACATTCATAGGGTTAAAAACCCTGACCTCTCTCAACTGAGGAGTGACAGAGTACTTTAATTTGGGGATTTCCAAAAGTATATGTTTTAAATGGGGCTGAACAAAGAATGAGATTGCTCAGCATTTCTGAAAATATCAAGGGCTAAGTTTTGAATCCAAAAATAAGAAATGATTCTTATGAAGAATTTTAGGCCAGAGATCCATAGCACAAATGTTAACAACGATTATTAATATGTCACCAAGAACTTAATGAAGAGAATTTCAACCAGCTTTCTAATTTTCAAAATTACTATCCATATTATTCAAAGCTACTTGAAGGTTAAAAAAATATTACTAACATATGCCTGATGTCAAAGCTAATGCATTATTATATTTGGTATGTTACAGGATATAGCTCTCCTACTGAAACATGATTAAATTACGTTATATCCTTTTTTCAATAGACTTCAAATACGTTTAATCTATTTTTTTGTTAAAACATTACCATTCTCAATCACAACATCTAACCATTTGTAAAATTTAAAAATCAAAAGCTATTAATTATATAAAAAGATAGTTAAGATTTTAAAACATCTATAAAGTATGTGAAGTTTCAAACATGCCGTATTTGAAACGGATCCTAATACATACTGCCTTTTCCAAAAAACAACCTGAGATCATCAATTGCAACAAAGATTTCTGGATTTCACCTAAACCACAGGTTATTAAACATTTCTCTATCCTGGCCTACCTCAAGTTCAGTCATAGTTTATACAGGTGTGTGCACAATTCATCTGAATCCTAGAATTAACCAAATAGCAAGAAATGGCAGGTTGGATTTTTTTCTTTAAAATAAAAATTATAGGAACAGGAAATTAACTACTCCATCAATGCCGACCACTTTTACAATTTATTTTTTGGTTATGAAGGTAATTTGGAAAGCTCCAATATCAATAAATCACTACTGTACTTTTTCTTAAATAGTTTGATTTTTTTTTTTACACAAGCCTCCTTCCTAGGCATTTCATATGCTTCATTTCTGTAGTATTATCTGTCATTTTTCATGTTCTGTCAGCAGTGCTGCTATCTCATTTGTCTTTATTTTTCCAAAGCATTCCTCTTGTCTGTGACTTTCTCAAAACACTAATAGCTGACAGCTTTTCCCCTCCCAGTAGAGTTCCAACCTGTAATTTCTATTACGTAGTTAGCAGAGCAGAACAAGAGGCTATCTAGATGCAATGTTTTTATAACAGGCAAGTGAATAAAAATCAAAGTAATATCAGCAACAAGCCCAGTGATGACAGCACCTTTGGAAACATTTGCAGCTTCTTATGATTTCAGCTCAGAGGATTACATTCATATGTTTGCACTATGAGGAGTTCTGCTTGCAGACAGTTTTTTGGGAGACTTGGTACCAGTGATCTCAGCAGGGGACACTTACATCATCTGCCAAGGCTGCTGCACCGTGGAGTATGGGCACTGGGTTCTGTTTTTCATAATAATGCAGTTTTTCATGAATCTGGAAGACAATAGCACAAAGCGATAGGTTTATTTAGCAGCATGAGAAACGGTACAAAATGACCCTGTTGAGCTAACTGATCTGTTGAGTGTCTGTAACTAAAGAAACATCCTTATAGTAACCTACAGACAGCAATCATGTAAATGTAATTCATCATCATCCTCTGTTGAAGTGCTAAGAATATGAAATCAGATGGAAAAAATGCTCAGTATGTAGACCAACCCACAGAAAAACTAAACATTTGTGATTTTTCTCTCCTGGCTTTCTCTGTCCATATTTCTAACATATTGCTTTAAGTATCAATTACATTTTATATTGCTGCTGAAAACACAAAGCATAAAGTGTTTATCCCCAAGATGGATATAAAAACCCCTGTAAATTATGATTTATGAAGTGAAATAATAGCCTGCCACCCACATCTTGACAGACAGCTTGGTGGAGCGGCTGCCGTCATTAAAATAATTCAGAAACAAGGGCAAAGTAGTGCTAATATGAATTCTAACACATCTGAAAGAAAAAGGCAGTCCTTCAGCAAGTTAAAGTCATTTAGGAGCATTTAAAGTTTTTAATGGGGAGTTATCAACATTAAAAATGCAGTGTGCTTTGGTTCTTTCAAAAGGGAAAAGAATACACCATCATTTAAATATCCAGCCTCTTCCCTCCTCCGTAAGTTATGCATTTCAAAATTTAGATTTTTCCAGTGTGAAAGCTTTAAAGAGCCAAAATATTTTAAAGCTTCTAACAAGTTTCTTAAAAGTTATTTCAGAATGGCATGAAGTATTATATTAAACATTCAATTTTGTTTACATTATTTTCCTGAAGAGACACAGTTGTACAAGTATTAATTAAAATTTAAAAAAAGAACACAACTGTAGTCTGAACTGATGCAAACACATCCCATTCTTAGATTTCTACTTTAGTTTTGCTGCTCTGAAGGAGGCATGGACTCCAGATGGTTGGAGGAGTAGCAGGAGCTAAATCAGGGACTTCTATGCTTGGCAAGGAAGGGAAGAAGAGGTCTGGCAGAGGCCGTGGGGTGCAGAACTTGGCTGGGGAGCCCCTTGTGTCCTTGGAGTACAGGAACCCCAGTGACACCCTACCCCTCTCCAGTGTGCTACTGGGGGAGGAACGGGACAGACGCCAGGTAGCAAGGACAGCTTTAAAAAGCAACCAAACCAGTGGTCTTTGCACACTGAAAATGTATGGAACTGACTGGATCATACCTGAGTTGCACCATTCCCTCCAGCCTTCCCCCTTCTTCCACATTTGCTTTTCTCCACTTACTTTTACCCCCGGCAGCACTCACTCCTCTCATTGCCCAGGACTCCCCCGCCTTCTCCCCAGCCCTTTCTTTTGAATTTAAACTGAACTCCTAACAACTACAACCCCAACAAGATAATGCCATGTCAATGACACTTGTGCTTGCCATTTTTCCTGTCTTCTGCTGTGCTTCATAACACTTTCTAAGTCCCTGTCTGTTTTTACTCATTTAGACTACAGGTTCTTTGAAGTAAAGGCCATACCATACTCTGTTAATGCACTGTGGCATAGCAAGATCTAAGCTTTGGTCGATTCCTTCATCATTTCTGTAATCTTAATAAGATTATTTCTGTATGTTGTTGGTTAAATGATACCGAAATTCTGAAACATCAAGGTGAAGCATGAAGACACCACAGTTGCTCAGCTGCTAAGTTGTAAAATTATTTGTTCTGAACAGCAAGTATTTGTACCTCATCTGGGAACTAAATGCAAAGCACTTACCTCCAGAACATGAGTCTGAATATTACATAGCTTTTGTAGACATTGTTTGCTCAGCAAAGTAAGACTAACCCATATTGGATGGCACCGAAAGTAGAAGTGACTGGACAACTTCATATTTCTAGCCCACAAAGCACAGAAACTAAACCAAACAAGGAGCTGCAGCTCCCTGACTTTAGCAGAAATTTGTAATTTACTTAGACTGTGGACTTGAATATCTAAAAAGCATAGTAAATAAAAAAGTCTCAAATCCATGATTTTTTTGATTGCTTTGGCCAACATCTTGATTTTATCCAGGCTGAGCTTCTGTCAACTCTGATGTTAAAAGCAGTTGCCTATGCTACCTTCTACTTTCTCAAAGAAAATAGGAACACCACTGCCGATGAAACTGTTTTTAGCCTGGACAACCTGCAGGTGTCTTTATCAGTGAAATTAAAAAAAAAATTAAAAAAAACCCAACCAACCAACCAAAAAAATGTTGAGACATTCTTGCATAACCCATCTTTGAAAAAATGTTATAAAATTGTAAATTCATGCAACAAAAAAATAGGGTTTTAAGAGGAGGTACTGTGTAACTTGGCTCTGCTTATAATCGGCAAATGGCTGAAAACAAATTTTTATTTTCCTAACAGTGAATACTGGAATCCAGTTAAGCATTTAAGGAAAATCATTAAGATTTTATTTGATTATGGAGGAGTTGTAGAGAGTAACTGCCTAACCAAATCTGGAGCAAACAACAGAAACTAATCAAGTAAGCAGGAAAATTTAACTGTTACTAGACAGTTCTAGATATTAGCTTTTGCTACATCAGGTTGGAAGTTTTATTAATTTACTGTACTGGCATGATGAGTGACTCTAGGGAGAAATATTATATGTTCTCTGCTAACAGACACTGCAACCTCAATACACTTCCATTTGAGATTCAATACAGGTCTTTTTTTCAAAAAATATCTGATTTTATTTAATAGATAGTATTTTGCCTTGTTTGTTAGCTGAATCTATTTTTTTTAATTAGATATTTATATGACAATATTTGTCTTCCATCTCTGTAATTTAAAGGATTTACCTAAGAAAATTAAAAAAGCACTGGTCTGTGCACAAAGCTGCAATCAATGCAAAATACAAGGATTACCTTTCATATCAGCATAAAATTATCATATGCATCATAAATATGCTACTTCCTACTGCTCTCCTACGGTTACCGCCTACCTCTAACTTCTGATAACTAATGTATTCATAATGTATGCAGAACTTACATATAATAGCTTTGCAGTAAGACAGGAGATTTGGTGCAATTCAACTGACAAAGCAAAAATTTCAGTGAGGCATAAAAGCATTTTCAGGCAACTTCCCTCCATGCGTCTAAAAATGTGTCCCCAGATGTTTTGGTCTCTGGTTTTCCCCACAGATCACAGTAAGGCTGATGGGCCTCTAGTCCGCCATATTGTATTTTTGGCCTTTTTTGAAGATGGGTACAGCACTTGCCTTTCCCTAGTCACTGGGGACTAGGTCATCTCTCTTGCCTTTCACAGATGACAGCACACTTGCAAACTCACCTGGTGGCCTTTCAATTTCCCAGACTTCAGGGTGATGAATGACTGCATTTATGACACCCACCTTTAGAAAACTACTGTGCTCACAGCCAAAAGTTTTGGCAACTTCTCCACATGCTGTCTTTCAGCTAATTATTTTCCCAAATCTGAAATTTGTAAATCATGCTAATATATGCACAACTAGCATTGTACTTCCAAAATTCAATTCTTAAACAAGTAGAATTTGAAATTTAAATATCTAGATTAAGGGACCCCATTGATGAAAATGACTACAGGGTGAGCTAGGCAAACATAGGAACAAAAAGCAAAACAGGACAAGGTGGTGAAAGTACTTTGCCCCTTTACAAATCTCACTCAATGAAAGTAAACTGTAACAGAAACTAAAACCATCCTGAAACACTTTGAGAGAAGTATGAGAGTGGACTGAAAACAGTAGAAGAGAGAATATTTACCTACTCAAGATAAAACATTTCATATTTACAACCATTTGTTTGAGCTTCCTTCTAAAGAATTCTATTTAATACAAAAGCCATATTTATCTTATATTCTGTGGCTATACTGGATGTTCAGTAACTTTAATACTATTGCCTTCTCTCTAATAGAAACGTAGGGAAAATATGTGACCGTATCATGCTTAAAAAACAGAAAACATAGTACATCTGGTTTAAGTTCTTCTGATATTTAAGTGTAAAGTTTGAACCCTGAAAATCTCTTCACAGATGAGACCGAGTCTGTTAAAGCAAGAGTTATGTATTGTAAATAAAACATATAAAGCTGTTCTACTGAACAGATGACTAAATTGCTGGGGTTTTGGGTTTTGATTATTGTTTTTTTTCATGAATACCTGTTCTTTTTACTGTAGGGTGTTTTGGGAAGACTTACGAGGTTCTGCGAAAACTGACAATCTACTGTGAAGATATGCCTCAAGAGGGAAAAATAATCATTTGCAACTTTATATAATTTTTGGCACATTTGTAGGCAAGGGAAATTGTTTCTGGATTTTCGCAGAGAGATTGAATTAAGCTTTCTGTAACAAAGTATAGCAGAAATATGTTTTCTGCAGTGTCCCCAGCTTGGTCTACTTCAAAACCCACAGGGAGCTTTCTGAGTCAGAAAACCAAAAATCTTAAGGAAAGAATCCTACAAAATAAGCTTAGTTTCTCCTTTGAGATTTCTTAATTTCCAGGTACAGTTCCAATATCATATGGCTGAAAACAACACAGGGGAGTGGGATAAACATGTACACAGAATAGTATCATCAGTTTCCAATACCTCAGCTCCTTCTGGGAAGGAATACCCTTAATACCAGACTAATTTTATTAGTATTTTGTGGGCTCTGGTACAGTTGTGCAAGCAGGACTTTTCTGAAAGCTCTACAGAACAATACTACACACCTACAAACTACATACCTGGCTGCAGAAAGGGTAGCTTATATCGGTATTACAGTCCAAGTTTTATTAGCAATCTTTTAGAAAGTTCTCCACCTATAAAGTTTCAAAAATTTAAAACTGAGCTCCAAAATGGACTATTTTCATCATAAGGTGGTACCACCCAAGAAATGCAGTATGTCAGACATGTTATCACTTTTTTCTGAACTTGAAGAAATATAGTATTTAACTGCTTGATGTACCTACAGCTTCACACATAAGAACAGAATGTTTTTAAAGGAGATACTGAAAGTGTCAGCAAATTGCAAATAGAGTTCCCTGTAAGTGCTTCAAAAAAAAGTTTCCCATTAATGCCAATGAGCTATACTAAAGATGCAGAAAACTGCTAGAATTAATGGAGTTTCAAGTGTTCAAAAGCAAAATAAATTTCCAAAACAGAGACAGAAGCCTACTTACTAGAAATAATTTTGAGATGTAAACAGAACATTAAGACTTTTGTCTTTCAGTTTTTACAATCTTCTCCATTCCTATCCCAGCTTCTCTATGTCATGACACTGGCTTTGTGTTTCTGTCCTTTCTTCCCCTTCTCTTTTACATCTGAAAAGTATTTTTTCAGCTTCCTTGCTTCCGCTTTCTTGTTTTCTATTTTCTAAATAGATTATTGACAATCAACACATTTAAGTCACCAGGAGCTACCCTGCTACCCACATGCTTATATTCATATGATTACTCTACTCTGTGGGTACGTACTCAATGACTACACACCTCTCAACTGTTTGAGCAAGCACTAAATCTTAATTTTATGTACAGAATAGGTTAAAAGAATGTTTACCTTCTTTCCTCCAGATTATTTTACTTGTTACATGGATTGATCAATCTAAATTTTAGGAGGAACAGGCAAAGAAAGTAAACCAACAATTAGACTGTGAAGATGTATTACACTGTAGTGCAGCGTGCAAGATTTAGAGCCCACACATAGGCCTTGTTTGAAAAGCATATGCAAAAAGCATCGGTGGTGGAGAGAACAAAAGGAAGCAAATTGCAGAAAGGACCCAAATCAAAACAAAGCTTTTATCAATAATCAAGAGCAGGGGAGGAATAAGGTGCCAAAAAGTTAAGAGGAGACAAACTTAGTCTTTTTGACCGAACAATCAGCATAGATAAAGAATAAGGGTATGTAAGAATATAATATGCAAACACTTACAACCCAAAAAACACTGTATCAACATCAGTGAGCCACACTAGCACATAAAATACAAGAAATTTCACACGCGTTTGTGAAAATATTCTGCCAACCACACAAGGGTGTCACCAGCTACTCAGACATGTCAACATCTCTGGATAAGAGCTTTTTTTATGGCAATGACACCAATCCTGACAGTACACACTGAAGAGGATCTTGTGAGAAGTTTGTACTGACCATCATTCTAAGGCAGACAGTAATTCCAGAACAGAGTTCATCACCTTTTGAGAAACATCACAGGCTTATATCCTCTTAATAGTTATATAAACATTCACTTACTTGGGTATGATTTTACTGGATAAGATATCTCTCAGTATGGAGATAAGGTACCTGCAAAATACGGCTAAATATGCACATGTATGAAACCAACACCATCTTTGTTTAATGCAACAAAACAATTGGCACTAAGGACCTAATCACCACACCATATACATTTCTGGGGTTTTACTCTGGACTAGCCTAGTCTAGCCTCCTCTGCTGAATACCCATTAGCTGCTAATCTCCTCGTTTAGTTTCAGCAGAAAGGAATCCATCTCATATATTAGACTGATGATGCTTGCTGATGCAAACTAAAGCAGCACAAGGTGAGAAGATGGGAAATTGCTTTAAAAAATGCACTCCTGATTTGAACTAGAATGCCAATATAAACACACATACAAAGCACAAAGACATGTCTAGAAGACAGGCATTGAGTATATTGTTGTAGAAAATCTGTAACAATTGGCAGAACATTTCCCTTAACTGCTCTCTTCATTATATTCTTAATAATATATCAACAAGAGTGTCTGAAATCAAAGCACTGACAAAGCCATGCAGCTTCTGTATTTATTGGCTTAGCTGCTTGCATGGGATGCATAATGGAAGACTCTCTTATGTCAAGAGGCTGTTAACCGTCCACCAAAGTTTCAGGTTCATGTACCGTTTGCAAAAAAGTCTTTAATTCCACTAGTGGCACCACAAACCGAGGGGATGATACTACAAAGAGGATCATGTTTATATTAAGAAGCCACAACAGCTGAAGAGAACGGAAAAACAGCAAAAGAGAAACTGGTGAGGCAGTAAGTGCTAGTTTTGGCTTCATCTGCAATTTGTGTCCTGCATCTGTAATATCTGGAGCAAGAAAAATCATTCCAAGGCACTCATGACTGCAAAGGACACATTTATGAATAGTTCCAACATCTACACAGTGAGATTTCAAGATGAGAATCAGTGCTTTCATTTGATCACTAATGGTACTACCTTAACTCTGGGATTTAGGCAGTGAGTTCACTGTCTAAATTGACCAACAACTTTGAGTCAAGGTAAAACAAAGTACTTAGAAGGAAAACAAAAACAATGGGCTACAATGAAACAAATGAAATAACCATAAAAACATTCACAAACTATAATTGCACACCATCATCTACGCTGAAAGAGTATGCATATTTTGCTTGATGTAGAATTTTAATTAAAAGATTGTTTAATTCCCTCCTTTTCTCCTCCCAGAACACTACTGTATCAGATGAAAGGAATCAGAAAAACTAGCCAATTTTTTGCTTTATTTTCATCATTTAGTGGGTGTCTGTAAGTCTAGTTACAAAGCCCAGAAATACAGACCGAATGTACAACGACTCATTTGATCCCAAATTTTCCTATAGTACTTACCATTGCAGCTTTGGCACACTAATGAACTTAAATACACGAACAACTCTGCAGTAATATGGCATGATGAACACGAGGTGTAGGAAAACTAAGCAGCAAATCAAATGCCAACTCATTTCAAATACCCAACGCAACATCTTGAAAACTGACTTTCTTAGAACACGTACAGCCTTTAAATCACAGTCTGTTCAGGCCAATTGACTTGAATTGCAGTTAGAAGCATAGAATATTGCAAAGAATTTAGCATTATGTATTTTAGAAAAGACAAAATAAAAATGCATAAATCATAGGTAACTACGCAAAGTTTGCAAAGAGAATTTCATTCCCCATAGTAACATTAAACTGCCCCAAATATAAATTAAGTGATTGCACAGTGCAGAAAGGCTTTTGAGAGAATGTTACAAGTATCAAAGCAAGCCTCTGAAGACATAAAACCAGATATTCAGATACCTCAATTCTGGCCCAATTTTCCACGGCAAAAAGTTTCATCACAACAGATGAGCAATTCTCTTTCAAGCCCTTGTTCCAAAGAGCAGGAGCATTAAGTTCATAAGAATTCAAAAGCAGGCTAATGGCATGGAAATATTTCTGCCTGAACAGTTAAGAGCCAGTAGTCAGAAGGCATTTGAACGTTACAGAACCTTAACAAAAGAACTAAACTTGCACTATAATGAAAGAATCATAAGCTTCTTTATCACTATAGCATGAAATCACTTTTTAAAAAAAAAAAAAATCAGAAATGCTGCAGACTGTCTGGTATAAACTGTTGTAATGGGCTTGGCTGGGAGGGAGTTCGTTTTCTTCATAGCAGCCCATATGGTGCTGTGTTGTAGATCTGTGACCAAAACAGTGTTGGTAACACAGCAGTGCTTTACCTATTGCTGAGCACTGCTTCTGCAGCGTCAAGGCCTTCTCTGGTCTCGCTCTGTCCCTTGCAGTGAGTAGGCTGGGGGTGGCCAGGAGTCTGGGAGGGGACACAGCTGGGACAGCTGGCCCCAACTGACAAATGAGATATTCCATACCATATAATGTCATGTTTTTCCAAAGCAGCCATTGCTTGGGGACTGGATGGGCATCAGTCAGCTGGTGGTAAGTAACTGCTTTTGCATCACTTGTTTCCACCCCTGCAAACAGCCAGAAGAAGGGAATAACCAACAAGGAATCTAAATTCTTTGATGGAAACCCAAAAATGCAGACTCCTTAGCTTGAATCTTATCTCATCTGCTGCTAAAGGGTGTTTTCTTTTTGGGGGAGAGGAGGAGGGCTATAACTTGAAATATTAATACACTTTGAAAAAGAGGTGTTTCTAGCCCTGATAAAACTTGGTAACTAGTTCATTTAGCACTCCTTTAAGTAAGCAACTCATTCATAGAAATGAAATGAGGCTCAAGAGTGAACTTGATGGGATTTTTTTTTTTTTATTTCTGTCAGCTTAAAACTTTGTATCTGTTGAAGATTAAAGCCATTCATTTCAACACTGCAGGGAACATTCCAGGTATCACAGGAAAGAAGCCTGTTATCAAGGTCCTGAAGTTGCAAAAAACTGACGTGATTTTTGCTGAGTTCATTTTTGTGCTGCAGCAGAACACAAGAAACAAAAGAAACTGCCAACACCCTCTCTCTTTTCCAGGTCATATGCATCCTTGAAGTCCGTTATTTGAAAAGAGCCAACAAATAAACATGCACATCAAGACCAAAGTGCTCTGAGATTATCAAAGTCTTTGCAGTTGTGTTAAAAGAATGTAAACCAGGCTCCAAACATAGAATCACAGCATGGTTTGGGTTGGAAGGGACCTTTAAAGATCATCTAGTCCAACCCCCCTGCCATGGGCGGGGACATCTTTCACTAGATCAGGTTGCTCAAAGCCTCATCCAACCTGACACTGAATGCTTCCAATGATGGGGCATCCACAACTTCTCTGGGCAGCCTGTTCCAGTGTGTCACCACCCTCATTGTAAAAATTTTCTTCCTTATGTTCAATCTAAATCTACACTAGCATCTGTTCAGCCCTTAAAGATAAGGTTGCTAAGAGTCCAGGATTGTGCCGGATGACACTTAAAACATGTCCTTTACCCGACGTTCAGAATGACCTATATTCAAAACAGAACTCCTCCAGAAATTTCTAATTGCATTGCAATTTCAGAAATAAATTTTCAGAACTGTATGCACAATTACAGTAATTTTCTAAGTTACAAAATGTGGTAATAGAGTTATATTAGATCATATTTAAGGGCGTTTTTCTTGTCAGGTTATGTTTTGTAAAAATTATATGATGGCGTGTTATCTACAGATTTACAAAGTTTTTGGAGCAGCATTATTTTAAATCAGGTGCTATCAATGCAAATCAGCAGCATTGCCTGGAGAGGCCACAGCTTCAACTTAACACTCTCAACAAGCACTTGCTGCTTGAACTTTGATTCAGCTAGAACTTGGTTATGGAGTGCTTGTATGTGTGTCAGAGTTGTTACAGCAGAAGGGCCCAGTTAACAGTGATGGCAAATATCATGCGATTATTGTGAATTAGATTGTTAAGCCAATAAAAGAAGCACAGCATGCTAGAAATAAAAGAAAGCAACCGTGTGGGGAAAGAAGGCAGCTTTTCTTAACTGGCAAAATCAAACGATACACTGATTTTGTTAAGGACAAAAAAGAGCCTTGCTAAAAATTCAAGTCATGTGAGTTAATAGTCATTCCAGCCAAATAACTAGTTTTTGTTGTCTAGCCAGATACTGCAAGATAGAAAAAAATGCCTGTGCACATTGCAGTAAATTGTACAGTAAAATCCTGTTCTCCATGGATTTTTAAAAATTTTTTTTTTAATCTGTGGTTTCAGAGTTTCCTCCTCAATCATTTAACACTATGCCTCATCACCTCATTTGTCTGTCCTTCACCCTCGATTGACCTTGATGAGCACCGAGCATCTGAGGAAGATGGTCACGACAGAGAAAATACAATGCTTCAGGAAGAGGCAGGCAGAACACCTGATAGACATTAAGTGAGCAACTGATGAGTCTGGTGACAACACTGCTCTTGCTTCTCTGTGCCCTATGCACTGTCTCTTCGTACTTCAATTGCACCTCCCCATCACATTTCTTTTTTACTGGAAAAAGTACTTAATTATCTGTTAAATACCTACCTATTGACACTTTTACCAAACACATCCTTCACGAACAGTGGGGTATGCCTGCAGATCTATGTCTTAGATCTAGGTCTTACAATATATTTCTAATTTCAGAATTTCCTGTCTTCATGTTACTGTCACCAAAGCATACTAAAGAAAATTAGTAAATGCCTCCATTATGCTCATATACCATGCCTTCTCCTACCTAGCTCAAAAGCAAAGAGAGCCATTAAAATTGAATTTAAGAAATTAAATTCACTGGGAACATTTTAGAGCAACAGCTATAGCACCAGAGAATCAGTTTTCCTAATCTAGAGAGCACATTGTAAGCAAGCAGTTGTTCACCTGTCAATAAGATTTAAATGCAGAAAAAATACACCTGACAGGGAGGACTGGTGAGTTGTTTTTATTATCCATTTTGAGAAGACACAAGAACAGATAAGAAAGGAAAGGTGTGAGCCCAGTTAAGTGTGGGATTAGTGGAACAGAAGTTCATCAGTAACATTTAGTCCAGATGTAGTAATTTTAAAGCACAGGTTCTAAGGTATGAGCCTACTCTAACATGGTGAGTGATGAATTTCCTGCTTCGCTACCATCTTCCTGAATGATAGTCCATCCATTCTCTATTTGTAAAATGGAAAAGTAGCATTTCCTGGCTTAATGTGTGGTTAAAAGCAAGACCAGATAAGTACCTTGAAAATAGCGTGCGACATATTTAAATTCATTTGGGTGCTGTGGAACTTGTTGGGGCAGCTGATGAAGACCAGACACTTTCATTAGGAAGAAAGAACAGACATATCCTGAAGCTTTTGTTTAATGTGGAAATTTGATGAACACAACCTCTCTATATGCACATACAGAAACTGAACAGAATAATCTGAGAAAACAACAGAGGCCTTATACACAATGGCAACACCCCATCCAACCCCTTCTGCCCATAGCCAGGTAACAAGAGATAAGTCCTATCGATTTCTAGTGATACAAAATGCTCCAGGTAAGGCTTGCTCATGAAACTGTATTCTGCCAACAGTGCTTTGTTAAGCAGCTCCTCAGGAGCGTGAGCAGAGCCAAGTACTGTGCACAGAATGGGCAGGGCACCTCCGCACAGCAGGAGCCAGGCGACCCTGCAATGCGCAGAATCAAACCATTGCTCAACAAACAGTTTGGTCTAGCGCCTACAAGGGAGTGCCTTCTAACCTGGCTCCCGGCCCTTTCTGAGATCCTACAGCCACAGGAGCAGCAGCCTTGCATTGGACTTGCGTGTTGCTGTAAATTGATTTCCTGACTTCTCATCCGATCCTGGAGAACAATTACTCACTTTGTCTTTGCGATGGCCTCTTCAACATGAAAACTTAGGTACTTCTCCAGTCACTTTTAAGCTAAACCCAAACTCTTTGAATATTCCCCCATGGATCATGTTTGCAGCCTACTTGTCATTCGAACTGTTCTCTTCTGGACCTTCTACATTCTACTTAATTAGTGGCCTTACCTGTGATCTGCCTATGATCAATACTTTTTTTTCCTTATCTACTGATAATCCACAGCATGCCATCTAGCCTTTATACAATTGATAATTATTATTCAAGTAGGATCCTAAAACTACTAGAAGGTTAAAGATTAAAATAGCAAATACATGAAATGTTCATTTCCTTATTCATTCCCATTTACAGAGTACTCTAACATGCTTATTTGTGATTTTAACCCCTTTATAGCTTATCTTGTGAGATGCTGCCCTTTTTCTTCCTTCATTTTTAAAAGCTTTTTTTCTTTAAATTGTATTTTAATACCTCTGAGACTTATTTTATTTAGCTTATATCACAAACAAAGAGAAAGGACTCAAGAATAAGAAAATTCTGGTCTGAATGAATATGAATGCATATGGTAATAAGACTAATGTATTAGCTATTTTATTTTTGCCATGTTAAGCAAAACAGATTAAATATTGGCTACAAACCCAGTTATTCCTTGCAGAGTTTCTTAAAATGTTTATTTTTCTGTAAGAAACACTTTTCACTTTGAATTCATTGTTCCTTATACAATAAAATAAAGCTGCTATTATATGAGATTTCACAGACTTCATTCAAATGCACTTTTTTCTGTCAGTAGTAAGAAAAGGTTTTGATGACTTTGCTTATAGGAAGAGGGTCCCTAGGTAGACAGAGGAAGTTCAGACCAAAGCCAAACAAGTTGCACTTGCTCCAAAATAAATTTCCCGGCCCCTTTAGAGCCAAACGGCCTACATGGCTACTGCATACAGTATTTTCGAAACTGTTTTTCTGTACTTTTAACCCCATTTCCAAAGGAAGGAGCATCTGAACAATTCCAAATTTGAATGAAGCCACTCTCTTGTGTGAGCTAAGGACATGAAGTCCTTGAACAGAAAGAACAGAACATCAAACTTTTTTCCTTTGAAACAAGCGGTCTTCAAATTGGAGTCCATGGACGCTGAAAGACCCTAACAATTTTCATGCACTACCCTTCATAACTACATTTTCAAGTAAAACGACATCTGAGCAGTAAACCCATCAAGTACCAGTTTGAGTTTGCTAAAATAAAAGTATAGCAATTATTTTCTGCAAAAGCACACACTGACCTATACAAACCACCTTAAATTTGCTAAAAGTTTCAGGGGAAAGTTTCAGAAGAGCAATACTGAACTCAGGATGCCAGGTCACAAACTGCTCTTCTCAATTTATGGCTCTTCACCCTTCTGTCTATACATTCCCATTCTGGCAATCTTTGGCCACCGACCCCAGTATTATTGCTTTAATAAACACACTTTTTGAAATGAAGCATTCAGATTTAAATGAAACACAGAATTTGAGGTGGGCTCACATAAGTGTCTTTATTTCTCTCCCTTTCATCAAGACAATGACAAGGATTCATCATTCACAACACAACAGACCAAATTTTTCATTAAAGATCCTGACCCAACTGTCAGGAAATTCTGTGCAGTACTGCAGACAGAGCAAATTGATCATGCATACAACAAAACTGTCGAAGTCATATATAAAGACTGCAATTTGAAATGGTAACAAGACTCAGGATTATGACACCATTTTTTATCCAAAGATTTCAAAGCACATTACCAAAGGAAGTAAGCATCAGTTTCCTCATCACTAAAAGGAAGGCAAGGACTAATCACAGACACAAAATGTACTTAATTATCAAACCAATACTACTAAAATAACTTCTAAACAGGAAAAAAATATCACTGTAAGCTTAAATTTTTTGGTATTCCAAGTACTGATAGTGAGATACTTATAACCAATTGCAATATTTGTTTATATGACAATTATATCAGGAAATGTGGCTAAGTTACATTTAAAATACACTTTTACTTAAAGAATACTTGATGCAAGCAAGAAAGGAATTGCAACTCCCACTGAAGCCCTTCAGTATTGAGAAAAAGTACTCCGTACAGTTGCACAGTTGTAATTGAATACAGATGGAAATAATCCTTAGTGCAACAGTCAAAGACATGATGTTTTTACAATGATTCTAAATACAAAATGTGAGGAAAAACTTATTTAATTCAAGACACTAATGAACTTGAATTGATCCAAAAAAAAAAAAATACATGTTTATAGTATTTCAATCCCACATTCCAACAATAAACTTGTTTTTTCTTTCCTTTTTTAAGGAAATCTTCTATTTTTTCCCACTTAAATACTCTGTTGATACTTCCTTTTTAGGTGTTACCTGACTCTGTATGTAAGTTATGCAACAAAGACTTGTAAAATGTATGCCTAACTAATTTGAATTGTTATTATGTGTAACAAATAATCCAGAGATCTAAAACATCAGAAATTGAAAACTTCTTCAAGTCTTGGTATTGGTCAGATTTTAAGAAATGTAAAAGTTTCTTCAGCTTTATGACAAAACTTTTTTAAACAGCACAAGTATGTTACTGTTTTATGTAGCAAAAGTGTTTCTCTGTTTGGGGTTTGGTACTTTAAAGATCTTCATGAATTTGAGAGGAGGATTTTTTTTTCTTAGAAAAGTCAGCTTTCTGTACTACAGAAAAACATAATTGTTCTTGCTCTTGAATATCAGATTTGAATATTTCTAAGAAAAAAATTTATCTAAAGAGATAAAATTAATTATACTACTAAACATGAACTGGAAAAGGAAAGCAGCGGACTGGATGCAGCTAGAATGTAAAGAACAGAGATCATGTCAACAGCTGACTGACTGGGGTTTGGAAGCTATCATTATCTGAAGTCCTTCTAAGCACAAAATATACCAGCAACAACTATCATCTTATTGCTGAGACACATCTAGGAAAACTGCAATCCTGAACATTTCGTGACTTGTGATTAAATTTGATTATCTAATTCAGCAATATAACCCCCCCCCCAATCTTCCCTTATTTCCCTCTGCTTTATGCTGGTATGTTGATTAGTAAAGAAAGAGCCATAAAGTGAATTCGAACATAAATTTGCAATACTTTCTGCACCAATACTAATAGCCATTCATATTAAATTATTCCTAGAGTCTGAATTAGAGGACTGAAGAGGTAACTTGCTAAGAATATGGAGATACTACTTTAAAAAAAAAAATTAAATTGAATTAAAAGAACACTTTGCCAAATAAAGAAGCTATCAGGCCATGTTTTAAATGAACAACTGCACAGTCCTGCTTTGTCAAATAAATACAGCTGAAGAAAGAGCTTTAAAGTGAGACAGAACTGAAAGATGAGACTTGTCTTTGGAAATCTGCAAGAAGGTAAAGAAGCACTGCACAGTAAGAGCAGGCAGTCTCCCGTTCACTGCTAATAAGACTTCCTTGAAGGCTAAGTTCAAGATTTCATTTAGATGCTAGAAACAAGTATGTGCCTAGATTTAATACTTCTCTCAACAAATGCCTTCCCCCTTCCTTCAGAAAACACAAAACCTTGTATAAAATTAAAAGGTTCTCATTTGCCCACAAGTATGCTTTACTTGTAAACAATTTGCTTTGTAATCTTCATTTCTCCTGATACTACTGTTTTTAAGCACTCATCACAAATTTGAATTGAGGCTTTTATTTTTATGTCATTATACAGAACCTAATTTCCAGACATTTTTCCAAAAGCAAGTGATTTCCACTGTTCTGTTAACAATATAAACCCAAAGGAAAGAACTTTCTTAACCCTGCTCACAAAATAAACAGATTTCTAACATGAACGAAGGCTGAACTGCTCTCCTGGTTGTCAGATTTTTTTTTTCCCCACCAAGCTCTATTCTCTACGTAACTAAGATTTTACACAAATGCGAGTTAAACATGAATTAAAGAAAACAGGCAAAAAACTAGGATCCGCTGCATACAGACTGCGAAACCTTGGCATAGACTTGTGCTTTTTCACTTTCGCTATTCAGGCAGAGCCTGCTAAATTTAAATCATGAAGAGTTTGGTTTATTCCTGCTTAGTACGGTAAACATCATCCTTACAGTCTGTACTCAATGCAGGTTAGTCCAAGATCCAATTCAATTCAGGTTCCCTGAGTTCTTAATAATATTGAAGAGATCGCTTCTGTACAGCTCCATGATACAGAATTAACCTATTCAAACCCCAAATTTTAATCACAGACAAGGACATCTATGCTTTGAGGTAAAATTAAGTATATATAAATATATACACACACAGACATACATTTATCAATTAGCACCATCTAGTGGGGTCAGTACAATTTATGCAATATGAAAAATATGTATGTTACTGTTCAGGTTTTTCTACATGCTGTGCAACATTATGATACAGCACAGGTCAAGTAATTAATAAAATTCAGATGTAAACAAAAAAACCAAACCCCAAACTCTCTCATTTTAATTCATAACATTATGTTATTCCTCTTTAAATTACATTTTAAGAAAAATACCGACACTGAATGCTGCATGTACATACATATGAAAATTTGATAGGAAGAAAAAACCCACCTTTTAGGCATTCATACACATGCAAAACACAATTACAATTTAATTACTATTTTCTATTTTTAGTCCTCTGTTATCCTATCACATACCTCAAGAAAAGTCGACCACTCTTTAAAAGAGGCTACTCTGAAGCACGCAAATGATGAAAAAACCCTTAAGGCCTCCATCATCAAAGCAGAATTCTCTGTAAACACAGCTTTTGCTAAAAACGGATCAAAGTGCCATAAACACTGAATCACAACCCAAAATGCTAATAAAATGACAAATTAAATACTTTTGAAATTTTAAAAGTAATTACTTTTAAAGACGTCACCTACATTAAAAACAGATCCTAAGAACTAACCATACTCATTTATACCCCTTCTCAAATATGAAATCTAGAAATTGATTTTTAGTTAGTTTTACATTAAAAACTGTAGGGACTTAAGTCACGCAAATAAATAATGCTGAAGAATTTCAAATGCAAAAGCTAACAGTAGTAGACTCCCCATACATCAACCATAATTAAGAAAGACTCACAAATAAAAAGGAGCAGCACGAGGGTGCTTAAATGCAACAGGCAAAATCTCTGCCAGCCTCTACCAACAGGCAAGGGAGCTAAAAACATAACTGTTCCCTTCTCCCTTGGCCTGCTTACAGTCCAGGTTAAAAAACAAAGCAAAACAAAACAGAAAACAATCACTAAAATTAAGTCGCAAGTGTGAAATTATGCATTTGCTTAAATGCTCTTTAATGAAGCCATGGTCAGGAAAGCAAAGAACGCCTAAGAGGACATGCTTTGCATTTAGGTCTTCCCTTGTTTCCAAAAAAGGTGATTGACAGTTAGCACAACTTTCCAAACAGATCACAACGAATCAAGTGGAACTTGGACAACGAGGGACAGACACATCTCTGGTGAAATCCCACACCTAAAGTTAATATGAATAGATAAAGTTGTGAAATCTTAAAAAAACAGATAGCAAAATTAAAAAAGCACTTTATTATGGTTAGTAAAGGATGATCTTCTGTTCTTCCCTACTACATTTGGCACTAGGTGAAAGTTTTATTTTTGTTTCTGGGAATAATGGTAAAAGTAGGTGAAAATTTAGAAAAATAGAAAAACGTGGAGACAATGTGTAGATATGGGAGAAAAATTAAAAACAATAAAAAACAGCAGTGGAAGACTTGCAGTGCATAGTTCAGAAGTCACAGAATGTAAGAACAGAAGATGCTGAGGCCTGAGGAGTACAGCCAGGTGCCAGGCTACAATTTAAACTAAATGGAAATCAAAACAAAGAGATTCTAATTAATTAATACCAACAAACAAGATTTATAATAAGAATTTTAATTTAAAAAAAGATGAAGACAGCATCTGAATTTTATTTAAAAGGATAGAGAGATGAGTTAGGAGTAAAATGTCCCAGATAAGTACAACCAGATAATTACAGTACTGTTAATAGATACAACTAATTCTCAACCTTCCCTGCAGAGGACAGAGAAACACCAACACTTAAGTGGAATGTGTGTTGTAGGATAAAAAGGAGTATGAAAAATAATGACAAAATATTGGAAAAAAATTGCAGTAATTTAGGAGAGATTTACTGCCATTTCCCTGTACCTTTTCAGACCGCTGCACTTCAGGGTTTTGCACTAAATCACCCAAATATGCAAACCCATTTTACAGGAAGCTTCAAATCAAAGCAAACATATTCATTTCGTTTTATACTGGACAGGGTAACACAAATGTATTTGTACAGGTGTACAAAATTACCGCCATGCCATATCTTTAAATTTTGGAAAGATGGTATAAAACTGCAGAAATTACCTAATGACAGAGGAGATGACAGTAACAAAGATAAGGGACCTGTATTGGCACTCCTACTGTTATTAAAAAAAGAACACAGAGAGAAGTTTAGCAATTTTAGTCTTCAGGAAATAAGGATCTATGAAAATACAGACCAGCCATATGGAAGTATCAACTACTGGGATGCCAAGAGATTTCCTGAGAGTTTCCAACCAGGAACTGCCCCCCAGTCCCCTTTTTTCAAGTAGGATGCAACCAAAGCACTAGCCAGCATGACCTAGCCTGATTTACACTGCACTTGAATATTAAACTAGCAAAATTTTAAATATCAGGAAGAAGCATGATTAACCAGGGAATAATTTTTTTTTCCACATTTTTATGCCATAGAGGATTTATAATATTAACAAAACCAAAAGGCAACAGATTTCCTTTTATATCATGCAAAAATGTCAATTTACACTTGATAGAACAATAAATGACAAATATTGATCCATCTTAAATCAGCTGAGCTCCCCCAGCTCAACTGAAATACACTGAAGTACTCTCTAACTGTATGCATCTTTGGATGATCAACCTCAGTGTATGAGAGGTCACTCTTACCTATGTTCTTAAAGGTTTGGAAAATTAGTAGAAAAGCTGAAATAAGTAAAAACCAGCATGATATTCCCACAGAGAAGCCATGACAGCATGGTTATGAAAGTGTTAATAGGAATAATAAAACGAGAATAAATACACATAACACAAAGGGAATTAAAGGTCTCTCATACATTAAAAATTCATTTAGCAGTAGAAAAATAAATAGAAAATAATCCAGTTCTAGTAAGTTAAAAGACCAATATACATACTCAGAAAACACAGAGATAGAGCAGAAGCAGGACAGAAGATGTGATCAAGCCATAGGTCTTACTCGGTGGTTACCTGATATGTAACAAGAGGAAAATATTGCTTCCCCTGTGGGAGAACACAATAATTAAACTTGGTCAGATTATCAGTTAGAATTAGTTAGAAACCGGTAGAAAGTGGATGTTTCAAGATGAAAGAGCATAGGCACACAACTACAAATATTTTGTTACTTGGCATGTGCTATGGTATGATTTGTAGTAAGCCTTTAATGACATACTGAACTTCAATACGACCAGCTTAGTATTTCAGATACCGATTAACATGATTAAAATCATGGGTTACTTTTTTCCTAGAATGTTTGAAACTTGGAAACGCAAAATTGCACCCTGATTTATGGTTTGATCCTGATTAAAGCTGTGTATGTCTGTAGTGTCATTACTGGATTATTTAATCACTAAATGTCAACAAAATGTGCTCTTTTCCATGCAACCCAATCTGTAAAGCACATTAAAATTGAAGATACTTTATGAAGATGATATCCATACTAAATGTAAAGCAATACTGAAGCTATCCCGTACGTAATCCCTAGCATTTACAGCTGGCAGGTTTGGAGTTTTTTTAACTCTTAAACGTCAAAATAATTGAGGCAGTTGTGTTTGTGCATAATTGACATAACCGGCATTTACCTTGTGTAGGTTGTGATTTCTAGCAAAAGTCAACAAGGAAAGTTAGAAAGAGATAGGGAGACAATATAGATTTACTTTCCAATGAACAAAATAAGACTGACCATCCCCACCACTCAGTAAATATCATCCTCTTCAGGAAGGGTCACACTGTACCTGAGCCACTGGGGCAGAAAAAAATCAGTGGCTCCAAGGTTCAGAATCTCGTCCTCTTGGGAGCAACGATTTCATGTTAGAGGTCTATGAAACGGTGAAGGAGAAAGGCAGCAGGACAGAAATCAGAGGAAAAGCAACCTAAAATTGAAGGAGAGAGCACAAAGTGCCTACTTGGCATAACATTCTCTGAAACAAACAGTTCTGAAGCCAAAATGTGTCCTTGCTGACCATCAGATGCATTAAGAGGGGCATACTGATGCACCTAGTACAGTGAGTGAAAGTACAGACAATGAAATGAAAATAAGAAATGGAATTCAGAAGTCAAAATGGATTATTATTTTACCCCTTGGCATCAACAATATTGGTGTCTGTGCGTGAGATCCAGGTACAGAAACTGATGATAGCAGGGTGTGTTTATATTTCCCCAATTAATTTAATCATGTGCGTACTTTGCTAGCAATCTTTAAGTGGGAGTAGCAAGCAAGTAAGAGGAGATCCATATCTGGAAGGACTCAAGGTCTTAACCAGTGGCTAGGTAAAGGGCCCAGGGTCCAGGCATGGTTATTTAGTTGGTCTTAGAGCCCGTGCTGGTATTCGAGGTATCTGTAAATGTGGCTCTGCTTAGAAATCTAGAGAATGAAGGTGCGTGTGTTTTCAGTGGTGAACTTCAGCTCTGATCAGCTGGAGAGGAGAAATGGGACCAGGCTGTCTGCTTTTTTGTTTATGTGAGTGCTGTTGGTGCTTATGTGGGTAAAGGCACTGCTCTACCTGTGGTAGCCTTCCTGGCCCACTGGCACAGGCACTCTGCCTTGCTACTGGTTGGACCTGCACATGGGACCAGCAGCAGCCGCGTCCATCTCTCAGTGCACCAGACTGGGCTTCTGCAGCCAAGACAGAGGAGTCCTCACGTGCTGGAGTCAGCTACGCTTGGCTACTCTTGTAACACCCTCAAACTCCAGTACTGATGGAGCAAAAAAGATTTAAATATCTCATCTAGTTTGCATGTAATGAAATAGCGTATCTTTGCAAATACATGCAAACAAGGCGAGAAGAACGTTTTCCCTAGGAATTTATATGGCCACATTAACATGACATACAAATATTTCATCTTTATACACTTAGAGTCTTAATTTTCCTAAGAGACAAGGAATTAATCCGATCCCTATTTAGTAGATGAGAAACAGAAGAAGCCTCCAGACATACATGGGAAGACACACTGAGGGAAAAACTGGGTCTTAGTAAGAAAAATTGAGGTGGGGGAAGACAGCTGCAAAATACACGACCATACGTATGCATGTGCAACTCTAAGTTGCCTACTGAGGCACCAGTGTTTTTTGAAAACAAATCCAAGACAGCTCTAACATTAGACAATTCAATGTTTTAAAAACTGTCACTACAGGAACAGGAAAGATTTTTACATCGTAGGTACCTTAGAGTGGTTCAGCTGGAGCAAGAAAGCATGGAGCCCTTCCCTCTGTAGCATGGAAATGGACTATGTCACCATACTGAAGATGCTACGTCACAGTGAATCTGTACCTGTAGGTTTTGCTATTGCATTGAAGCATAGTCAAGTTATAGCAATTGCCCATTGTAAATTACTCATCCTTGATTTGCATAGACAACTAAGCCTTATGCTTTGCATGTTTTTAAATCTTATTTCTTCAGCACCTTATTGGTTACTCTGCATGGATAGCACTGGTATGTTAAGCACTTACATGCTGCACCTCTCAATGTAACTTATGTTTGAAGTGAACTTCCACTGACATCACCACACCTGTGCAGTGAGCACTGGATTCTACCACAATACACAGAAATGGCTATTGGAGAAACAACCTGTGGTTAAGAGAACACTGCTAGACAAACAATGCTCTCTGTAAGCCTAAAGGAATAGCGCATATGTAGCATAGTATGTTGCTCTCTTCTTTCCATGCTTTAAAAAGGGAAAAAAGAGTTATAATAGAGATAACTGAAAAAAGTTTTTTAAAAAAAGTGCTTAAGGTGGCACAGAAGAAAGAAAAATAATGGGGAACAGAAAAAGAAAAGATGAGTAAAAACTGTGCATGTATGCCTGTATTTCATACATAGGAGGAAAGGCAGTGAGGATGTGTGTACTATTACCCATGTTCCTAAACACTACACTAACTTCACGAGGATTAGCTGGAGAATCAATACAACCAAAACTTTCCAAAGAAAGGAAAGTTAACGTAAGCAGTAACAAAACCTGCTGGTAGGAAATAAAGGCAGGCATTTTTGCTAAATATTATTTTTAAAATTTTTATTAAATCTTATTGTATCAGTTTCCATGCTTCAGAAGGATTTTATAACTATCACATCCCATCCTTCTTAACTGCTTATTTGGGTAGTTATGACTTTCTGTTCTTAAAAGGAAAATAGTCCAAGACAGTAACAAAAAAAAAAAAAAATTTTTTTAAACACTCCCTCACATGTTCTGCCACAGAACTTCTGGTCCAAGGGAAAAGAACACTGTAGAAAAACAGTTTAAAATTACATTATCCTTGGATGTCTTGGATTTATCAGACTACTATTACTGAGCAGCTTACGAGACCTCTGATTGGCCTCAGTACAATAGACAAAAAAAATGTATCACTTTGGTTAAATAAATACTGTACAAGCTTCATAAGACAAGAAAAATCTGGGTATGAGCATAGATTTGGGTTCTAAAACTTCTCGTTGAACTGCTGTATCAGTTTTGTCACCAGGCTGGTACATTGCCCCCTTGGTAACAATGAAATTACAAACTATTTGTCTTAGAAGGACTGATTTACTTCTTTTACGTTCAGTACATTTTGGCTGGATTTCTGCTACTCTTTGGAGGTTTCCCAGCAGAAACTTTAAATCAATTACCACTGATCCAAAAAAATGCCTCTGTCTGGATTTTAACCTAAACCAAAGTTTTTTCACATTCCAAAGCACTGATTTATTCACAAGTTTCAAGTAATAGTCATAGACCAATACTTCACACCTCTGATTCAATAAGCTTATCTGCTTTATTTTTCATTTCAAATGTTTGTTGGTACACCATACCTGTAGAGACTTCTGATATCAACCCAAGTTCTACAGCTTTTAGGAGACTGTCAACACAACAATTTAATGGATACTTTGGAAACCGATCTTTGAATTGTTTTCTTATTATTATTTTTAACAAAATGGGCTGAAAGGAGGAGTTGACAACAGGAGCAGGACTTCCTTATAAAAAATCTAGATGAAAAGTTGCAAGTGCCTATTACTAAACACATTAGCAACTCTGATGCAGAAACTGCAAGATGCTAGAGATACCAAATGTCCAAACTTCTGACAAAGAAGTTAACACTAGGTATTCAGTTAAACTTCTACCAAAAAGTACAAAATAAAAACACATAAAAAAAATACAAAAACGTATTTACCACAGGAGAGTACATTCAATAGACTTGAGAACAAAATGATTACTTATGTCCACTAGCTGCTTGCTTCCTAGTAAACTATCTACTAGCTACAGTTATAACAAATGATTTTAGTTGAACCATCACATAGCATCTATATTTCACCACAACTGCACTAACCCATCCATTTGGCACTAACGTGACATGCATTTTCTTACAAACAAGGTTATACCATCCAAAGCTATGCCTGAACACATTTTCAATAAATTGGAGGTGCATTTTTTCAGTTTATTAAAGTCACAAATAAGCACAGGTATGTATGTGTGAACACACATGGCAAAACAACTTTGTCTTTACTCAGAGAAGAAAGAATAAACCTGTTACATGTTATAATATGTGGAAAGTTGGGGGGTTTAGTTATGATTTCAAACAGGAATCCATTTTTATTTTGCTTATTTTTGCCCAGTTACTACCTGATGTAGTGCATTTTTATACCATAAGAGCACAAGTCAAAGGGTTCAACACACACATATCAATCAGAAACCTCCCCAATCTCAACAAGAGAAGCAATCATTTGCTCGATGCCTGGCTGCTAGCTACCTTTTCCCTAATGTTTCCATGGAAACAATATCAGCCTGAATAAAGTAAAGAACCTGTACTATTTTCTATAAAACTTCAATTACCTTATTTTGATTAATCTGATCACTGTTCCCATGGAAATTAAGTTTAAAGGCAGCTGACTGCCTCCAGCTAGGAGTGATCTCTTTACTTGCAGATTTCAGTTGCTGGCTATTCGGTAAGTCTCAAAAAAATAACTTTGGCTTCAAAAGTAACACTTTAAATTTATGTGGCATTTCGTAAGGAATAACACCTTGCATTACACTTTTTCTGAATGCAGTAATTTTGATGGAAGCAAAACGACTCATTGCTTCAGTGTTAATTACTCCAAATACAAATGTCAGTCATCAAGAGGCTTTCTTATGAAGTGTTATTTTTCCAGTAATTTTCATCTTTAGGTAAGCAGAAAGCATGTGGCAAGCTTATATTTCAGTATATGAATTAGACCCATTATCTACAAATAGTTTGGATGAGAAAAGTACTGAAATTCTCCATATATATTCTTCCATATATATTCTGCACATACAACCCAAGCAGGAAGCTTCAAAAATTAACTGGAGATCAATCTTCCTCTCCAGACAATGAGAAAAAGAAAAAGAAAAGCCTTAAATTTCTTCCACACAGCTTTTGTATTTCTCTGCAGATTGGGTATCCTAATACTATCCGTATATACCATACTGCTAGACAGTTCTGTAGGGCTGAAAACTTTGTGTATCGGGTGCTTTACCAATAGGACTTGAGGCAAGACTGGACCACGTCTCTTTCAACACGAGACGTTCACTGAACAAGGACATCCTCACAAAAATTAAGATTTCCTTGATCTATGATGATCTGGATTTAAAAGAATGACAAATAACTGCCACCTGTTATCTAGTACAGCAATATTAATGAATTCAGCTATAGTAAATTCCTTCTCCCCTTGCCAGAAATAGTAAAAGTTTTCAAACTGGCACAACAGACCACATCTGTGCGTTGTATGGACAGTCTGCATTACAAGAGTGATCACTTTACTCTTGCCATCAGTAGGCTTTGCATGTTTTCTCTGACTGAAAGATGTAAACTATAACCTAAGAAGCAACCTTGCTTGATTCTCCTCTAGAGCATGAAGAACAATTATTTTTCATTGGCCATGAATTGTTACTGGCTGCCAACCACCACACTCACACCTCCTCCTCCAGATGGCCAGGTGGTAAATGCTTACTCACACCGCCTTTTCCTTCATTTTTTCCCATCTCCAAAGCAAACAGCACTTCAGACCTCCACATGAATTTACAGAACTGCAGCCTATTCCCTTTACCGGGGAGGCACAGCTTTTTAAAAATAAATATGGTTGAGAAATCAGCAGTAAAGAACCTTAAGGACTTCAAGTACCAAAGCAACATCTTAGTGAATGAGCTATTAGTTTCAATAATTCCACCCACTCCAAGGTGGTCCATACATCTCTCCAACTCTCCAGTGCTTTCTCTCAAAACCACAACCCACCCATTCTGTTAGATCCAAGGTCAGTTGCCACCTATGGTCTACCAAACCTCAGTCTCACTTTCTCTTCTAGTGCATTTTCCAGGCTTGCTGCTCCTCTGAGCTCCTTCTGAGGTGGCTGGTTTTGTCTGCCCTGAAATCAGAAACTGCTCTCATTATTCTCTTAACAGGTGCAAACATATTAGCCATCAAAATCCCCTCACAAACACACCCTGCTCTCTCCATCTTCTATATAACATGACGGTTAACAGAAAAGAGTTCTTGTGACCCATAGAAAACAGACAGTTCCAACAATAAATTGTGAAGATTGTCTAAATATTAGTTCTAGAGAAAGTATACATGAAGAACAAAGTAATGAGAAAGTACATAACTTTTGTATGTTTAGCAAAAAATATTTCAACATCAGCTTCAAACCTGAAGTGCAGAAGCAGTCAACATTAACGTCATTGGGCTGCCATGAAGAAAGCCAACTCCATCTCAGTACAGTTATTCATTCTGTATCATTTGTGCCATGCTCAGATCTTCCACTATGTAATACATCCTCCTCAGCCACCATCACCCTCCCAGTCCTTTGACACATACACAGATATCATTCACTCTATCTATGGGTCATCCCCATCAAAAGTTCAGAACAAGGAGTTCAGAACGATCGGTTGTCACACACAAGTCATCAGAAGAGCTCATATAACCGGAAGTCCGTTTCCTCTACATTCTTTCGGGAAGAAGATCCAAAATGTGTGGATGCTTGAGCTCGTGCCCAGGCAGAAGCATTCACTGTTCAGATGCATGACGCAGGAGGTGAACACACATGATCTGTGCAGCAGGCACCTGGATGTTGGCTGCAGAATGTCTGACACATCATAGGGTAGGGGAAGCTGCACCATACAACCCCTCCACGAGTGCCAGAAGAACCTGCATAGCTCTTCCCAGGTGAAAGGTTGGACAGTTTTGAGTTAGTCTCTCCTCTACCATAAGATAAGCCATGAAACCTTATTGAGATTCTCTGATTCTGTACTAGAGATGCAAAGCCATTCATCCTACAGACTAACAGCTTTTTTTCATGGAGTTTGTGTGTAAAGCTCTGGGTCAAAACTACAAGTGTATATAAACTTGCCTATGACTAGGCTTGTACCAGTCCAAACTGAAGATTTAGCACACCATCTGCAGATCGTTGATTTTATCACTGTAAGCATGTGTGAAGTCAATCCCTTTTGCTTTGCCCTAGTCAGCTCATTTTTTGTAAATGCTACCTTTATTTTTCTCATTACCAATAAAGGAACCACAGGAGGCTGAAAGCGTCTACATTTACATATTGAAAAATCTGAGTCTTCACATCAAAAATTTCCAATACTTCTATACCACAATGATTGTAAAATTCGGACTATGTAATCATGCAATTCAATTTACATGCCAAAGAAATTATACCAGGATACACTCGACTACTGTATTTTTTGAAAAGTTGTTAGCCGTTGACATGGACAAACATTAGCACATACAAAATAATTTCTCAGAACTTCAAGTCAAGTCATATCCAGGTGTAACTAATAGAAAATTAGCACAAATTAAGGTTTTGCAGGGCCAGCTACCAAAATACTATGCAGTTGTAATAAAATCAGACTAGATTCACCAATTATTCCTTACTTTTGCAGTAGTTATTTTCTTTTCCAGTGCCACGTACTGCTTTCTGGATATACAAACTCTTCCCTATCAAGGGGAAAAGCAACACCACTTGCTGTGGCTTCTTTTTCATAATGCAAAGTACAGTACTGGCTAAAGAACCGTGCATGCTCTGAGCTGGCCAAAACCGATCAGTAAACTGCAATTGGTTAAGAAATACTTCAGTAGCAGCCCAACAGATAAGCTTACTCAATTCTTGAGCATTACATCCACAACCAGAAATGTTTAAGGCAACAGTGCAAGTAGTAGCTTCATCCTGGAGCTAAACAGACAAACAGTAAAACATGTGTCTGGTGCACTAATAGCAAGCAAACGCACATGGAAATTCTTGCAGCTCCTCTAAAAATAAGCTAAAAAAGTAGTTAGAACAGATCTTTACTTATCCCTTCTGTTCCTCTAAAAAATAATCTGAGCAGAGCACATGTGTACTATTTCAGGTTTCAGCTATGTTAGTGCTCATAATTACCCTGAAGGATCATCTCTTCATGTTTCTTTTCTATAAATCTCTACAGAATTACTGGGATCCTTGCTATATAAAAACATAATGAGATGGCTGAAGATTTTTGGTAGAACTTGAGAGAGTCCTGTAATAAGACAAGGAAGTAACAAATTGAGGGAAGCAGAGACAAATTTTAAACATTCACTATCCAAAGCCAGTTTTCTCTTCCAAACTGTCAACAACAGTTGTGGGTTCCCTCTTCTCTATGCTTTGTTGATTAGATTTTATTTTGCAGATTCCTTTATTGAGAAAAGGGACAGCAAGAACAGTTGCATCAGTTTTTGATGGTTTTACTTACTACAATAGGAATGTACTGTAGGGAACAATCCAGTATTTGCAGGGGAATGGACTGGATGATCTAATACAACTTTTCCATTTCTGACTTCTTAGAACAGCTCAGGCTGATCCAAGTGCACAAAGAGATTTCTGTCCAACAATACTGAATGAAAAGAACTCCAAGACAAGAACTGGGGCCTTTTTTTTTTCCTTTTTTCTTTCTTTTCAATATTAAGAGAGCCAGAATAGCAAACCATATGCCATAGTATACAACCATACAGAAAACACTATGATAATTAAATACCCATAAAACTTAAAATATCCATAAAAAAAAGTAGAAAGTTCATTTTATATTTAAACCTTTCAAGCAATCTGGAGCATTTTATGCATTTTATAACTAAGAAAAAAAGCTCTTTTCTAATATTTGAAATTATTAAACAGTAAGGTAAGAAGATCAACGTAGAAATTTTTATTAAGCAGTTTGTCTATCTTAAAGAGAGAAATATTAGTGCCTAATTAGTAGTGTACCCATGCTCATTTTCTTCCAAAACGAACACATACCAGGATCGAAACATCCTTGGCTCTAAGCTAGTGCTTTTTTTTTTTTTTTTTTTTTTGTGACAAAATATCTGTCATCATTGTCTGCCTGAGGAATTAGAAACATTTGTCTTTGCAAGTACAGTTGACTTTAAGGACTTATTGCTAGGAAAAACAGTCTTTCAAATAAGACACCAGAACCCAGAAAGATTTGGCACTCCTAAAACCGGGAAAACGGGGAGAAACTATGGCAGATGGGGTTTCTTCTTCTGCTCTTACAGCTCTCTTCCAAAAAACCTATGGACTGCCTTCTCTGAAACTTGATAGGATACTGACTAATCCTTCTAAAAATGTGTTAAAGGTCAAACAAATACCATGAGTTTCAGATAGTTAAGCCCATCTTGGGGCAGGCGTACGAACTAGATAACTTTTTGAAAGCTCTTCATGCTATACTTTCTATACCTGAACTCCACAGAAATCAAAAGATGAGATTCAATATAGTCTGTTGTATGCACTGGGTCAGACTAGATGCTCTTAATAGTCTCAATTCTTATAATTAAAAAACTTTGTCTTTTGAATGAAATTAATATGGTGTATTACAGAATTGCAACTGGTGAACACTAAGGATGCAGTTTCAAGAATTAAGTCTGTTTTAAGATAGTGTGAGACTTAATAGGACATTAAAAGAACTGTTCACAGGGTCAGAGTTACATGTACATTTAATACTCAGACGTAAAATGTACAAGATAAACAATGAAGATGGTTGGAATACTTCAATGCCTTCTTGTTGTAACTTCAATACAGGGACCATTCACTGATCCCCAAAACTTTCTGCCTGCCTCAAGAAAGCTTTCTCATTCTTTTTTGTTAAGATCAGAAAGACCAATCCACCCTGCAATAACAAGTAATGTGGTAACTAGGGCACGCAACTAGGAGAGCCAGTAGGAGAGCCAACTTTTCCAAACTAAGAGTGTACTCGGTGAGTAAAACAATTACTGTTGTGCCATCTTTGTCTTCTTTTGGGGGAAGGGGCAAAAGGGAGCAAGTGAAGGAGTTTGAAAAGGTTTATGTTTTGCCTCAATAGAAAATTAGAGCAAATGCTGAAACATCAGTGTTTAACACATCCACACTTATTTTCTAGCCAGCCTTCCCAATCCAGAAAGAAAACTAATTTAGCAACTGACCGAACATTTTGCTTCAATGCACACCACTGTCAGCCTATATTAGAAAGACAACTGATGTTTCCCTTGCAGTGATCTTCTGAGCCACCTGAACAGACAGCTGCAGCAAAGCAGTAGCAAGTCTGGGAATCACCACACTTCTGGAACTTTGATGAAATTCTTTAGGCAAGCAAGTACCGCCAGGCACTGTTCCCCTGTTTGTTGCTTTTGTGTATCAACAACCAAAGAGCACTTGTATTTACTTTTATATGTAAACTCACAGCTATTTTGAAAATAATTTTGGCCAAGTATCAACAGTATTACATATTTTTCCAGAATAACATAGCTGAAAGAAATGGAAAAAGGTGACTCTTTCAAACTTGCGTTGAAATAATCCCAATTTTAAGCCTCCTCTAGATAAGTGACTGACAAGGGTAATAAATTCTGCTCAATTATGTGCAAGTCTGGATATATTCACGGCATGGGTTACTACCACCTACTGACTCATCTGAGACCTTAGAATTTCCTTCCAGCTTGTATTAGCTCCGTACTGGAGACTGAAGACATAATTACCATTTCGTAGGAGTGAAACATTTCTAACCAGCTGATTGGTCCCATTTTTCTGCTATGGGCAATTTTAACATTATCGGGGTAGCTCTGCATGCTCCCATGGTATGCTTTGATTTGTTGTTGCTGACCATTTTCATAGCAGGACACTTTACTCAAGTATTCTTCCAAACTTATTTTAGGTGGTACTTTAGTCCAATGTATTTATGTTCAAAACACAATTTTAAATGGAGGCAAGCCAATAAAAGAAACAGCTTACTAGAATTTCAGTTGACTTTGTTAAAGGAAATTATTTTAAATTAATGTGGCTACTGAACTGTTGCCATACTTGACCTCAGAAAATATATTCCTTCTAATTTTTGCTGTGAACATTTATTTATTTAAGCTAAACTCCAGGTCTTCAAATGTTGACCATAAAGAAGTCTCAGATTTCCTGCTACTACTTCGTACGCTTTTTTTCTAAACAAGGGCAAACAACATATGTTTGCTGCATTAGCGTTACAGTGCCAAAACATCACTCTTAAATGAAATCATCTATGTATTTTTGGTAGAATCTTATTTAACAACTTCCACCCCTGACAGAAACAGAATTAAAACAAGGCTGTTTTGTTTTCACTGAGCAACAGTTTGATCACTGGTTTACTAGATGGCGCTCAAAACATTTTTCCATATGCTCTTCTCAAAGAGAATCTGACTTAAATGTGGTTTACCTTCACCAGTGAATGAAGGCTTTTTTCACCAAACATATCCCAGAGGAAGGTCAGGTCTTCCTGGCTGTCCACATGTGGCTGCAGCTGGGCTGGCAATGCAGCCAGCAGCTCGTACAGACCTATAAAATGAAAATAAAACACAAAGTGTAATCTAGGGGTGATCTCATTAATTTCACTTAACAGTTCTGTGTAATTGGCTGCCTGGAGCATGTCATTTTAACTGAATAGGGAGTCTCGAGTATCCAGCATAACATTAACTTATAGAACCAAAAGGAACATTTTAAAAAAATTACTAAGAAGCAAGTATTAGCCATGTACTTTTTACCTTGTCACAGTTGTCAGGCTTCTACATCCATATATATTTACACAAGGTTATGCAGAAAATTCATAAAGGTTTTGAAAGAAGGACAAAACCAGAAAAAAAACATACATTCCTTTGCTTAATCGTTATTCCATTTCCCTTGATGTTAGCCAAAGAGTGAAATGAGTCATGAATAGGAAAAACTTCCTTAAAAGAACAGAAACTGGATAGGGTGGTCCATTAAAAAAAGGTTCGTGGTTTCTCTAAATATTTCTTGCTAATATATTGCTTAATATTTTTTTATCCCGTGTTCAGTAGGAATCCACAGCAAGACAAAAGGAACTGCAGGATTAAACCTTAAAAAACAAAATCAACACAGTTTTCCCAGACACATACGCACACAGAAATATTTCAGTAACATTTTTCATTGGCAGGTATTTGAGATTCTCCGTAGGGTTAAAGCAATTGCTGTTCCCAGTTACTTGTGGCACACCTCACCAGCGGTCTCCGAGGGGCAGACAGTAGCACACTGTTCCACAGTAGCATACAGCATAAAATATCCATCATGCACACAGGCCATCAAACTGCTGTCCAAGAAATGTAGCAACAGTGTTTGCAGCAGCCCTCTTTAGGGAGGTAACCTGGCATGAGTTGATATCAATTCATAGCACATGTTTAATTTTCCAGTGGGATTACTTGGGGTAAAAAGGACAAAATGCCTTTTTCTCCTGTCTGCTGTCTACAAAAACACCAATAGTCTCCTGGGATCCAAGATACACGGTCTTGTTATTATTTTTAGTCTGAGTAAGTGCTGCTGTTCATCACAAGGACAGATTTACAAGATACTCTACTGGTAAAGAACATTGTTGTAAGTTAAAGGTTACCTATAGTTATTATGCCTATTATCTCCCTAAACCCTATGATTTAGAATATTTATTAGTAAACATAATTTCACAACCTTTCCAGGCACTACATATCCCTTTCAAAATTACATACAGCACCTTCGGGATCCAATTATTTAACTTTTTTGTCTTTTACTGCCTCTCAGTAAAGTATTTTGGAAAAAAATGTTCCTTCCAGATACATTCTTTTTTGTGGTCCAAGCGTTTTTGGTGGTTGACATTCATTTCTTTCAGAATCTTGCTTTTATTTAAATCTGCTCTTGTTTATGCTTCAGAAATACTGCAAAAAGAGGATACAACTCAAGACACTACAATTTTGCATGGACGGAAAAAGAACACTGAGCCTTGCCTAGCAAGATGCAGTTAGTGACTGAGCTGACACCCAGAGAACAGAGGTTTGAATGGGACTCTTGGCTCTGACTTTCTGGACTATTAGAACTTCAGCACTTAGCAAACATGGTTATTTTTATCATGCAATTTATGCTTCAAAACCATTTTCATTTAGAAAATTAAAACAACTATTTATGCTCAGCCTTATATTTCTGCACATAGCCACCTTTGTTACTGCAAATACATTTACCTCAGAATAACCTGAAGGTTATCAGAAAACGGAATAGAAAGTTCAATGTAAGCTTACACAGTGGCATAACTGCTTAGAAACAATTCACGTGTGCCATACAGAAGAAAGAAAATACTAACTTCAGCCACTCCTTTCAAATAAGAGATGTATAACAGAGAAAGCTTTCTTTTCCTTGATCTATCAGATCTGTTCAAATTTCACATATAAGCAACTATAAAACTATTCTGTCCTTGTAACTTGCTCCTCAAAGCTTTGATAATTAAATCCCCAGTGAAAATAAAATGAAAGTTCATGTTTCCTGATGGATTAACTATTGCAGTAGTGACACAGCGTAAGACTGGATCTGCCTATAACAAGACTTAGGTTTTATGCACAGAACTCCCAGAGAAAAATCCCACCTGCTAGCACTCCAGGACTGACTAAACCCTGCAGGTGTTTAGACACACCCAGCTCAAAAGTGTCTGTGGGCTTCACTTATTCATATAGCCCTGAACTGCCCCTTCTAGGGAAACGGCTGTCCACGTCCCTAGTGCGCTAGTCTAGCTTCAGCAGCAATGCCCCTAATCCGTGCAACTCTCCTGGGGAAGTGGAGAGAGTTGGATGGGTGCTGACTGATTTTATCCGGTATCATGGCTATGTTTCTAGTTCTGCCCTGCTTTGGCTCTACAGTCCCGTGTTCATAGCTTTCAGCCAGAAGGAAATCAGAATCCCGCCCTTCTCTGCAGCAGCAGAACCCAAGGACTACGCCATGCAGCATGCAGGAGAACACCATGCTCCCCTCTTCGGACTTCTCTTGAAACTGAGCACTATGTAGCCAGGAGTAAAAAAACCCAAGGAGCCAAAGGAAAATCAGGCAGAAGGAGGACTTTGGGTATTTAGTTGGGGAGAACAGAAGACAAAGTTCTAGAATGTGTCTAAAGTTACATTTGTGTCATTCCAAGATCATCTGACTCAGCTATAGCCTTCTTCCAAACAGAAGGTAATAGCAGCAGAAGGTCCTAGCACCTGTAAAGGTTTACTTTTACAGACAGAGTCTCATTTTTTTCTTGTTCCTTCTGTGGTGCCCAGTACCACAGAATCAAAAATTTTCAGGTGGGCATTCAGATTTTTATATATGAAGAAAAAGTATGTGTATCTTCTACACACACATCCCTCCAACTAAAACATCACATTTTATTTGTGTCCCAATTACGTAAAGTGTGGTGTTCCTATTCATTGCAGTGTGAAGGAACAGTGAAAACCGTGTCTGGCATATGACTTTACTAGCAAATGGGATTTAAAAGAAAGTGCTTTTGTGACATGGGCAAAATAATTTGTCAAGTTACTGCAAACTGGTAATGAAGTTGAAACGACTACACCAGCAACATTGGCCTAATTTAAACTACTCGATCTGGTAACTTGTCATATACATCTTTCCAACACCTGAAAGGCAGTAGCTCAAATCTCTGCAGCCCTGTAAGATGTCACTGTGCAGAGATGCTGCCATGCGGCAACAGAAATAATCTAAACTTGACAGCAGACTGCTTCAGCCCAACCGCAAACCTCCCGCAAAACTTCTAAGTAGCATCTCAGGTGATTCTGCAAGGCAGAACCAAAGGCCACTGAAATAAATGCAAGTTTCTCACTGGTTTTAGTACTGCCAGGCTGTTGAAACCAGATTTTTTTTTTCTCCGTCTTTTCAGTAGCAATTATAAAGACTGAAGTGATGCTATACTCAACATTTTTGATCACTTCTAAAAACAATAATTCAGTTTCAAAAAGATGATAGCTATACAGCCTATATTCAGGTGAACTGTTTTGTAAATCAAAAACGCATGTCCGTGGCGTAAGCCACAGAACGAGATGGATCTCAGCACCTCAGAGCTGAATGCTACCATGGTAAGCACATGGCTGCCAGGCCTCGGTTGTGCTCTTGGTCTCAATTCGATGTTTCTCTGAAAGTCCCACCTCCCTGAGTCATATGACATGCATGGACCTCCTATTAAAAAAAAAAAAAAGTATTTTGCACACATTTTTGGAAAGATGCCCACAATTTAAATAAACACACAAAAAAAGCTTTTAAAAAAGTATCTAGAGGTTCCGTATTAAAAAAAATAATAATGAAAAGCTCCTCCCCAAAAACAAATCCTGTTTTTTTTTTAATGCCTGATGTCGGCAATATTGTAAAGAGTCTTGGGGGAAAAAGTTGCTTTTTTTATACACTGTTGCTATTCTACTCAGGTTCTTGTAATTTTTTTTAGTCTAGTTTGCCTAAACTTCATCAAGTTTTATATTTAAAAGGAATCATATGCCCACTGGGATTTTCTAGTATCAAAATACTTGAGGTGTCAAAATTCAGTAAAGTAAACATGACCTACACAAGAAAAACTCATTTACTTAGATTTTTAAAAGCAGATCATTTATTCAAAGGTCCCAGAAGACCTGAGCACGCATAAAAAAATTAACAATGAGCTTAAACATGGAGATGTAAGACTATTTTGCAATTATAAGAGGCGAAGTCCAGTTAGTCCTACAACTTGGGAAAAAACAAACAAACAAACAAACGGATCACAATGTAATCATCCCTGGACTTCCCCAAATCACTAAAACAGAAGAGGAAAAAGGGCCCTTTCTAGATTATACAAGGTCATATAATCTAGTGGCAGTAACTGGAGTCAACTGCAGATAAACAGGGGAGCTGCTAGTTTTAGATACTAGTATGCTGCTATTTATATTCATGTTATATAAATTAGGTACAGTATCTAAAACTTATGTGAACTAAGTAAAAGCCTATAGCATGGAAATATTAACAAAAGGAGACAAACATTGCACATAGGAATACTGTAAAACTCTTGTAAGAGTGGAAGGAGGAGGGGGCTGTTTGAAGGTGCTTATATAGTCTATTAAATCTGATTACCTAATTCAAGAATGAAGAAATTTAAAAGTAATAAATTAATACTGGATATACAATACACTTTTCATTAAATTTAGTTTGGCCAAGAAAAGTGACACAGGGAATTAAAAACCAATGACTAGATAACCTTGCCTACAGAAATAGTCCATATAAACTAGACACATGTAGATAATGTAAATACACATACATAAACTAAAATTTACAACAGCTTGTCATGGATAGACAAACTACTCTGAAGGTATTGGACTTGTTGCAAGAGCAAGTAAGATAAAATGGCTGCAGAATAAGGCTTGTAGCATTCTGCCAGCTTGGACTAAGGAAATAATTTCAAGGGAAAATCCAGCTGTGTTTGAAAACTCAGCATGGTCCCTGCTTAAAAAGCTAATAGATAAATTTCAATTTGTTCTTTTAACACACTTAAGCAGTTCCTGTCTTCAGAGTATCTTCAAGCTTTTCCTAAGCTTAATTAATACAATTTCGTTTTATTCGATCTGAAGAACAGAGTGTATAATAATGGCAATTCCAATTTAAAAATGTGTACGCTGAATTTGCACATGCAGTAAGATTTAAGACTAAGCAGCAGTGGAAAGCTTTTAAATCAGAAACAACAGGACATAAAGAATTTTTCCAGTTCTAGAAAATTGCTTCCTTCATAGTGTTATATTCTATAGAAGACTGCTTGTTCCTAGGAGGGGAATAAATGGCTAAGCAATTGATGAAAGTGTTCCCGTACTGAACCACTCACACTGCAGATTCCAGATGCTCTACATTCTTGACATCAGAATGGAAAAATTTACTGTTAGTCTAGAGAAATTTAATATCACCATTCTTGTCATATCCTTCATAGCTTCATTATTAGGACAAGTCTGTGGAAGCTATAAACTAGTGCTAAATGATAAAAAATATGGTCTCTGCGTTCCATCACTCTTGCATATTACAAGAAAACACCAACTTTGTTTTGGTTAGCGTAAGGAAAGAAATGGAGACAAATGGATGTGCATTTCCTTTCATATGTTAATTAATTTTCTGAATTAGCATTCTGAACAATGATGCCAGGCTTCGAATCAAAAATTTTTACAGTAACTGAGGGATAATAAACACTAAAGAACATATATCTAAGCCCAGAACAACACTGTAAAATTTTATTGTATTAATAAAATGGGACACACCAACCTTTAAATTTTCCACTTTGTCAAAGGTAAAATAATCAGCACCATTTGCTGCCATTTATAACAAGCTGACATTTTTTCACATTTGAACTATACTTTACAGTTCTATAAAGGCTCAGACAACACTTGCCTTACACAAAAGCAAACAGCATTGCAGTAGAAACGCTCATTCTGACATCCTTGCTGCTGCATAATAAAATCAGTCACTAACACCAAATATTGAAAATTACTTCATTCTGAAGTTTAAGATCAGTATTTATGCACAGGTTCAAATAAAAACATATGCAGTACACATATGCATTAGGATAGACATACTGCACCGTCCTATCAGACTCCAGTTGTAAAAAGACCACTATGTGCTCAAGTTTATGTGCTACAAATAGTTCTTTTTTATGTTCTCTTAAGTAATTCCACTGAATATATGGGCTTCCTGACACTGTAAAACGTTAAAGACTAACAATTTTTCTTTGCAGAGCCACAGTGATTAACTCATTCCAGCACGTACCTTTTTTTAGTTTTGCAGTTCAGTGTTTTAAAAAAAGATTAATCTAGTTTTCAAAGGTCCAGAATACTGAGTAACTAGATAATCACAACATGCAAGTGATCAGCATCTTTGAAAACATCTGTTTTGATTTATTTGCTAATTCACAAAAAAAGTAAAATGCTGAAATCCTTACGGATGGCACATCAATAGAAATGTCAATGTTCTATTTTTTTCCTAATGAAAACAAGAATTTTGCTGTAAGTGTCCTCAAAGAACAAGATTACATACTCACCAAGGGCAATACAGTCTTAACTTAAAAGTTGTACCAAATTTTTATTCCTCCAAGCTCCAGTAATTTGTTAACCCACCTTAAAACAATGTTATGACAGAAAATGTTGAAAGCGAGCAATCATTTAAGCCCACCACTTTTAAAAATATTATTTCCTTCAAAATGGAAAAGTCTTTAGTTTTGGAACTTGGCTCTCAGAGCTAAAGAATCCGCAGTTGTTTGAAACAGTTATTGGTCTTTTAGGATTTGTCTCAACATATGTATTTCAGATTTAGCATACCACATACCGTTATGTTCTGACGCGAGTTAAATAGTTGATCCCTATTTGCATTCATACAGGGCAAGACTGCTGCAGAGTTCTTGCTCGTACAGCTCATCAAAGCTGCTTCAAAATCGAAACCCCTCAAAATGTAGTTACTAGATGCTCTGTCAACAATGATACTTTGAAAGTTCATAAAATGTACTCACAAGAGTATTCAAAAGCTCTCCTATTATCTGCAACAATAACAAATATATAAAACTGATTTAAACTGACCTATCAAGCACAAATTAATAAGCAGCTTGTGGAAAGCTCATACAAAGATCTGATGTTCATATTTTTTTCAAAAACTCTTGGCTCCTCCAACGAAGCCTGCATACTACAACACCTTGAATAACCTTGACTAATTGACTGGTCCTGGTCCTTTGTATAGACATCAGTTTGTTGAGTCTTTAGTATTTCTATCTAGATCTTCATCAACACTAGAGGAGGCAATAGCAAGTACCTGGCAGGCTGTCAGGAAAAAACTCATTCCAGCACTAGGATGTCACTGGGCACGCTTGCCATGTTTTAACTCTTTAGTCACAGTTTGCAAGAGACTTGGCACTGGGGAGGGGTGGCAAGGAATACTGAAAGTGGCATTTTACATCTGCAAAAGGAGGACACAATATTGCATTAAGAGACTGAATAAAGACTTCTAACAACAGAAGTCAAGACTATTTTCATTGTGCCTAAAACTACTGAAAACACCGTCTGATTACCATGTATCTCAACCTTTTGTTGTTGTGTCTCGAGAGCAGAAGAAAAAGTCCTACAGTCCTAGGCAGTACTAATGCCCAAAAACATGCCAGTGTGTTATTTCAGTGTTGTGATTCACTGTATAACTGAGTTTAAAGTTTAACACTCAAAACAAGTTATGCCATTACATCAGTCATATATGGATACAGACACATACACTTGATATACAAGTCTATAGAGGTATATAGGAACATAAAAAAGTTTAAAGAGTCAAGTACATCATCATCTTATCTCGAAAGTAAGTTTAGAAAATTAAACTATTTGAAATAATTAAACTATTTCATAGTTCATCCCTAAGATTAATATGCTACATTGAGGTGCTTTTTGTTTGTTGTTGTTTGTTTTTTTAAACCAATGTATTATTTTAAAAGCAAAATCCTATTTGAACCTTTGTGTTCCACAACAAGGCAACTAACCGCTAGCAGGGAAGCTTCTCACTACCTCTTAGTAGTACTAAATTTTCCTTCAGATTAACAGCTTTAGTTTTATTAAATCAGCCAATACTTGACGTGATATTGGGCTGAGAATCCACAGAACCTTTCATCTGACAGTAAATGCACACGATACATACGCTCTGCTAGCTAACCTGGATGCTGGCGCGACTACACTTCAACAGTACAGCATGGTAGTCTGCTCCCAGCAAAGGACATCTGGCATCACTAGAACTGTCAACCATTTGTGTATTTACAGCTTTTTGTCCAACAAACATAGCTATACATTTAAGCCTCTGGTTAGAAACAATATAGGCTGTCATGCTTTCAAATTTACCACAAAACTACACATTGCTCACCAAAAAAAAAAAAAAAATTGAGTAAAAATTGTTGCAGCTGCCAGACTATTTGAATTTAAATTTGTGTCCACGAACTGTAACAGTTTTAAAGAGTTTACCATCAGTAAATATAATTGCACACATTTTCTGATTCCACACTGCTGAATCAGTCTAGTGTAGTATAAAATATTAACCCAAAACAGAACAGTTTAGAGAAATTTCATTCTACTTTGAACAAGTTTTCCAACAGTCACCATAAATATGTTGATACCAAAATAAATGCTGTTTCCAACACCAGCAAGTTATATTTTTAAAAATTAAATCTGATAGCAATTAAAGCTAGCCATGTGTCTCATACTTTCCCAAATCTTTGATATTAACGTTAGCCTACAAGCCATTTAATGCCTCTGGCAGCTGGAGATGGGGAGAATTCAAGAATGCAGGGTAAAATATAGGCTCTATTCATTAATTCAGTATAAATTTTGCCTCAGCTGGCATATCAGTTTTCATGAAAATCTAGCCATATCTGTGCATTTCAACATGGTGAGAAATTTAAGTAGCCTTGAAATCATGATGCAGCCAAAGGCATTCACATACTACACTTGCGGCAGCACACCTATGCCTAAGTCGTAAGCAGCTGTGTGAAGCCGGCGAGCGAAGGCTTTCCATCTGCTCCGTTTCCACTGTGGCACATCAGCGGGGAAGCAGAGGCAGTTTGGAGCAGGATTCAATTGCCCTGCAAGCCTTCACCCTGGCAGCCTCCAACGGAAGAGCTACTCCCAGAAATCTTTCCTTCATCGCTCTCCTAAATTCCCTTTCTCTTCATCTTATAACAATGAACCCAGATCTTTGGACACCATTTTATGTTACTACATTTTTTTAAACAGTCTGTAAAAATAGAACTCCCTGATTTCTGTCTTCCTCCTCATTCTGAAAACTGCTTTAAAAGGCTAAAATCTTTAGCCACTTCAGCTTAATTTGTCCTTCTTCCCCTACAGATGTTTCTGATGTCCCCCTCTCAGCTCAGCCAACTACTCAGCTTTTTCTTCGTGTCATTACTGGTTTTTTTTTCTCTCCACCTTTTTATCCTTTTCATTGTCAAGCATTTTTAGAAAAGATTATGTTAAAACTGGCAAGCTGATTAAAATGCATTAGTAGTAAATAAAGGGAACGCATGAAAACAGTAAAAGCAAGGATAGCATCTTTTACTGTTCAGATGATGGCAAAATCATCTTGGAAGTTTGCATTGCTTGCAGGGGTGTCACTTCCTGGGAGATAATCCATATGGACTATGGAGCTATCATATCAACATAATATTCTAGCAAAATATTTCTACCAGTATTCAGTACATCCACATCAACAGCATGCAGCTTCAGAGGTTGAGATAATTCTTAAAGAATCACAGAATAAACTACTAAAAATGCAGTTTGGAAAAATACCTAACATTATGAACAAATTTCATATCTTTATTTTGTATTATTACAAAACAGAGAAGAAAACACCAAAACTGGGAATATTTTAAAGGCCACGTGAACTTACAATTTGGTTAGTAACAAATGTGTTGCTTTTTTTTTTAATTAAAAAACCTCACATGTATTCAGTTTTACAGACTTGTAATACTGGAAAAACTGTACTATCTGGCACAGCATTAGCTCCTATATGTACTCAAGAAGAAACTAATGTAAGCCCTGCACAATTTTTCTTTCTATAATTTACAATATTCGAATTCAAGAACTGCTTCTGACTTTCATTATATTTAAGCAATCTCATACAGTTTTACTTGGTGGCCAAACTTGGCCCATAAATGTGATGTTCCCGCTGACAATACATGAATCAAAAACACCAACTCTGCTTTGCACATTCATGGGCTAGTTTTTAAAGACAAACAGAAAAGCACTTTTAAACTTGTCAGCTAAGCAAGCTTGATACAAGATTGAGAGGAAAGAAATCTGTAACAATTTTATGATGTTTTTCACACTAAAACAACATCTAAATCATAGTGATGTCATCTTGGCTCCACCAAAGTCAGCAACAAAGCTGCCATCAACTACTGTGAAGCCAGGACTGCAAACTTAAATCTTCCTAAAAATATCAGATAAGTGAATGCCAGATCTCGCTGACTTGCTTTACCTGCAAAAGTACAAGTCATCTTACTCAGTCTTCAAACTCTATTTGATGGGCTTACACACAGAGTTCAAGCAGACTTTCGCAAGACAGAAAATACTTAAAGCTTCAGATGCAGCCTAAAGCAGGAGCTCAGCCTTCTGTTCAAAATGGTTGCTTTAAGATAACTTTGACCTGACACTGACAGGACTATAAGCCTCAAGGGAGGAGTAGAATCATGCACATGTTATAAACAAGAAGTAATTATTATTATTATTATATAAAAATAAGGTTTCTGTATTGCTAATGGAGAGTGGAAGAGAAAGAAACATGTGCACACCTAAGTCTTTCTCCTCTGTCTTAAAGTTAAGAAGCCAGATCAGACTGGTAAGTACAAATATGATTTCAAAGTCACTTGATGAATCTAAATTAATTAAAACAAATGTTTTAAACAAAAGACTGCAAATATTGTAGCCATGCTTTTGATTTATCATAGTTTAAAGTCTGGTGAATGCCTCTCAAAACAGATTTAAGAGGCATGGCCTGTGTTCAGAAGAATATACAGGTTAAAATTTGGTATAACAAAAGCATGTATAAGTATTTGAAGGAAGCAGCTGCAAGGACATGGTCAACATTTACTCTGATCAAATGTGGCCCATCATGAACACTATACTGCTTTTGACAGTGGTCTGATGCCTGAGACTATATTAAAGAAAAAAATCATCAGTGCTTCCATACTAGTGTCTGAGCTTCCAATAGTCCATGACTTGGCAACTTTCCAACATTCACAGATGATGCATTTCTATTTACTAGTCCTCAATAAATTCTTTCACTTTCACCATTTTTAAGTCCAGGTTTACTTTTACTTCATCAGGATGTAACAGACACAAAAGTAAGTTAGGCTAGGGTTTTGTTTGAATGCATTAACAAAACAGAGTCTTAGCAGACACACTAAACGAAGTTGCATCCCTACCCTAAAGGTACATTTCTGTTAGGTTCCCACTAACTGACTTCCTAACTCCACGGCATCCCAGATGGTCCTCTCATGGACTAGAACAGTTTCAACTCATTACATGTCACAACACCAGTTTATGCAGGTAGGGTGAGAGGAAATCTGGTCTATCCACCAAGAAACAACAAAGGTAAGAAAGTCCAAATTTCTTTGTTTCTCTTTTTTAATCTAAGAGTGAGAGTAATAGCAGAAATATAGGGCTCTGATTAGAAACCACCTGTATTACAACCAGGACAGAAAGCACAGTTTGACATAATAATTCAAAAAATACTTAAATACCTATCATCCCCATCAGGAAATACCATAAAGAAAGTGCAAGAAATAAATAATTCTGTTTTCCCTTCAAATGCAAATTTTTATTTAAAGAAACAATTTACTCCTTGCAGCAGAAAACAAATTGGGTTTAACAAGCAGTATTATTTAACAGCAAAATATTAATGGTGTATATCATATTTTACTATAGATTTCCTGGGATAATGGAGATAACTGAGCTTTATCACACATCATAATTATTAAAGTGTATTTAGAGCATCATATGCATTAACTAAGCACAGTAAAACATGTTTTTAGAGACTTTTTAAACACACAATTTTAAAATCATGATTTTTTTCCCCCCACTTTTTGAAGCCCTTTTCTTTCTTTATTCAGAGAGTATGTCCATGACTATTACTTTTGGACATACTAGCATTCTTTAAACAATAAACCAAGCAAAATTGTCAGCATCAGGCATCAGTCATTGCACATCCCCCTGCTGTTCATCTCAGCATGTTCTTGAGACTTCTGAAATATCAGAAAGCATTTGGCCAAGTAGTAATTAAAAAAAAAAAAAAAAAGAGGCAGGTTTTGGAAGGACACAAAAGGTTGCATGATAAAGAAAAAGATCCAGAGTAGAAAATCAGCCCAGAGTAGACCCTAACAAATCTTCCAAAATTCAGCTATAGCATACTAAACAGCTTCAACTGCACTTATTTCCATGGGGGAAGGGGGAGAAAAGAAAGGTGCGTAGAGGTAGGGTTTAGCGAGATTATAGTCAAATCCCTTAAACACAGGAACAGGGAGACAAAAAAAGCAAATAAAACCAAAAACAACCCTCCCTCCCCATGGTAATAAACAAACACACACATACACATACCCCAATTCTAAAGATTATTCTTTTCATCTAAGAGAAATTTAACATGGACCCAAGGTGTGTGTGTGGGCGGGGGGGCGGAGGGGGAGAATCACTGCACTGAACAGCCTGTTTAAAATAAGAATCAAGTGCAGTTCCTTATATACATATTTTTTACATTCCTGACTTGAAATCTCCCTCTTCATTTTCAAAATCCTGCTGTTACTTCTTGTGCATAGAACTATGTGATCTAGAATAACAAGCACAGGGGTGGAAAGCAGGGATCTCCATACTGTAATCTCAGCCAGATCACCTATTTACCAAACACCCTCAAGCAAAATTACTAACTTTAGGTGTCCCTAAAACAGCAACAAAAATATTGGCAGACAGAGAGAGTGTATGCATAACAGCAACATGAGATGTAACCTCTGAATACAGCCTAATATTGCAATGAAGAAGGTGAAAACTATGGAAAGCTACATATCTGCACTCCCACTGCCTGCAGTCAGTGATAGGAACTGGACTCTGATGTGGAAGGCAAGGGAAGGAAGAGAAACTGAGACAGTATTTTTCTTCTCCTAATTTATTAAAGAAGTGTCAAAACTAAATAGTCTGCATTCAGAAATAACACTGATAACTAACTCACAGAGGGGATAGTCTAGACTGCTACAAATATTAAGGCATGTATGATATCATCTTATTTTTTTCCTCCTTTTTCAAGTTAACATTGTAGCAACCACGCTCAGAGGTGAATACCAATTTTTCAGATTCATATATAATATCTGTTTGGATTTGTTCTTTTTTGGAGGTTGCAGATGGAGGGGAAGAAGGCGGTAGTGGGACTTTTAAAAATTATTTTACCTGTGGTGTTTCATATAGCTAAATTAACTTCAGGGAGAAAAGTTTATGTTTAAAGTCTGAAATTAAGCATCTGTTGAGACCATAATTAATTATCTTATTTGATGATTTCTTGAAATAGATACTGTAGACTTAACAAATAAGATCTGGAAGAAACACGCAGTCCCCCTTGGCTTGCGTACCTGTGTCACTTCCAGATCGAGTTGATAATGCTGGCATGATTTAGTCTGTAGAGTATCACGCAGGAACGTCAGACTAGCACTCTGCAGCCAGAAGGCAGAAGTTAATTTCAGTTTCACTGCTTGCAGCCAAGTTGTCTACGAAGATTTACGCTATCTCACAGTTTCTCCTAGAAAGAAGAGAAACAGAATTTTACAATTAAGAACATCGTTAAACTCTAAATTACTGCAGCTAACCAAATCCAATCATAATCACAAAATAAGCTTTTGATTTAAGACTCTCAAAACAAAGTGCTTTGTATTTATTTATGACTGTTAAGATTATTTTTTTTCCCGGGTGAAACAAGTTTTGTTTTCTTCAGTCTAGCCTATAATCCCATTCTGCTGTAGAAATAATTTAACACATTTCTCTCATGTAAATCATACTCTAGCATGTCAGGTATTTTGGAAAGAAAGCCTAGGGTTATTTTATTAAAACAGTGAATAATTTAAGTCACTCAAATCTTGCTACTACTTATCCCAGGAAAAAAAAAATTGCTTGGTAGCACAGTAATTTATTCAGTGTTTCTACTTAACCTCCTTTCAATTCTTTTCAGTTCATTTAAGATCTGACATGCAATTCTAATTTGCAATCTGGAAATATAATCTAAATTTTAACTGAAGTTGTAAAAAGCAGGACTGGGGCAAACACTTCTTTAAGGTAATCAGCAGTTTGTGGAGTTGATGGAGCCATTATCATGCAGATGAAGTAAGGAATTTTTCTGTAATTCATTACTACAAAGTCATTTTTTTTTTTTAAACATTTTTTAATAATTGCGCAGGCCTACTGATACCAAATTTTGGGTCTTTCTTTTAACCAGTTGTTAAGGAAAATTCAGAGCAAAAGTAACAACTAATTTCAAATAGAAGCGAACGTATTTAAGTGTGTTAAAATATGAAACTGGGACACAAACTTGTGAAAAGAAATTAAGAGTTAAGACTGGAAATGTTTACTAATAGCATGGCAGGGGCTAATGTGTTTGCAAGGAGAAGGAAGGGAGAGGGGGGAGGTAGAAGCTAACAGAAAACAAGGGTTTTCTCCAGATTTCAGTAAACAAAAAGGATCCTTGGAGAAAGCAAGCAGCATAATTCTGCTTTAGCATAAGAAAATAAACAAATAGAAGAGCATTTTGCTGCTGCTCTTGCTGGTTTGGTTTTTGTTGGTTTGTGGTGGGGTTTGGTTGGTCTTTTTTTTTAAACACATTCATATTAATCAGAATGACTTTTGAAGTCATCTTGGCTCTGAAAGTGCGTATTTTGGACACATTTGTACTTGGCAACAGTCTTGTCGAAGAGTAATATACAGGTGCTGTAAACACTGTATGCAGTTCAAAATACTGTTTTTCACCAAAAAAAAATCCCCACATTTCTAGAAGTATTGCAACATATTAAGGGCCATCCACAAGATTTTCTTTAGTAATTTTTAAATCAATTCTTAGATATAAGCCAGCTGTTAACTCATCCCTAGGCATAAGCCTATAGTTTAAATAGTCTGGCAACTTTTAAAAGTTCCTTTTGTTTTTCCTGTCCCCTAAGTGTTTACCCGAAGAAAGATTTTGCATGTCAGCTTTCAAACTCCAGTGAATCTGTTTGTTTTTTTTAAGGCAGCAAACACAGCAGAAGTTACAGCCCCAGATAACTTCTACGATGAAAAGGACCAAATAAAACTTAAAAACCTATCTATTAAGATTGGTTTAGAGTTTGGGGGTTTTTTTAGTTATAAAAGTTTGTGGTGAAGAAAAAAAGTAAGTTTTCACTGAAAAAGCATCAGCTTCCAAAAAAATATTTTGACATTCATCAAATCAGCACAAAGTCCATCAGCTTAAAATTTAAAACAGAGATAAGGAAGTATTTCAGAGTGAAAGCTCATCTTATGATGACAAAGTTATAAAACATCTATCTGCAAAACTAGTCAGGGTGCAGTTTAAAAGAAAAAAAAAAAAAAGACATCGTAGTCAAGGACACGCTGTACCAATTTAGAAGGAACGTATTTACTTTGCATTGATTCTTCCTGTTTTCTTTTTAACACATACAAGCGCCATAAAGGAGAAGTAACATTCTAAGCTCACTTACAGTCAGTCCCCAGCATGAGCACATCACTACAGCTGTATGAAGGATGGAAGCATTTTTAGTTTTCACACATGTAAGGAACTAGTTAAAACAGAATGATTTACTATTAATGTGACATCTTTAATTTATATGCATCTTAAAATACTTTCATCTATTAAAAAAAAAAAAACCACCACAACCACCAAACATGCAAGGCTTTCTCATTCTCGTTATAGGTGCATTATTATTAATGAGAAATTCAGGTTCCTTAAAAAAGTTCACTGTGAAACATGGAAAGTCTTGTTGATCTACATACATGTCATGTATTTAGACTTGATCAGTTTCTTTATTTTTATTTCACAGTAAATCATTCAATACAAAAAAAAATTCAAACTCCTTATTATTTAAGAAACTTATATACTGCATAAAGTTATTCCCCCAGATCCTAAATATATATTAATGAAAAATAAATGACCTGATGAAATCCTTACCAGTAAAATGCTTAATATTTTGCTGGAATGGAACGGGGAATTATTTTTTTTTCTTTCTTTCTAACTTGCAAATTAAGCTACATTTTTGTAGTGATGATGTTATTTTCTTTGGCTCCCTTTATTTAAAATGCTTTGGAAGTTTTTGCCGGAGCCCAGCCATAGGCATTGCTGACTGCTGTATGGAATCGATTTGCTGCAACACAGAAATACCAGCTGTTACAGTATGTCCTGAGAGGGATTACCGAATATTCTTAAATTGAAGTTCAATCCATCTTTCCATAAAAATTAGAAGCCAACGCCAGGAACGTAACAGCAGTATCAAGTGCACCTGAGGCATTTACAATACCCAGCAGGACTGTTACAACCAGCCTTTAAAAAGGGCTTATTTTTGAAATTTCATTATTCCAGTTGTACCTTGCTTCTATATATCACACTGTATCGGGTTTTGCTGGCACCCGCCGTGCGGAAAGCGCGAAAGACGTGCAGCCCCGGCGACACGCCGCCCACTTTCCACCGGGCCCCGCGCCCCCCGCGCGGCCGCCG
>JAVKLA010000073.1:27592549-27627511 GCA_034782735.1 Sagittarius serpentarius
GCCCCGCCCCCCCCCTTCGCCTCAGGAGGGTCCAACCTACACCCGCGCGCACACCCGCGCGCACACCCGCGCTCCCCGCCGTGCTTCGCAGGTCTTGCGAGCGCCGGAAAGGTACGAACGCGCTTTAATTTCTTCTGCTTTTAATTATTTAATTTCTTAAAAAATAATTATTAAAATTACATAATAGATTACGTAATTTTTATTATTTCTGCCTGAATTTACTTGCATAATGAAAGACGTTTCTATTTCTAGGGCTTTCCAGTTGAACGACACATATTAAAAAAAAAACCAAAAAAAACCAACACAAAACTAGATGCCTGCAAGAGGAACAGAAATGTTTCCCTTCCTTTCGATAACTCCTGCACACTATACAAGCACGCTCGCCGAGCCAGGCGCAGTTCTAGTTAGCTTCACTGCCAAGTTCATTAAGGTGACATAACTTATCGGGGTGCCAAATGCCCCAGTCATAAATAGCCAGGAGCGGGGCAGAAGCCTCCTGGGAACAACTTCCAAAACTGCAAAAGCCTAGAATTACAGCTCTCCAAGGGAATCATTTTTCTGCATATCCCACAAATAAGAGAGGCCCCTTACCAAGGGATGAGGGGATAAATCTTGTTCCCGATCACCCCTTTTGTCAATACAGGAGGACAAGTAACCACAGACAGAGGCAGTCAGATAAAACAAGAGGGTGGGAGGCAACCGAAGAGTGCCAAGATGAACAGCCCTCCACGTAATTTTAGCTTTAGTAGCTTCTTTCTAGCATCCTCTGTTGCTTTTGAATGGAAGTGACTCCATTAGTCATGCATACATTTTATTTTAGCCAAGTTTGTTTCTCTACAAAAGATGAGGTAGGAAAACTGATTCAAATTCGTCTTTATGGCAAGCATCACGCATTTGGAGACAGCACACATGAAGTCTTGGTTCTACCTCTGACTCCCCATCCAAACCTCAATAAACTGCATAGTATTTATTTCAGAAAGGTTATTTTACAAGTCACTTAATATTTTTGGCACTTTAATGAACATCCATTGATTTTCTTCACATTCAAAAAGCAGGCTGAAGCCTTTTGACTGATTTAAAACAGGTAAAAACATAAAAGTATGAACCTAGCGATGTTACAAATCAGGAGGGAGGGAAGGGAGGCCGGACTATAAAAGCAGGTTGTTTGATACAAGAAACACTCAACCTGTTTTTCTAAAGGATGCTACAGTTATGAAGACTATAACCTTGATTTACAGAACTAAAGCAGCATGCCTGCAAATGGTATTTGAACTACCAGATAGAGATTTCATGTGGAGACAGGAAATTTGACAGCCATTCAGTCTTGCATTCATCATGGGGCCTCAAGTAATTGAAAGACTAGGGACATGTATACAAGTCTCCAAAACCTAGTCATTACAGGAAATTGCCGAAGGAGGTTTTCTAGACTGGAAGAAGTAAATCTGTTTTGGTAGACAAAATCTGAATTGAAAATGGTGGTCTACTCTTTTGGAAGTTGAAATGTAATGAGACCTATTGAATCCTTAAACTCTTCTGAGGAAGTTCCCACCTCCTCAATCACAGGGGCTCCGACAGGCTACTGGAACCTGTTTGCAGCTCCTGACGGGCTTCCAAAGCTGTTCAGCCACCCTTACAGGCAGTACATGTTGTCAACAGGAACCTTCAAAAAAATCTTGGAACTGGAATTACTGCATAGAGGACAGGGCACACAAACGTGATGGGACTTCAAAGGCACTGCAGAAGCAACAAGCTACCTCTGACTCGCTCAGCTGTGGATATAATGGAAGTGAAAAGAATGGCAAAAAACTCTGGGTATAGAGTCCAATTAAAAAAAAAAAAAAAAAAGTAGTAATATCTATGGCAACTACCAAATGTTATTAACTAATTCACCAACATAGAGAACATGGACTGTCCTAAATTGAAAAGGACACAGCTGCCTTCACTAACTTTCTCCTGGTCTTGCCATCGTATCAGTCTTCAGCCATCAGAAGAATTTAAGGCTTCTGCATAATATTTTTCTGTATAATGTTCTATCAGTGCTCTCCATTTTATTTAGCTTACATAAATTTTTAGCTTACACCATGGGGATGTTAGAAACAAGCTCACTTTGTTAAAAGGCTCTCAGAGTAATAGATGAGAAGGACACTCTTAAGCAGGCATTGAGAATGTATAACTGCTTGACTTTTTATACATTTGTCAGGACATCTTTAACAAATACTCAGTTTGGAAAAACCATACGTCTGAACTCATTGTATCTTGTAGTGTGCCGTATACTTCCATGGCTCAAATTTAATTGTGAAGCCCCAGTGCATCAGAAGAGAGATCTCTCTGATTTCTACGGAAAATTTTTTACAGATGGAGGAAAAAAGATGATTTAAATGATAAAACCCACAACTACTATTAAAAAAGAGAGCATTGAAGAAGTCGTGTGCTGAAAAACATTAAGACATTAGAAGTTAATCCCCATTAGTCTGTGGTGGTTATTTCTGAGAGTCCTCAGGTCTCACTATAATGAGCAGTTTGATCAACACCAGAACAAAGCAAGGCTGATTTCCAGTGGCCTTCCCGACTATGGTGTCTAGGCTACATGTTCGGGCCTTTATAATTTTATTCTCTTCCTCTTCAAGGATGAGCTCCCACTAGGCCCTTCCCTTACTGGATCATTAACAGAAGACACACAACTCCAATCACTACCTGACCACCCATTTCCAAAAACATGCCAGAAACTCATATACTGAGATCTTTTCTGTCATGTTTGACTGAATTTGTTCAAAGGGCTCAGAGGAGAGGCAGGAGAGGGAAAAGAGAGCATAGCGTAAGATTTGCTTCCTTCACAACTTCAGCAATAAATAGGTTCCTCCTCCTGAAGAGCTTAACCTGTGTCAAGTGGAAAAATCTCACTTACCTAGACACCCCAATAGCAACACTGAAATTGATATGCTGATTTCTTCTTTCAGACTGTTTTCCCGCATGATATTCCTTCACCCAGATGGGGACCATAACACAAAACCTGTTTGTCTAGATACCACCTTTATATGAACTCTCTAAATACAACTGTGAAGTACATTCTTTCAATGAGCCAGTCTAATGTAGAACAAAAACAGAAATCAAATATAGAATGTATTAAAATATAAAATATATTGTAGGTAGTAGAGTTTATATATTAATTATAATCTATTGTACATTAGAAGTTTTAGACAGATCCTTGCTGCCTTAAAACATAGCTATGCTACAAATGAAATACATTCAATAAGCAGCAATATTGCAAAAGTGGCAAGACTCGTTGCAACCTGCACTTGTCCTGTCTTTAACACAAAAATCGCTACATGAGCTCTGTCCAGACCCAGATGTTAAATGTCAGTGTTGGAACTGAGCACATTCCTTCAAATGCATACACTAAAGCTACCAGTTTAATTAGAAACAGCACCACCGTAGTCAATGTCAGATAGCCTTAGACAGATCCCATTTTCTGCAAATAAAATGTACCAACTGACAGAATAATATCAGTTTAATGAAGTAGTTCAATAAAGCTATTCATTAAAGCGTGACCTAAACTATGTCTCAGATCAAAGGTTGCTCTTTCGGTTTGAGTTACTGGTTTGGGCACACTTTTAACACTTTTCCCCTAGCTGCAAACCATTCCTTTTCTTGAAAAATACCTGTCAGCAGGGACCACAGCCTTTCCATTAATTACCTGCACAGACAGTTTTGTCCTGGCATGGTTTCTTGACAGTCTGTTTGAAAAATGTAAGTAACTACAGTAAATGATAAACCTTACCAGCCCCCCAAAATACTGAAAGAATTGACAAATTTAACATTTTCTATAAATTAGAAAGTTCAGCAAAACCTGCTGCAATGAGTCATCTCACAACCTCAACACTCCCTAACAGACAATTACACATGCTTTGCAAAGGGCTCTGCAACTCTAATTTTAGAAATATACTCCATATTTTAATAGTATTATAATGCAGTTTCATCCCACATCTACAAAAGCTGATGGAAAATCTCTGGTAGAAATAAAACCAGGATTAAGGCCATGCTTAATAAAATAGTAAATATTTATATTTGTTTATTTATTTAAATAGTTTAGCCAAGTATTTGTGTCAATAGCATAATATACTTCATAGTCCTGTGGCTCAACAAAACATGCATGCACGAATTCTGAGGTCTGTTAAACAGCCATGTCCAAATATCATCCTCAGAAATATATAAAATATTCAAAAACTATTATTTCAGTCAGAAACATCCACTACAATGTTAGAATGTTATTGTTCAAACTCAAAATTTTGTACACTTCTAGAGCCGAATAAGTCACAAATATTTTACAATGCTTCCGTATTTTATTACAGAAGTTTTGACCACCCCTTCTCTTTCAGGTTAACTAATCTTCTGAACACTTCTCCTTTGTTCAGCCTAACCTTCCATAATCCACTTCTGTCAAAATGCGATGATTTATTTTTTTGATGGAGGAGAAGATGGGTAAAGGAAAGAGATGAATGAATGAATAATTAAACAATATGTATTCTTTTTTCTGAGAGCAAAAGTGGAATAAACCCCACTTTCTTAACATACATTTTTATCAAAAAAACCCTCACTACAATAATTTTCATTTTAATCAGTTTCAGATTGCTGTCTTTAATGTGAAGTTTTAAAATTTAATACGAGCAATCTGAAAAGTATATGCCTTTAGCTCAATTTTGGAAAAAGTTTTGATTTATTAAGTGGTAATTTATTAGTTGCTTCTTGAGCATAAGTAACAAAAAACTTCCTTATGTGTACATGCGCAGAGTAAAAACTAAGTACCACACATGGAGAGAGAGCTAGTCAGAAGAAATAAGTGTATTTGATTTCCAGAAGTTTACAAGCTTTGCAAGCCAAATTTCTCTGGGATGCTAACTTTGTAGAAGAAAACAAAGGTGAAGCTGGATAGCCAGACAATGACACGTTCCAGAGCCTCTGCACATCAAGCACACCAGACGCTCCTTGCAGTCTTCTGTTTCTCCCTGGAAGCTCCCTGTAGCCATTCTTCATCCTTGAATTCTCTGATTCCATATAACTTCCAAATGCCACTGCAAAGCTCTCCTCCTGCTTCACACCCTCTCCTCCTCCTCTTCTTCCTCCTTGGCAAGTTCTGGGAGCACCACTGCATCCAGCCTACTGTGTGTTTTGTCACGCAGGACACACTTCCAGTTTTATTTTCATTACCTTCATTTTCTCCATTTCCCTCTTTCTAGGAGTGAAGCTGCCCCCTCTGAGATCTTGCTGTCCCAATTCCACCTTGCAGTTTCTTGCTTCACATCCACATCTATCTCACCCTTTCCCTGGGTGACACTGCTACGTACTCACTATTCTTACCATGAATTCATGATCCTCCACTAACAAAACTTGCCTTTACCCCTCCCTTTACAAACATCCCCACCGCCTGACACTTTGCTTTTACTTCCCTTACAGTTTTCGCTTTCTCCTGTCTCCATTTCCATTCCTCTCCCACCACTGTCGCAGGCCTAATGACCGTCTATTTTTCACACCATTGCTTTCAAAACCTAGATTCACTTTCCCAAATCTATTCTTGACCAGCAAGTCCTTGCTTTACTGCTCTCCAAATATCTCCTTTGATTCTCTTCCCCTTCTTGTAGAACATGGATTAGCCTAGTTCACACAGGCAAGAAACCTTAAGTTTGACACATGCAAGCAGTCACAGATAGGAACAGATCAGATGGGGAGATATTTCTGCCTGCAGCTCTGCACCGTCTCCAGGCTGGAACACCACCATCAGAGCAGGAATTTCCCATGTTCTCAGTTACATATAATCAACGCTCAGTAACATCTGGAATACTCCCTAAAAATTTTGGAACCAATCATATATATAGTTCCCAAAGTTATACATTATAATTCAAAAGAGATACAGTTAGAGTTCATCTTTACTGCAACACTTTAAGCTTGATGTACTCTGAGTACAGTCACTCTGCACATTTTAGTTATGTACAAATTTAATTAGCAGAAAATAGATCAATTAGAATTAATTGTAAGTTCTGTCTTGCCAACCTATATAGCCCAAGTTACATTCCCACTGCAATCAGAGTGCCAGCCTCTGAGATTCAAGTCATACTTTCAAGTTTAAAAGCCACTCAATTCAAATCTGAGATTCTGATGCATGAAGAAGAGTCAGATTTAAGGGAAGGGGTAAACTGTATGTTAGGTTCACACTACAGGGAAGACAAGCTCTCAGATCTCACTGCACTTGGCCAAAAAAATCATATTCAAGCTTTATGGGAAAAAAAAAAAAATCAAAATGATAAAATGTTAACAAACACAAATGGTAACAGAACTTAATTTGGCAGTGTTACCTACATGAAGAATTTGTTCTGTTTTTCTTGTTCAACTCACAGCTTGATACATTACCTTGTCTTAATGTATACCAGCAAAACACAGGCTATGCAAAGAGTCCAAGTTGATGTTGCTGTTGGAAACTTCATGTTTGCATTTCCTGGATTTTGCAATTTTAACGAGATGAACAATACTGCATTGATTCTATTTTGGCATTTGCTACAAAGACCAAAGTATTTTTCTTATTTTTCCTGAAACTGTATAAATCAGAGCTAAGCAGTTTGATAGTGAAGCTTTGACATTTTTTGTTATTCATAGTGGCCTCACCAACTTATATAGCTTGCAATTTATTAGGTAATGACAAAGGTGGTGCTATACAAATCAGTAAGCATACCTGCTCCAGCAAGTGTAGCTAAATAAAGGTGTAGAAACATTTAAAAAAAAATCTGATGCTTTGAAAAATAAAATATTGCAAATACAAAAGTTTTGATGAAGCAACGGAAAAAGATTGTACAGTAAAAACGTTTCTTTGAGATAGTGTCATTGAAGATTCCCTAACAGCACTGAACAAGTTAAAACAGGAATGTGCATTGTTCCTGTACATGTCATATACTCCCTTATGCTCCTATGAGAGGGTGTAACCAGAGGGAGTTAAATCTTCCCTCTGAATTCAAAAGCTAAAATACCTAGAAGTCCAAAAAATAGAGGGATAGCAGGTAACTGAATTCAGCTAAGTGCAGCTACTTGAGGAACCACATACACTGTACAAAAATTACAGTCACTGCAAAGTAGCTGGTCTCTTCAAATACATATTGATGTGTGTTCCTTCCATTAGTATTCCTGAGATAGTAAGATAAGGAACTGAACAGAGGCTAGGGCTTATTTGGCACTCTTGTCTCCTATTTTGACAGATGATTTAAAGGCACAACACCGATAGAGGTCAGTTGAATACTTACTTTTCATCATCCTGCATTCTCAGAATTAAGAAATTCACTGGATAATTATTTATTTACTAAACAGCTAAGGTAAGAGATCTGTCCTTAGTGCCACCTTTTCAAGTCAGGTTTCTACCCTTGGGAATGATGCTGCATGAAACTCAGGTGCTGCCCTACCAAATTCAAATATCTACATAACTCTAAGATTTCTCTGAGGATTTGCAACATTGAAGAGGCTATGAAAGGAGAACGACTGAACAAACACAAACAGCAAGAACGCCTCCTCTCTCCTACTGCTCCCTGGATGAAAGGGCTCACAATATATACATCAACTGTAAAGCCCTTTCAGTGTTCTTAAAAGACCCCACTTCTCCTTTCTAAACGTATGATGATTTATAGGGCTTTGTACCAAGTGACCATGAAGGACTTGCATTACTAGTAACAGTTGTGAAAAGCTAAGGTGGGACTTAAATGAAGAGATCATATTGGAATTGCAACTTACACCTACATTAACCATCGCTGTCATGACCATACCAGCAACACCACGCTGACAGAGAGCACATCTGCTGTCTATGATGGTACAGAACAAGGCTATACAAACATAGATATGGCACTTGGAGCAGAATCCAAATGGGCATCTGAGGGCCAAACCAAATTTTACCATGACTGCCAAGATACCAGAATAACATTTTTACAGGTAAGTATTCAAAATACGGTATTTTTTAATGTGATGAATTGAGAACGTTCCCATAAACTTTCAATTTAAAGCACTCTAAGCCAGAAGAGGGAGCTCCTGCACTTTTCAAATAAGTCAACATGGTTTTCGTCTTGTCTTTGGTAGTAACAAAGCAGGTGTCCTCCTCATCTCATGTCACACGCAGGTCTGCATCTGGTTGCTTGAAGAGCAAGTATATAGGAATAATCTAACATGAAACTTTAAGATATATAATGTTCTAATTATACTGGACTGATACAGATAAAAAAAACCCCAACAGTTAAAGTTTTATTTCCCTTCCTTGTAAAAGTGATTGTTTTCATATTATGTAAACATAAAGCTGAAATAATTGTCTACAAAATGTTAAATAAGAGAAATTAAATTATCTATAAACAATGACTCAATAAGTATGAAAACGCATTGAATTTCCTAGCAGTAAAGGGGTCTTCCTCCTGTCTTTAAGTTGAGTAAGTTGAACACGTCTTGTCTAGAATTACAAGAAATAAGGAACTGGATTTTGATAATTTTAAGAAAGCTGGGAAACTGGAAAAGTGCCAATTAAAACAAATATTTGCAATTTATTACTGCAGACTATCACTGCAGTTGTATTTCATCAATCAATCTTTTTATGGCGGTGGTGTTTTTTAAAACACCTCAATCCAGAATAGTTATTAATAAAGCACTTAATTTTCTGCTTGTTTAATGAAGATAAATGACAAGTATTTCACAGATTTTGTGGTCTGGTTCCTTACTATAAAGGCAATATTTACCCAAAATAAGAGGAGACCACAAAAAAGTCAAAGGGGACAAACCACAAGCCTTCATAGCATGCTTCATCAGAACAACGTTCCTTACACCAGAGTGATCACTGTGATAGCAGTTAAATTTTCTAGGTTGAGGGAAAATTCATGGAATAAAATGGATTGGATATTTAAAAGATCTCGCTACAATGAATTTCTAAGTCACTTCTCTTCAAAGTACACATACGTAGTGAATTGCTTGGTTTACAATTGGAACTAACACACCTTAATCCTGGAGATAACTTGTGTTGCTCTTTCGGTTTAAAATGTCCAAGACTGAGCTAGTCCTTACTTTTACCTGTAACAGTCTAGTAAAGAATGTCCAAGAAATTTGTTCCCATTGAAATAAGTTGATCTGTGAAAACTTCTCACGAGAAAGCATATGCCAGTTTGAAGAGGAAAGATGTCTAAGATGTAAGACACAATTTGTGGTGAATATAGGAAATCATGTATTTCCATATTCCACTAGTTCTGAGTTCCAGGTAAGTACTGCAGTTTCCCACTTCACATCACTTTCTGCTCTTTTTATCAAGATTCACAGCCTTCCAGGCTCCCAAGGACAGTGCTTTGGACCTTGATGTATGGTTTCTTTTTCCCCATGGTAAAAGTGACAACATTCTGGGTTTCTTCCCAAAGCATATGAAACAAATTTCTTCCGCTCCTTACTAATGACTGTATTAGCATTTCCCACACAACTCTCAGCTTAATCAGAAATATGAAACTTAGCATCATCATATTCCAGCAACCAATTAGCCATCTGGTCTGTGTAACTTCTAATTTGACAATCTTAATACTTGAACTAATGCTCTGTGCTTAAAAACAGAATTGATATACAGCAGAATCTACTCATCAGTGACAAAGCCAGTCTAACTGCAATAGTTTGTTCTACAAAATCTGGAAATTTGGCCTCATAATAGAGAAAAATGATGCTCAGAATTTTCCCATTGCATCTGCTATGACCTTCAACTACGGTGGTGAAGGAGGAGAGGAAGAAAAGCCATGAAGGTAAAAAGCAGGGCAAAAGCAGCAGTAATACTTGCTGCCAAATTTCACACCACTGTCAGCTTTTACAGTAAAGCGATATCATTATGTACTCTAAATTTCATACAGTTTCATAACTACTCTTCTCTCACTCATTGGTAGGCTTCAGATTTGTGGAAAATATTAGAGTATTACTATTTTTCGTGGTATATTATTTGTCAAAATATCACTGTCACAGTTCATTTCAGGTATGGCAATATGATTAAAGCATACTAAGAGGGCTTTAACATGCAACTTAATTTTCACAAATACTGTAATTGTTACTCATAACATTATAAACTAGTTTAAGCAAGCATTAGGACCTAGAAGTTAATTCCTTAAAAGTTAAGTGGATACCAGAAGATATTTCATCATTCTATAGCCCACCACTTTGAAACAAAACAAAACACCACCTTTCAACCAAAAGTAATATAGCCATCATCAGCAAGGGAGTGTCAAGGAAATGGAAGTACAAAAGCACATAAGCACTCTGGAAGAGCTTTTCAGCACGCTCTAAATTCTTGCATCCAACAGCCCAATGGAAAAAAAAAATCAATGAAACACAGAGAATATAACAACAACACATGTCCAGTGGTCTTCGCTCTTAGGCAAATGGACTAATGAGTTTGATTAGTGCTGGTCAGATAGAAGGTTTGTGTAGGATTTTTACTGGCTAACGTTTTGCCCAAAACTTCAGATTCAAATTAATTTTTCAAGAGGAAATTTCTCTTCATTTAAATGTCAAGCATAGATTTAAAAACATTATTTTCTTTCAGAATAACTCAGTTTTAAATACGTTGTTACTCAAGACATTCTTGAAGCCCAAGGCTGTGCTTCTCCAAGGTCAGCTCCTCTGGTCAAAGTCTCTGCTACAATGCCATTGCCTCTGCCTTGCCCCTAACTGGGAAAGTAAGGTGGCAGAGAGAGGAAGAAAGAAAACTCTTTTCACAGTTTTCTAGTGTCAAAACAAGTCAGAATAAGAGAGACTCATAATTTCTTAGCTTGTAAATACAATCCCAGCTTACTAAAGTAATAACTTTAAGTGCTACATTACACTATTTCAAGCAGAGAGTGTACACAAAACGAAACAGATAAATGATAATAACCAAATTCAAAAAAACAATAACCCAAGGGTTAATCACACACAAAATGTACAGGTAAGTACATATAAATAATCAAATAGTGCATTCTGAAGATCAGCAGAGTTTGCTTCTGTGTTGAATGTATACCATACATGCTGACACAAAAGAGGATGAACAAGAGTTGTTAATCTTCTCCCTCCTCTTCTGGCCACATGCAAAACACCCCTTCAGGCCCTCATGAACTACAAACTTACCAAAAAAAATCAGAACTAGAAGTTCTAGCTTAGAAAGCAATGCAAAACACAGTGTTGATAGGTGATTTTCAAAAATCCTCTTTTGTACTGATGTGCTCGAACAATATAGAATAACCGCACTGGGTATGGCCCAGCCTCTAACCTCCCCACAGTCATAGGCAACAGTAACAAAAATGTTTGCAGAATATCTAACTCACTAAGCACCCTGTGATAACACTATCACTTTTAGTACAAAAGCCGTAAAATCTACACTATGTCAAAGATCAAAGTTATTAGTAATGTCAGTTGTGCTTGTGCAAGTTACCAATGTGAAAATGCTCAAGTGTATGAAAATTATACCGCTGCTGCATAAGGAGGGAATTAAAAAAAGAGGAAGGAAATAAAAAAAAAAAAAAAAAAGCCTGTAGAAATAACAAAGCTTTTGGTTGTAAATTTAACTCTGAATAAAAGAATAACATGCACCAACTAGGCACTCAGTAAGTTCTCAGTGAGTTCTTCATAACCATTAAAAGCACCAAAACATGCTGTTCAACACTGGGTAGAGAAGGAGACGGGTTGAGTTTGAGCTAGCCACCACTTTCTTCCCTTTGCTTTTTGAGACCCAAGGTGTTTGACAACCCACCAGCATGAGCTGGTCAGCTTGATTCCTGAAGCCAAATGCCAGTAGCAGCCAGCCCAACCACCATCTCTTGTACCTGACAACATCAGAAAGCAGCCACCCTGCTACACGTAACCAGCCAGTTCTTGAGAGTGGCTTAGCAGGACTCCAAAGGCCAGTGATGATTCTTCACCCTCTTCACTGAATCAGGATAAGCAGAATCTGTGATAAGCAGTTATGCATGTTTAACTGTTTTTGTCTTATCTTTCAACCCCAAATAAACCCACCCTTGCCTGTGGGTTTAAGGCAATCTGCAAAATGAAGTCTTTATGTGTGCACTGGGGAAGATAAGAGTATGAAGCTAATAGGGAAAAATAAAAACTGTCCTGGCCCTCACTGAGAGCTAAAGAAGCCCTGAAAACACACTGCAAACAAGTATGACCAGTGAATTTGCTATCAAGTTTACTTCCAGACTTTGCTAGGCACCTGCAATATCCAATATTCTCACCATAAAATCTAGCTTGGAAGCGGAAGGTTGCTCTTCCTATAAAAATCCAGCGAGTACATCTTGAAACAACCTGTGTCCCCTGTTAGCATTGGAGGTACCCCACATCTAAGCCCATATTTTATGGTTACAAGTAATCATTCTCCCTCCCTTCCCACTTTCCCAAATATACTCCATCTCAGTCATTGTACAGGACAAACATGCTCACTGAGTATTTGCTTTGTCTTTACTGTCTGACATATTTGCCTTATTTGCTGCAAACCCTCCAAACACTGCTCTGAAGACAGGATGATCTTTTCCTTCTTCTGCATTTCCACACCACTTGCTTAATATACCACAAGATATTGAAAGATTACAAAATTTAATTCTCACTTTACAAAAAAAATCTAAAAACAAATGCGTTTCAAAAGACACCTGTTATTACATCATGGCCCAAACTGACAAAAAGTAAAAATCTATAAAAGTATTCATACAATATAATTGTCTAAATTTCAAAGCCTAACAATAGAATAAATTAAAATAGGCTCCAGTGGACAGAGTCTTCTGGAGTATCACACTGGATTACTAACAGCCTTTTTACACATGCAGAGAATATTTCCTCGATTTTAAATTACTCAACCAGCTCAATTCAATAACTCGCCTAAAATCCAAGTTACCAAGTAGGAACGTCAACATAGGAATGCTTGTTTTCATTTTCCTGTATCCAAATGAAACAGTAAGCATGACGGGAAGATCTGCTTATTCTGCTTTCTCAAAAGATAGTAAATTGGATGTATTCCTCTAAATTATCATGGAGATTAATATTTCACTTTTTTAAACGAAACTGTTTGCATATATACTAGATAAATGCTCCCACAGAAATGCATACCTAAATTTTAATTGATATATAAAATTATTTATTACATTCTTTATACTTTCAATTCAGCAATGACTTACTGGCTACTTGCATGGAAATAAAGAGCAAAAATATTATTATATTAAAAAAATTAGGTTTTCCATTATCCTCAGCAGAAGTACAAAAATAGGAAAATTAATGTTAAGCTATCCAACTGCTTAAATAAAAATGTATAGAAGTACCCTGTATAGCCCTGCTAGCAGAAAAGTGGTGTTAACTAACAGGAATTAATGTCTTCAGAAAAGGCCAAGATATTCCAGGGCAAATAAAATTAGAATTTACTTGAAAAAAAATTTCCAGATTCTTACATAAATTGCTGTCACATCTAGTTATTACAGAACAATTTCAAAATATTAATGCAAGAGAGCATCGGTGTACTTAATCGCCAAGTTCAAAGAGAAGGCACAGATGGGCTTAGGTCAGGAGTACTGATTAACCTGTACTGCCATTTTTGAGATGGTCTAATATTTAAGGGCATTTTAATGAAGACCTATATGTGCAACAGCACAGTTAGGACTAACTTGAACCTCTGCTGAAAAGAGAGAGAGGACTTATGCAAGCCAGCTTCCAAAGACTCACACTGGGAACTCAAACACAAGTTACGTCTATTTAGCAGCATCTCTTGAAAAGTTTTAAATTACCTAGAAACACTAATTAAAGTGTGATTAAGCTCACTAGAACAACTCAATTACAGTTCTCTGTTCCAGTTATCCACTGCCTTAATGATACCTGACCTTCCCTTTCCCACAACCCTTTGCGGTAGCTAAGCCTTACAACTTCAACAATGACTGAGATTGAGGCATCTGTTCAGAGACCATATTGTGTCATGTAGGACCATCAAAACATTTATACAAAAAGAACTAAATTAAGCTATAAGTGCAGATTTTAAAACTGCTCAATTTTAGTGCACCTGGCAACAATTTTAGTGATACTCTTTCAAATTTGGTTGTGAAGAAACACATTGCCCCGCAGTCTTCATATAAAAACTACATAGGTTATCATGACAAATCATCAACACCTACATGGTTCATTAGCTGAATGAACCAGAGCTTTCTGAAACATTGCACAAATCTTTGCCACCAGAGCTTACGGTAACTGGCAGCAGTCATTTGCCACCACCTACAGAGAGCAGCAGGAAGAGGGCACTACACTTGGACTGCAGGAAAACCAGCATTACCAGCTCTGCAGTATATCCTTAGAGACCATCTAAGCCCATTGATATTTGGCAGGCCATAGGCACAAAGCTAGCTTAGTAGAAAGAGCGAAATACAGTGTAATCTGAAACATAAAACCACGAAATTTTCCTGGCCTGCTGCTAAACAATACACAGATATTCCAAACTTGTTTAGTGTAAATCTCTCAGTCTCCACAGCTCTCCTTGCACTAGAAAGGAGAATCTTTCCAAGCTGAAGGGAGAAAATGCAATTTTTTTCCTGTATTTCCAGAAGATAATACAAATCAGCCTAACACCAGAGGGAGGGGGAAGATCTATATCCAGGTTTGTTTATGTGCCATAAATGTGCTGTCTTATTTGTCAGCACACAATGTTCTCCCCACTTTCAAGAAACTGCATGTTGTCTTCAAAAGACCAGATCAGAAAAAACAAGTCATAGACAATCAGCAGAAAGAAAATCACATGTAAAGTTATGAAAGGACCAAAAAAAAACCAAGGTGAAACTTGTTGTCTTACTAATCTACAGTAAGGCACTGGGAGGCTGCCAAGTTAGTTAATCCAAATACACAAACAAGTTAATGATGACCTGAGGGGGCAACACTGGATTTACACATCGAAGGAAACACCATGTAGGAAAAGGTTAAGAAACTGCATGTATTTCAGAGCTCTATGCTATTATTTCAAAAGCTCTTTAATTCACCAGATGGAACCATGTAACGTACACAGAGAAGCAGAGCCTCCCTGAGGAATCCTATTGTGGTCCCTATTCCCACCACAGGATGGGAATTCATAACAGAAACGTCAAACAAGTAAAACTAAGAAGTACCTGGTTATAAGTACTTTTGGAATACCCTACCATGCACCTTCTAAAGGACCAAAATGGCTTATTGTGTTCAGCAAGTTCACATCATCTAAACAAGAAATACTTTATTTTTTAAATTATCAGAGTGTAATGGAGAGACAAACCCATTACCTGCTCCGAGTTTCCATTCCACCTAGAATTTCCATATTTTAATACCAGAAGACAGCAGAAACCTGAGTTCTCTAAAAAGGAAGAAAGATACTTGTTCACTCCTGGCTTTAAAAAATGCATATGAAAACATTTTGATTCCCAGTCAACTGCTGATGTTAAGTAAAAAAAAATTGTCAGCCTCTCTGAGAAGAGTGAAATTATCCACCTTCTGAAAATGTTTTCAAACTTAACGGGGGCAGGGGGGATGGGAGTGGGGGGAGGCATTACTTCTAGTTTTATAAGTAGAGAGATCAGTTTACAACCTAAAGACAGGATCAGACTACTTATATAAACACAGGAGAGAGAAGTCTACAAATCCACTGACAAACAGTTCCTAACATAATTGTATCATTTATTGCATTTTTCCTAAGCAATCTCTTTAAAATAATTCTCTAAAATCATGGCAAAAAAAAGGACAAATATCTTGCCACTTTGCCCCAGAAAAAAAAATAATATAATATTTTCCAGTTATCAGAAAATATCTGACATGAACAGAATCACTGTATGCCTTTTTGCTGCTACCTTCAACCACATTCATATGCTCCACTGCATTTTTATTTCATTTTGAAGATACAGTAGAATGGAATCAGAACTGAAACAAGTACTGATGGTCGATTACTATGAATCAAGTGTCTCCCCACTAAGGCAACTCTTCTGCAGAATCAGGAAGTTCAGAATCCAGCTGCAAAAAAAGATTCCTACGTTGCATTGCGAACAGGCTACTCAGTAAGAAGAACTGGGTTTTATGTCAACACAGTATTTTTATTGTAGAACAATCTCAAGTACCCTCAAAAACTATTCAGCATGTAAAATGTGTATTTATCATCCTTATAAAATAGATCCAAACATTAATTACCGTAGAAGCAGCTGTCCCAATATTCTGTATTTCACGTAATTCAGGTAATGACATAACAAGCTTTGTTTTAACAGCTGATAGAAGCACCACAAAATGTTCTGCTGAGATCTTAAAAAGGTACACTTCATCCCATGATCCCACCAGACTTCTCCACACTTCCTAAACATTTTCATCTACATAGTTGTATTTGGGTTTGTAGAGAGACTCAGGTGTCATTCAGGACAAGTTCATTTGTCACAAATCAGTGGTGGCATAATTGGCCTGTAGGAATGAAAATTTTGTATAACAATACTTAAAATATTACTGTAGTAAGTGTAAGACACCCACACTGTCTATTTAGGCAGCAGTCATTAGCCACCATCAAGTCTGAACCACAACTAATGAAACAATTACTAGTCTTTCCTGAGAACTCGCCTGTCCTGATTCCTAGCACAGGGTGTGTAAAGTAGGAAGTCTGAGCAAAACCTTGTCACCAGCCTGCAAGCTCTTCAGTCCCAGCAGGACAAACGAACCCAGGGATAACCGACTTGTCCATTCCATGTCAACTGTGGAAATGCTTGGTCTCAATCATCCTTATAATACTTTGATGTGATACTTTATAGAAAAGGAAGTTAAGAGAAGTAAAACACCTGGGAAAGTACCCGACTTCTAGTTTAGTATAAAATTATAGATATTTAGAACTTATTTTTAGACACTTATTTTAGGCTTCTATCAATCCAGAACCTATCTACAATGCCACCACTACTCTGTCTCTGTTTTGCTGCTTTCTGATCCACCTGTGAATAACATGCACACAGCCTGAAAGTTAGCTTTGAATCCTCAACATGAAAGCAAGCCACTGATAATCTAAAACTGACTGATGACCCAAGCCCACTAACCAACATTCTTCCACTGCTAGCGAAGGCCTGACACCAGCTTCCTGCTCTTCAGCCAGCTTCACATAGGAGATAAAAACAATAACTAAGAAAAACCCCAAACCCTTCAATACTTAGCCAGAGTAAAGGTCCATGTAGTATAGAATCCTATCTCCAGGAGGGCCAAGACCGAATATCTAATACACATTGAAGATAACGCAAGTAAAAATTATTTCCTCCCCCAGCAGCCAGCAGCTGGGCTGGAGAAACTATCACCAGTAATCCCAATAGATGTGTAAAGTTCCTTGTTGAGCCCATTTTTTTGTTTTGACTCTTCACAGTATCTTGTGAAAATAAGTTCTATAACATGCCAAGTGTAAAGCACTTTTTTGCATTGTGTTTCATACCCCAAATTCTCAGAAAGAGTGAATAAATAATTTCCTACTAATTTCCTCCCACTATTTATAATTATCTTTCACGTCTTCCTTCAAGCATCTCTTTTCCAAATAAAAATTTATTTATTTATTTGTTTATCCTCTTTTAACGGGGAAGCCATTTCATATTTCTGATGTTCCCTTTTACCTCTCTTTTCGTTACACTGGCTAAATATCCCAGGAGATTTAGAATTACATCAGTCCCAGAAAAGAAGCAAATGTTCAAGCATTCACAAAATTTTGGGGGGAAATAATTTTGTCCAGGATTTCAGAAATGGGCTATGGATTTTCCCATTTCCTTTCTATCTGTATAGAAGCTCAGGAACTTCCCAGCATTTCAGCAAGTATGTAGGAGTCAGGGCCCAACCCCTGCCCATACACAATAACTGGGTCACAAAATTCAACACCCATCACATCATATGACTTGCACTGGGTGATGGAACAGGGACACATGGTCTACTTCTGATGACAAGCTGCTGTATCTCTTTTGCCTGTCTTGATTAGTGAAAAAGAAAGAACTCACAGCCTCATCACCCTACTGCAGTTATCCTCCCAGTCTCTGGTTTTTTTAAGCCAAGATATTTCTTGTCACCCAAACCTCAAAGTGGGCCTGCCTTTTCTTCATAGTGCAGTTCAAAAATATGCTTTCATAGAAATATATGTTAAAACAAAACAGTGTTTGTAAAACCTAATACATATGCATATATACAACATTTTTCTATGCTTTTCCCATATAAAAGTGAAACAAAACCATTTACAGCAGGATGAGAGATGGCATAACAGCGCCAAGTACAGTAACTCCAAACAGCATATGAAAGTAACCACAATCAGAAAAACTGTAATGTGAATAACATCATACAAGTTGTCAGAATCAGTCATCAGCTATGAAATAAACATATAATAAAATAATATTTTGATAGCATGTTTAAGCATAGATAAGTCTGTTTTCCCTGGCACGTCTCTGGAATATGGCAAAGAAAATGCAAGATCCCCACCTGCAGCTTGTGAACATTCTAGAATGCAACAACCAAGATCATTTACTACAAAAAGCTATATTTACAGAGCACTCTTTATTCATGGCATAACAAGGAAATTGTTATTTTGAAACAAATTAAGTTTTGAAACACATAATATCTAACTAACTTAAAACCCTTGAGCTACCATTTGATACTTTCTATAAGATGTTTTTGCTAGAGATTTTTCCCTTTTAGGAAGGAAGATGTTAACAAGTTCACACATTAAACCACAACTCTCCAACACATCAAAGTCCTTCAAATTCAACACCTCCTTAAGCTACTCATTACAAGTTACACACTACAATCACTTCTTAATTGATCTGGAAATAAATACAATATTGATGAAAGTGCTAAGAAACACATTTAAGACAGCAAATATCTAATGGAAAACAGAGAAGAAGAGAGAAAAGATTCAGAATGCTCATTAAAATGAAAAATGCCTTCTGCAATTACTCAATAGGAAGCTGAATACAACTATTCACTGGAATTAGCAAATTATGTTTGCCTTCTTTTCTCTGAATTCTATTAATATACAGACATCATGAACCAAAAGAAGTCTGCACATGCACTTGTATCCATTTTTATTTTGTTTTGAACTGGAACATCTTGCCTTTGCAAATGTATTTACAGAGGCACAGAAACACGACTACTTCTACCTTTCTCTAGCTGCATCTTCTTTCATCTGTCCTACACGATTATCTGTATTAGATTTGTGACCAATTCCTATATAAACTGGTAGAAGTTTATGCACACTAAAAAGAATTAAGAACCAGCTAATTGTATGACTGTTAGAAAACAAATTAGAAAATTCCTGGGCTTGGATTTGTTTCTTGAACCTGTTTTGTTTCTTGGACCTTATATAATCATAGGTTCTAGTACAATCATACCTTCACTTATTTTCTCTACACCTGATCAGCCTGACTATTTGAAAAGAGCAATTTAGTTTAGATTCAGGAGTTGTATTGCTAAAGTAATTATGTTCTCTGTAAGAAAACATTAAGATTTAAGATTTTCAGTGTTTAAAACTATAAGAAAGAATATATCTTACAGCTATTATTACAGGATTTGAAATGACTGAGACTTAAATATAGCCTTGACACGATGCTGAATTTGGAAAATATTTTCCTGTTTATGAACTCAAGTGAGAGACAGAATAATGGCATCATTCACAGAAAATCAAGAAAGGACACAAGAGGAATTTTAGAAATGGTGATGAAATTATGCTGTGAATTGTATTATTCAAGAAAGAAAGTAATGTGCTTTTTTAAAATACAAGTTAAGAGTTTCCAATAATTTACTTGAAAACTAATAGTAATAAAGTAATAATACTAATAAAACACTTTCCAGTGCAATTTAACAATAGCACAATCTTTTTTAAAGTTGACAATATATATTCAGACATTGCAAGCAATGAAAAATTTATTTTATGTTTTTGTAACTGATATAATCACAGTTTTAGCTTGTGACTGTATGTCAGAAGAATTAATCTTAAGCAAGACGGCAATGTAGAAAAACCAGTCTTGAACAAATTATTTCACAATCTGCATCCAAAACACATACAGAAAGGTGAAAGTGCTAGTGTTGATCCAGGAAAAGAAGGCGTAAATAATTCAGCCTTTCCAATTTAATCTTATTTTTGTGCACAAAATTATGATAATTAATAATTATAACAACTATTGTTAATACTCTTTCTTACTTTTCCTTGAACTCAGCAACATGGTTAATAAAAACCACAGTTTTTTCTTTCCTCAGATCAAACTAGAATTCATTACCTTCTCCTTTTTTCTGTACCCCAACAAATCAACTAATACCATACTTTCATCTGCTATTGTGTCTAGTGAGTGACCAACTGAAAAAATAGGAAGAGGAAGCCCTTTCATTAAAATAATCTTAAAATAGTATCTGTCTAGAATGATCCATTTCAATTTTCGGAAAAATCCTAGTGCTGTGTTACCTTCAAGTAATGATTTATTGGGGAGGATGCCTCTGTAGCTTCTAAGTTAAGACTGACATTTGAACAAGACACAACCAGGCACAAATAAATCAGACTGAAGTAAGCCTAGTTTTCGATGAAGACAAGGGTACTTCTGTCATCACATAAAACTTGGGAGAGACAGGTTTATTCTACTCCATTGATTCCCAAGAAAGCAATGCACTTTCACAAGAACTTCTAAAACAAAATTCTTCAACTAAAATCACTACTTCTCCTACTCCTTTTCTGATAGTTTCTAGTGCTTTCCATTATGGTTATTAAGAGATAAAGGTATTGAACTGTCATATTGAAGAACACAACTGGCTCTCCCCCATTATCTCAATTGTCTCCAGACAACTTCCTCCACAATTCACCTATTAGAGACTCTGGCATGTTAATTACATTTCTCAGTGCCAGGTAGACACCGCGCAACTTCTATACAATCCCTTTGGATCTCTTGGTCCTTGACAACCAGCTACTTCTCCTTTCCCATCCAAGGAGCTGCACACCATACATTTTGAGCAGCAACACAGAGAATTCCTTTCCCAAGCTATCTCCTTGCCTACATCCTAATCCGGGTACTATCATCTCCTTCACCCCACACTTCCTCCTTCCCATTAGAAATAGAACAGTGCTTAGATCATCATGCTTTATCTACCACTCTTCAGAGAAATTCAGTTATAGAGTCCAGAACAGATATTTTTTTTTTACCCCAGGTATTCTTCAATCTTAGAGAAAACATACTATTTTGAAACAATATTCTGAAAAGACAGCTATGGTGTTAGAAAAACAATTATGCATCTATAACATTACCCTACATTGCCCATAGCAGTAACATTGACAGAACAGATGTTCATTGCTTTTGGTAGTTTCAATGCTGTCCAAAAGCATACTGAACTCAGCAAACTCAGTAATGTTCACTGGTTGAAGCAGCAAGAAATCTTTGTTTTACCTTTCTACTGCAGAGTCCAGAACAAATGATTGTTGGCTATGTAATGTAAGCCGCAGCCTAATGTTCATACTTATGGCTGCTATTCTTCAGCTGTCAAACTGAAGAGGCATACCAATAAGCTACACAACTCTGTTAAAGCTGATTTAAATGCAAGTAAGAATCAGCCAACACACAGAGGAACTACAAGCTTCCAGAAAAAACACTTATCTCCCAGCAAAAAAGTGATGTCCCAGCATGTTTCAGTTTATTACTTAAAAGCATTATAACTGCATATCAGTAAATACCAGCTCACGAAAGAAGATTTTAGTAAAAACGCATGTGCTAACATTATAATATTGCTTTCTGACTTCTAAATAAAACTGAAGTAGAATACCTCCACTTAGAATATTTAATTAGGCAGGAAATCTAAATTTCATATCCAGTTTTCTTTCACCAAAACCTCTTTATCCTCAACATTACAGTAACTTCATTTATTCTTAACATTAACAGGTGCTGTTTGAATTCAGTGCCAAAGACAGGATAGGACAGAAGCATAATATTACATTTGGGAACATGAGTGATATTTGGCAGAAGCTAACGGGTTGAAGTATCTAAGACACTGTACATGTGCTCCTTGCAGTGAACTGTGCCAACTATGAAAACTAAACCACTTTAAGGTAAGATGTCTTGCAGATCAGATGTATGGTCTGCACTTACTTTATATTCCAGACAATACAGGGCACAAAAAATAATCCCACAATGGCCCTCTGTGCACAGATATTTTCCTACCATGTTACACAACCCCAAAGGGTGCAATCATAGCAGTGTTCAACATGTTTTTCATTATTGCTACTTTAGAGCACCCAGGAATTGTGTATCTAAAGAAGTCATTCACACATGAAGGCAACCATTGTCTCACACTAAGAAACCCACAAGATTTAACAGGCTGTAGCTAAAAAGCAATAGTTAATATGATTATTTTCATTGTTTCATGGAGTAAAGTTTTGCACAGGTTTTTTTCACTTTCACGTAAGTAACTCACTAACAGCCAAAGTTGGCTAAATTTCATTCTTTTACAGCTTTGCCCAGGTAGAAGCACAACTTTCGAGGGTTATCACACAGGGAGCAAGCAACATCGAAACACACACAGCAAGTTTATTTTTGAATGCTTTGGAAGTTTAACAGCCAGTAAGTTTCCCAACTAGGTTATCCCCTTCTAAGATCTCCCATTTTCTCTAATCTTGCCTTCTTTATCTGAAGAGAGAAGGATTTTTTTGCACAAGGGTTATGCCGCTGCTTAGGAACAAAAACAGAAAAGGAAATTCTTTAACTTTGGAAGTAGATTCACAGTTGGGTCTCCCAGTATAGCCTGTACATACAGAAAATATCTTTTATTTCTTTTAAATAAAAACAGCTATAAATTCCTTTTTGTTTTCCCATATCAGGATTCAAAATCACAATGTCTGTCTTAGAAAAAAAAATACATGAGGAAAAAAAAAAAAGCCCTGAATTGAAACAACTCTAAAATAAAACTTCATCCTCAGGAGCGATATGATCAATGACAGCCATTATTATTGCATTTCCTTATTACAGTATCTCAGGTTGTTAAAATATTTTCTGGTCAAACATTAAGTAGAAAACACCACTCAAACAATTACTAAGAATATTAAATTAGAATAAAACCAGATTATTTAGATGTAGATTCTACTACTCTCCAGTAGTTCCAACTCATCAGTCTGTGGGGTACTTTGTACAGGACTGCCCCATCCTTCCTATGAAGTTGACAATAATGCAGTCAGAAATGCAAGCTGATGGATGCAAGACAGTAGGCAAGACGCCTGAATCTGCAGTCTGATGGTTAGGTCACTTAACTAAGCATGAATGACTGTTATAGCACTCTTGTAAGAAAAGAAAAATGTGGGCTTGAGCTCCCTCAGGTTGAAAAGGACCTAGAATCAAGGCCTCCTACTTATTGGACAAATAAGCTAATTAACTGCTGGTCTACTATATATAAAGACAGGTATAAAAACCATCCTCCTAAGAGAAAAGTGCAGAAAGTGGTATGGGAATTTATTTTCTGGTTTATATACGGGTTATATGAATGTCTAAAGGTATACCCTGGTTTCTGACTGACCAGCTTCACTGCACCAGTGCTCCACATTATGGATTTCAAATTCTAGCCAGGAAACCAGAATCTCATCAGCATACAGTCCTTAAGTGCCTGCCTCCATACTTTCTTAGCCAGGAGCCTAATCTCTATGAGCTGTGATGTTGAACATTAGAAGGCTTAAGTTCTTTTTTAAACCTGGGATATAAAACCTTCCACTGCATTTTAAACAGTGTTAAGTGTTTGTTTTATTTTTTCTGACACAACAGCCTTTAGGATTTTAAATGCTAAGAAAGTAGGTCAGGTCTTCCTACTGAAGCTTTTGCAAACTCTTATTTTTAAATTTTGTAGTTAAATTCTGCAAAATGTATCTGCCTTTTACATCTTTCATTAATATCTTCAGAATATAAATCTTTGAAGAGTACTTTGATTTATCAAGGGCATTAGAAGTAGCAAAAATCTATAAATATTAGTCAGAAAAATATTTAAACATAATTCTAGTTTTTGATTCCTTCGCAATAGGTCTGACTTTTCTTTGATCACAGATTTTTGCAGAAACTCATTAAAAATGCACAAAGAATTTGTCTGTGCACAAGTCAGCCACAGAATACTGATCTGAACATCTGACAGCCTGAGGAAAAAAACCCAAAAAACACAAAGTGGAACCCACGCACTTAAAGCAATCAAACATCTGCCTGCCTTTCAACGCCACTTTCATTGGATTGCCTGCATTCCTAAACTAGAGGATACAACGTGAGTCCCTACTGTTTCTACAACCTGGCCACTCAAAGACTATGTTGAGAGGCTTTAATATACAAAATTTTCTACCTTTGTGTTTCTGTTGGTGCACTGCAATAACAAGGAAGCTACTATTCACTTCTTTTATCAGCAATAGTACAACGAATAAGACACACCCTTCTCAGGAACTGGAAAAACCTGCTATGTGGAAGCTGAAAAGTCTCTGAGTACTCATACCTTCATTTTGCTCTACATTTCAACAACAGAACTGAAGGGAGACTGCAAGGACTTGGTCTTAGCCTAGCAAAAGTAGAGCTGAGCAGAAAAGCAAGGGCTGTGTATAAACACATTGAGGTAATTATAAAATAATAAGAAAAAATATTTAAAATGACAATCTTGGCACAAGAACTGGTTATTACCAGCTGATGATGAACAAATTTAGGTTGAACATTACAAGCAGCTTCCTCATGTTTAGGGCAATTTAGCATTCAAACAGGCTTCCAATTAAAGTAGTGAGGGGAAAAGGCCCAGCTGCTTTTAAGACAGCAGTCCATATGTCTATGACTATATGACATGAGGCTACAAGAAGAGCATGAAAATAAACTTGATGAATAGGGAGGTCCTTTCCTGTCCCACATTCCTAAGAGAACAATAACTGTCAAGCAAGTAACATCATTCTGATACAACTCTAAGATATAACCATCTGTCTGGCAATACCCAAGAATAATTATGCCACAGAAAGCAAAAACAGATATTAATATCACAGCAGGATAAACTTTGCCAAGAATAAACTTCACAGAGTATCTTTTCATAAAATGTCAGACCCATAACCTCACTTCTCATAATTTCATGCTAAAAATGTGCTCCCTCTGCAAACAAGAGCTGCAGAAAGCATACCTCTCATGCAGTACTCGCTCCCAAATCTGAATGAGCTCAGCTTATTTGGTCTCCATGCAACTAGGCGGTCCTATCATCTGCACCCCTAGCATTCTGCGCACATGCAGCAGACCATCTTACCAGAAACAATGTTGTATCTAACATGCTCGACGGGCTCTTTATTTGCTACAGTTGTTACTATCTTCTGCTCAGGCAGGGTGATTCAAAACTGGCTGTCAAGTGCTTTGCTATCCAAAGGTTCAAATCACCACTTCTGCCCAAATCTCATTAACTAGAAAAACTGCAGCAACCATTATGATCTAAGACAATTGGTTAGACACAATCAGTCCACAGAAATAACAGATTCTATTAGACTAAGCTTTATAGTTTGAAAGAGCAGATGGTCTTTCAGGCACACCAGCCTTTCAACTTGCTTGACATCTAAAGATATAGGTAACGAAGTATACACGTTGGTCTAATAAAGACTGTTACCTGCCCCTACAAGTCTTTCAGGCTAGGAGACTGATGTACAGTAACAGGTACAGGCCTGGCTAGGGGCGATCTTTATATCTTCATTTTATTATTGCAATGTATCTGAAATTGAAGACAAACTGCAAAATAGTTTTGGCAGATAGACTCCACCTGCTTATCTGCAAAGTCCCTGATCACACCATGCATCCTATTGTTGCCTTCTAAAGGCTCATATTGAAATGCAACAACTGACTGATTCGTAGGAGAGGGGAAAGTATGAGCAGTCATCAGGAGTTGTACATCAAAGGCAAACCAAACATGACCATTCACTAGTTCTCATAACACACAAACTCAGGACACTCAAGCGAATTACCTTGCAGCATAAAAGAACAAACTATAGGAAATATTTTTTTCTATACAATACCTGTTTAAGTTGCAATAGCTGAAACCCAATTATTCAAGTAAGTACTTAAAACATTTTGAGAACAGGTTCTTTGGCTGCTATCAAACAAATGGTCCAGACACAGCCTGTCAGAGACAAAAGTTTTGATATCAGTCTTTGTCAACAGGTAGACTGCTTCACCAAAACAAAGGCTGCTTTACAGCTATTTGTTTTTCTCTTTTCCTATACATCTCCTGGCCACTTCTGAATAAAGTCTAACAGCTCTTACATTCTCGTCAGCAGACCTACAATATATAATTTTTCCTTAATTAGCACACAATTTCACTTTAAATTTAGAATTCAAAGGCATTTCCTTTTTTACAGTTGATTTCCCCTCTCCCTATCCCTTGCAAAACCATTGTGGTTAAACACATAGAAAAGTTTTGCAGAACAAGAATAAAACTTGTGTCTGAGCAGTAAAGTTTATGTAAATTAATCTCAAACCATATTGTTTTACTTTATTCTCTTAGCGAAGCACACAGAGCATAGTAGCTGCAAGACAGCATTACAATCCATTTTCAGTTAGTTTATATCACACCACAACATTCTCTTGCCATTTTAGTTCATCTGCTTATATTAGAATACCAATGCTTTTTTAAACTTGTCATCAAAATAGCATACACTTTTATTCACTATGAGAGCCTGCAGATCTGATTTATAGTATATTCCATACATATGACTGCATAATTCAGACAAGTTTAAAAAAAGTATGCTGAAAGAAGATACTACCAAGGACTTCCCGCTAGCCACGCTGAGCATAAGAGGACATATTTTACTTGACCTACCCTACTAATCTCAGCAAGCTGGTCCTTAGCAACAGATGCAAAGCTCATATGACCACTTTCAAATCCTTGTCGCAGCTCCACCTCCAGCCTTTGATCATTTTTCGTCTGGAAGTAACAAATGGGTTTCTACTCCCTGGCCTATGTAACAGCCTCCTCGTAATCCACCAGCTGATCTCTCTAGTACCAGGAAGTGGGATTACTCATCTCAACTTTAGCTGCATTTCTCCCCATCACATACAGAAAGATATATATTGGATACTAATCAGATAAATTTCAGTTATCTTAACTGTTTACATACTGTTTTGATTATTTTGCTGTAGGATTAGATATCAAATTACAAAACTACAACAATATAATATATATGCATTCTGACATAAATTTTTATATTCACCAGTCTGACACAAAAGTAGCTAAAATGTAGGGTGAAATCTACTTGAACTGGTTTTCATTCCTCTAAATATTACACAACTTTAAACACACAAATTGCTTGAAGTGTAATTCACTTTCACACAATCTTATCTTAAACTGGAATAAAGTTAGAAATAATATTTTGTATAACAAAAGGTCTTTACCTTAAGATAAGCATTAAAAAGGGCAAACAGAACTCTTCAGAAACACTGTAAGCACTGCAAAGCATACAAAAGGAAAAGCTGTCCATACAAAACTAACTCAGAGCACTCAGAAAACACGCAGACATTAAGAATTGCACCTAACTCAAAATGCACTCACTTTCTGTCTTCTGCTTCTTCCAAGCTGCACTCACAGACAGTTTACAGAATTCCTTGTCAGATATTCCGATTACTCTCCTATGCTCACCCCTGGCCAGTCTCCAGGCAGCCTGAATGATTTCGCTATGCTGCTGCAATGACAGCAAAGGAATCCTGTGTCCCAAGTAGCACAGGGGTTTTTTAGTATATTATTTTGAAACAATACTTTTTGAAATACTATCTTGGAAATATGACTGGGGTGATTCCTGTATACAAATTCTGGATCTCAAGTGTAGTTGTTTATGCCAAGTTTCAGGCTGATAAAGTCACACAAACTTGCAGGTTTTATTAGCACAGGTTTTTTTCTTTCTTAATTTATATGTAATTCCAAGTTCGTAGAACTACACAGGACATTCTGGCAGCTGGTACAATCACATGCCAAGTCACAAGCCAAAGACTCCCACGACAAAATGTCAAATCAGCGACCCTCTGCCTCATCTTGACCACCAGAACACAGCCTGGTTGAGCTACATGGAGACGCATCAAATCAGGAACTATTACAAGGAGAAGTCCAAGCCAGCCTGATCATACTATTCTCTCTTCAGTATTGTCTAACAAAGAAAAGGAAAAGCAGAACAAACACTATGCCCCATGACAATGCAACTTACTGACTGGGAACCACTGATCTATAGAGAGTGGTACCATGACATGAATTCGTATGCTAGGGCTAAAACCAGTTTCTTACTCAGGAGACCAGAATAGCTCATCCTTTGATTCCTTAGAAAAGATGTTTTTATTTAAAGTTTTTACCATCCCTCTTTTAGTTACAGGATTCCTGTAGGATCCAGTAGATTAGATGAGCTCTTCTTTTAGGTTCACTTTTTCCAGGGGTACAGTACTACTACTCTATTCCCTTCCAACAGAAGTTCAGGAAGAATTTTTCCCGAAACATGCTGATTCTACTAAAAGAACAGCAAGCACCTGACATTTTCCTTTCTTCACCTCATTGTTCTTTTCACTTTTTTTTCCTTGGCCTGGAAAAGGTTTCACAGTCAAAGGAGGTGGTGAGAGTGGTTTGCTGCAACAATTATCTAAAACTCAAGGTCAAATGTTTCTCTTAGTAACAGTTGTAGATGCATGCACACAAAAACACATTCACTCTCCTTGTAGTGAGGGCTGTCTTGTGCTTGAGTACATACACTATGAAATAATTTTTACGCATAGTAAACGTGCATATGAGAAAGAGTTTATGCATAAGAACATCCAACCTCCAGAAAAAAATTCTAATTACAAATAAGAGGAAATTTATAGCTTCCCGTGTCTTTGTAACTTCTAGTTTCTAAATTTGTAAGTGACTCTGCAACAATGTAAACACTGGATTTTGGATTACCTTTCCTATTACAGTCTATATCCAGGAAAGAAAACATAGTAAAAACCATCACGTTTGGCAGACAAGAGGCTTTCAGTCAGGCTGTGGCATATTCTTACTTCCCCACTGGGGAAGCAGTCTATGTGCGCCTGTCACATATGCCCATATCAAAACTCATCTCTTTAGTCAAGTGGGGAGAGAACATCTCAGCATACTACTCCAGAATCAGTTTTGGAGAAGAAAAGGTCCTGCCATTACTTACTAATTCAGAACAATATATTATTACATGTAAGGTCTCTAAAAAGTGTTCCAAGTACCACAGAGAGATCCGTTTCTTTCTAAAGGCAGCAAAAGAGATGCAGAGGAAGAAGACACAATTTCCATTACCCAGGCTAAGATACAAGGCAGCAACAGCAGTGAGACGTTAACATTCGTTAAGGCAGAATCAAAACCAAGCCCTGCTCAAAAGAGGAAGAGGATAACGGTACGCTTTTACTTCATATATGATGGCTAACACATAAGTCATAAGGCCAGCACTAATTGGAGGGCACGGAAGGAAAGTTTAGCCCTTTGCTTACTGTCCTCTCAAACGCACACCTAAATAGAAGGGAAATCAGCATTTGAATTTGACAAGCTAGTGAATGAGAAGCAGCCCACTGCAAGGAAAGGGATGAAGACATCTGGTCTCTGTAGTGAGGACATTGTCCTTGTAGACTGGGAGCCAGAAGCAGCAGAAGCCCACTGGAAGCCTGCAGACAGACCACAGCAGCTCTGTGCACGTCCTGTGCAGGCACTGGAAGAAGGATACACTCATTTTATCCCAATGCTGAGGGACCTTATAAGCTGCAAACTAGCAGCTAAACAAATATTTAGCCATAAGTACCATAATACAAGATGAGATTTGCTTTTGGACAACTGTGAATAACTTTATTTAGATCTTCACAATGTGGGCAAATACAAGAAATCTCAGTTAACACATGTAGCTGCCCTGACATACTGGAAACTGTTAATAAATACTGGAAACTGTTAATACAAACACACTGAACAGCCACAGAAGGTCCAATTAATTAAGTTAATACTTTCCTGTTCCTACAGTCTGTTAGTCTTAGACCGTATTAATGTGCATGCCATGTTTTCTCTTCAGAAATCTGGAGATACTCCATTCATATAATCAAGGAGGTGTTTTTCTTTCCTGAAGTACCACCACCATCTCAACTGACCAGCTTGTGAAAATGTACAATGTACCTGCTGGCACTACATGTCATTCCAGAGACTTTTAGCTGTGATGACAGCAAGTTTATTTTAATAAGCTGCAGTGTTTTGATAAGTAATGCATGTGTCTATTGAACTGATACATACATTTAAATATTAATGCTATATCCGAGCTAGATGAAAGCATTAAAGACAGAATAAGTGATTTAATAAGGCAGGACATTTAATTCCCTGATGCAAGCTAGCAGCATGTAAAATGGTGAGTTCAGTCCTTTGATAAAGCAACCAGAATGCCTCCTGTTTTCTTTCAAATTCAATTGCTATCACCCATAGGAAGTCAAAACCACTAGCCGGAACTCATTAAATAGTGTGATAAAGCTGAAAGTCTGAGAAGTAAAATGTAAATTCAACATTAATGAAGTGGCATTTACTCAGCTGTCATCATTGATTACACTTGTCCACCTACACAACAAAGTTACAGAATTAAACACTGTGTTACAGCTTCTGTTTGCCTCTATTCATAAAGCAGTAAAAAGATTATTTAACCAAAACCTATCTTCCTACAGGATGTTTTAATTCTGAACAATTAAAAAAAAAATAAATCTAATACTGCCTTTGGTTTGCTGAGCCAGAAGTGAACCACTGGTGAAGAGTTACTGGGTCGAGACTACCTGTCTTCATATTACAGTTGTTGGTTATGTTTCTCTGTACATTTTTCAGTCAGTTAAGGTGATGATGACCAACCAGTAATGATTTGGGTCACCCCCCGCTATCTCTTCTCCAAACATGAAAAGTAGTATTTTGCAAGGTTTCTGAAGTTGCCTTGGTATTCTATGACTTATTAAATATAATTAGCAGATCAGTCAGGTCCTACTGTGAGAAGAGGTTATTGAGTTTGCAAACCTTTCCTAACAGGTATCACCTAAGACTCCTGTGTTGTGTGGAATGCAGGGGTCTATTTCTTTCCAAAATTCAAATATTTGTCATATTAATGTCTGCACATTACTTTTAAAATCAGAAATCTAGAAAAAAAAGTTTTAGGACATCCATTATAATATCCTTCTGTACCTAAAATATTTAAACTCTTCCTGCACAGCCATGTCAGCTATAGATTCTTCCTTTTAGTCAAATTTCTGTATTGGTTTCTAACACCCTTCTATTCCCACCCTGACCTTTTCTTCTTTTGAAATGAAGGTTTTTAACAGTCTTGATTTATCACTGTGAACGAGTTCTATAAAAAGCCCTAATGAGAAGGAATCTTAATTATCTTTATTAAGTAATAAATGCATATTTATCATTAAATCAGGAGTTAAAATAATTAATACTGAATACAGTACATAGTGTTAGTAAATGGTTTTCATAGCTTCTAGGAAACAAAAGCCATTTACAGCTGGCACAATAAAGTTTTCAACTTTTTTCCAATTGTCAAACTGTTCCTTTGACTCCCGTTTCCCCCAGTAACTGCCTTGCCAGACCTTCCCTTTGTGGCACTCACAGCAGAACTTTCCAGATCTAATTGCCTAGGAAGATATTTTCCTCCACTCTTGCAGTACTGAAATCTGCTATCTCCAGCCACAATTTCTCCTTTGGTCTGGGTGCTAGCAGGCCCACTGTCCACTAGAAGTATTTATGTTCCAGCAGAAACTAACAGAGGGAAACTACGACAGTATTCAACCATCCACATTTGCTAGCTGTAGCCATGGTTCTAAACAAAGGACAACATCCGTCTTTTCTACACTCCTTCCAAAAATGTGTTTGCCGGATGACTGACTTCTATCTTAAGAGCCTCAGTACTCAGTTGCTGCACATTATTTTTGCTCTCAGTTTTAACCACCAGGATTTCTTAGAGCTGGACAGTCCTCCCTGAGAAGCGCCCAGAGTGTCTTGCCTGACCTGTTCCAGGCCTCAGGGGCCCAGGCACATGACTCTCACAGCAGTCAGATGAGGGACCAAAGGCACAACTCAGCACCTACCTCAAAGCATGCCATTCACAGTTTTATCCCCTGAGGTTTGTCTGCCATTTTGATACCCTTGCTCAGACTGGCTGTGGCAGCTGGAAGGTGGTCCAAGTCACTGTCTGCATCATATTTCAAACACACAACAAGCTTTTGAAGCAGGGAGCCACACACTGCAGCTCGATCGGGGCAGTTTAAGACCTGCTGGGCTACAGTACTTATGTATCGTTAACACCAAGACAAAATTTCTAGCACATTTAATTTTGATGTTATTGAAGTAACAGATTTGGAGCTTTGGAAAAGTAACCAATCTTTGAATAAGAAACCTACAACAGCTCTGTGGTACAAATTGGACGTTCCTTTCCCCATAGGAAATGAAATGCTAGAACTTAAGTTGGCAGGACTGAAGTTACAAGTTAGCTATATATGTACTGGAGGTAACACGGACTTACTGAATCACTTAACCTCGGATATTAGACAGCAAAAGGCTCTGTTCAGGGTATCTAGGATCTACAGATGGCAAGAGAGCAGCAGCGAGCCAGGATAGGGTGTGCCCCAGGCAAGGCAGCTAACAAAGGGCTGCTGTTTGTCCTGGTGGGAGCAGCAGTAACTGTGCCTTGGGCTGGTAAGAGGGAGAGCATTAGGGGAGGAGCAAGGATTTTTAGATATGACCTGCAGAGTAGATTTCATGTGCTCATTAGATTTTAGCCTCTATTCACTTTAACAAGGGAGCAAGCTGCTCGTTCAGAAGTTGGTTGTGGTCACTTCTCCAGCACTGCTAGTCTCAAGATGAGGCAGCTTCAGTGTTCCCTCTTCCACATGCACATTTCCACTTACAATGCAATCCAAAACAAAAGGTAACTGTGTTCACAGTTTCCCAAATGACCCAGATTACAATGAGATAATTAACTGCTCATGAACAGCTATTCATTGAAAACCTCTATCACAGTATCTGTTAAGCCATTGAAAACCTTCATTACTGTATCTGTCAAACCTCTGAGAAGACATTTAAGACTGTTTCTTTAGATCAGTTCCCTTTTTGCAGCTCTTCTGGACTGTGATAAAAAAAGCAAGGCTTTCTATCAGCTGAACTTGCAAGGTGTTGTCTAGAAACACACAAAAAAGCCTCTCCATCTGCCAGTTGAAGCTTCTGATTTGGCCACATGTAATGTGTGAGATAATTATATTCCACTGTCTTTTGTTTATAATTAGCGATGTCAAGTCCATTTCCTTAGACAGCATTCATGGCATACTGTCTGTGAAACAGCAGCTTTGCGTTTCTTATCTGAAACTACAGTGTTCCTTTTGGAACAGCTTAATTTGCTAAAGCCAAGCTCAGTCCACCAAACAATCCACTATGAACGCAATAAAGATTTTCTATGCTCTTTATATAAATGGATGTGTACGTTTCCAAGTTCTGAGACATAATTAGTAGGTCTGAAGAGGTTTTACTCTACGCTTAAACTTGTTATACAATTTATAGTTCAATGTGTTTTGTAGTCAGTCATCATTAACTGTTGGCTGTATTAGCAATACACCTCCCTATTTTTTCAAAACTTATACCATCATATATAATGAAATAACATAAAATTTATTCAGTCTTGACTCAGAAAGGAGGCTGTCTTTACAAGACAATAAAGCAACACACAATTAAGAATATTTAGATCACGTATTGGTACAACAGTGTTTCACAGCTTTATTTAATAATACTAAGCATGATATAAAATTATTCCTGGTCTTTTGTACTAATCCACACATTGTTCAGGACCACAGAAAACAAGCAACAGCCTAGTCCAGTATCAGAAAACAGTGGGCAAAAAAGAGCAATTGTAAGGTAATCCTACCTGGATGACCATCTTTACTGCAACAGGGACTTAAGATACACATTTTCCAAACTGTGGAACTGAGAACCTATGAAGCCTGGAGGAAAAAGGAAAGGCTAACAGGAATATTACACCGGTTCTAGTCAGTATTGGAAATACTATGTATTTTCATGTTTTTATTCTAAACGTTAGGAGCATAAGTTTAAAGTATTTAACTTCCCAACAACTGTTCTTATTTCTGCAGGGATTCATATAGAAAAAGTCAGAAGAGACTTATTTAACCCAGGGGGAGACAGGATTTCAAGTTGCAAATTTGTTCTGCCTCTGTGCCTGTCCTAGACAAATTGGTCTTAAAGCAGTAATCAAGCAAAATAATGATTTCAAAATGGGTACAGGTAAGCTTTATCTAATGTATAAATATCTGTAAGACTTCACAGACATATAATCACACTTTATACATGAACAATGTGCAAGTTCTGGTACAAAACTTTAAGTGTAAGCCTTCTCCCACTGCACTTAATGGGTCCATATTGAAAACCCTTTAAGCCTTCTCCCATTGGACTAATGGGTCCATACTGAAAACCCTTTAAGCCTTCTCCCATTGCACTAATGGGTCCATACTGAAAACCCCTTTAAGTGCTTGTGACTTCATGCTTGTAGTAAACATGTTCATTTCTTTGCTTCATGATAGCTAATCACTCTGCTTTGGAAAGTCAGCAATAACCTCAAAACCATTACTAGCTGCACACACTGACATTCAGCAAATTTCTTTTTCAACACTCCACCTGGCATTATGCACTGCCTACTCCTCCTACAAACTGAAAACGCCCAATGTCTTCTCTTGGCAATAAACTGCAGGAGCAGAAATGGAGCAGCAAACTGCAGAATGCACGTGGGGAACAGAACCACGGCAACCCTGTTACATGTACGGCAAGCACCTAACAGTCAAAACAAGGTAGAAAACATCAAGACAGGCCTATTTAAAGGCTGAAAGAGTTGGGGTTGTTCAGCCTGGAGAAAAGAAGGCTCCGGGGAGACCTTATTGCAGCCTTCCAGTACTTAAAGGGGGCCTATAAGAAAGATGGGGAGAAACTTTT
>JAVKLA010000073.1:27631967-27661140 GCA_034782735.1 Sagittarius serpentarius
GCCCGTACACAGATACACGCTACGGTCAGGCTGGCGCTCTATTGGCTAGAGGAGGGAGGACCGCGTGAAGCGGAGCGCCGATTGGCCGCGGGGGAAGGCGGTGGCCCGCCCCGCGGGGGTCGCGTGACACCGGGTGGTGGGGGTGCTCGGCGGGAGCGGGCGGCTTCGTGTCCGTCCCGCTGCCGGGCCCCTCCTGCGTCCGCATGGTTCGGAGTTGGGGAATTTCGGCAGCGTGGCAAAAACGGGGGCTGAGGGAATGCGCGGGGAGTCTGTCGCGGAAGCGGAGGGGACAGAAACCTGCCGGTTCCCGCCGTGGTGGCCGGCCACCCCGCGCGGCAGGTGTCCCGCCGCAGGGGCGGGACACGGCCCACCTGTGCTCCGGGCCCCTCCCTGGTGCTGCCTGTGGCCGGGGACACCGTGCTGCTCCACAGTGCCCCGGGGGGACGGCAGGAGCCTTCGCGGGCAGCCCGGTGGGTGTTTGGGTTTGGCCTCCTGCCTTAGAGAGCTCCGAAGCCAGAGGCAGAAGACGTAATTTTCTGAAGTTTGTAGAGGGTGTGCTCAGGGCGGAAGAGCAGGGTGAGTAGGGCCATCAGGTAGGGGCTGAGAGATGGACAGGGCTTGGTAGCTGGCAAGGGCAGTGGTGGCTTCACCAGAAGAACGGTGTGCAGTCCTGTCTGTGCGTGAAAGGATGAGACTTTATTCATTCAACTAATCTGTTCTTAATGTTTTTTTTTTTCATGTAATGAAATAGGCCAGTCTTCTTGAAGTGAAGGAACACACTGGTGTTATAAATACGTGACAGCAGTGCTGTCGTGTCCAGAAGGACCAGCATTTAGTGCACTGGACAGCCACCTTGCAGAAGTGCAAGCGCAGCCTATACCAAGCTGTACTGATACTAGTTCTTGGCTAATCTCAAAATATGCCATTACAGGTGGGTTTGGACAGCTTTAATTCTCCTGTACTTGGTAGGACTTTCCTGCACTGACTTCGAGTAGCATTTCGAGTGAAGTGTTTTAGTGTGACAAAAATTCATTGAGATACATAAACAGTTTCAGACTATTAGTTTCTAACAGTTTCCTCTCATTTCTTGTGGCAGGTCTTTTATTACTAAAGACATATAGTTGTGTATGTATAATGCAACTAATCTCATTCAACTTCCTCTGACATTTGTTCCTGTTCAACTGAAAATCATGGGGTTTTGGCACACTGCAGGATTACATGATTTCATTATGTTGTCAGTCATTTTTTGTTTAGATCAGCGAATCATTAACAATTACTTCCTTCTTATCCATATCTTCAAAGACCTGGGACGTGATCCTTCCTTTTGTGATCCATCAGCAGCTGAAGCATTCCTGAAAGGAAACCGGTTGAACATATGTGGTTAGTTTTGGAATAAATTATTCTCAAAGACAGTAGAGTAATTACAATGCCTAGAGGTGCTAGACACCTCAAAATGTAGCCCAGTTTCTGGATGAATACATATTTTTTTGTGTTTTTTGAGATCATATTTTAAATATCCATCTCGCTTTCCTTTTAAATAAGTATTTCACAAGATAAAACAAATGCCAAGCTAATAGTTTCCTTCTTTTTATGCCGAGTACCACCCAAGTACTTTTTCATATCTTAAGACTTAACCTCATTTGGAAAACTAATAAAAAAAAAAAACACAATTCTGAGTTCTGATACTTTATATGCAAACTTTTAGTTGAGGCCAGGCTGTTGTGGGAGAAACTTCAATTCCCCAGGATGAAAGTGCTGACAGATACTAAGCAACAAAGCTCCAAAACAAGGCTTCTGGCCAGGAAGATGAATTGCTGTTGTACCCATCCAAGTATTACCCTTCTTTTCCTATTGTAGGGTTTGGCAAGAGTGAGTTGAGCCCTCCATCGGTTTTGAAAAAGGGCGTATTCTCCACAAACCCAAAACAAAGCAACTCCTGTAAGCTGAACACTCCCATGTGATAGCAAACGAGATGAAACTAAGGAGAGAACGGAGAGCTTTCTGCAGGTCAGTGCTTTTTCCAACCCCAAGGGAGACAACCATCTCCAGAGGACATTCTCCATCATGACTTTGGTTAAGAACTAAGCATCCTAATGCCATTAAATCAGTCCAAATCTGAAAGTCTAAGAGCCAGACTAGCAAAAGGTATCTAGAGAGTTAAATTTAGGCAGGTTAGATGCCCTTCGCCCTTTAATTTCCTCCCAGGGGTTTCTCTGGTGGAAAAGGACAGGAAGAAAGAAACAAGACACTTAGGTTGTTGTGACACACTAGTCCCCAAAACACTTTTGACGTGACTGATATGGCTGGGAGATTTTCTTCTGTTTTGCTGACTTGGTTGGAAATCTGCAAAAGCAGCATGCTACATCTCTGTCAGGGGAATGCAGCAGTAGAAAGTCATCTCAGGTGGTACCACGTCTGCAGATCACTGTAGCCCGGCAGAACCTTCCTGGTTGCCTCTAACGATCTAGCCGATCACAAGGTGTTGGCACCTCTCTTCAGTTGCTAAGTTGTTACAAGGCAGCTAAAACATATTAAATACTTTCCCAAAATTATTTTTCTGTGCAGGCAGTTGCTGTGCCTGGCACAAAGATGTTATATGATCATTAATGGGAAGTGAAACTGAGCCAGTTTCTCTTCTAAATGTGGCCAGCCCTATGGGACAATTTGAGAACTCCTGCTTTAAATATCTTTAGTTGTGTGTGTGTAGACACTGCTTTGGTGTTCTTCCCTCCCGACACTGACAGTTTTGCTGTGCATAGCTGAGATTCTTGCATAATTTAACAGAGCCATCTCAGGTGTCTCCCAGTCTATTCAGAGCATTTGAGCTGTGTTCTCCGGATTTTGGCACAGTTTGTATCACATTACATTTACAGAAGAGTTTATCAGAGTTGCTTATTTAGAAAATTTCCTAGAGAACAGGTTGGGGTTTTTTTTCAAACACATACATTTGAATGAGTTTATGACAGCTGCTTCAAGTTTTTTATTTCCTTGCTTTTAATCTCATACCAGTGTAATCAATATTCATTTTTCTGTCTCAAATTTCAGCATTGTTGGTGCAAGTGAAATAAATAGTCATAGACATCTTTTTTTTTTCTGATGCATTGTAAATTCTTGCTGGTTTTTTTGTGTTATTGTTTCATCTTTATAGTATTCCAGCAGACAGGCTTGTGGCTAGCTGGAAGGACTGGCTGAATGGAATTGGAACCAGCGAAAAATCTGTTTCAGTCATTGCAAACTGAGGATACTGGAAAATATGTAAAAATAGATTCATTTATTAAGAACATACTTATTTTCTCACTTTTTCCTATTGTAATTGCAAAACCTTCTGAAATTTGTTGTTCAGCAAAACTCTGAAGTATATCTAGGTACAGTAAATGAATTATGCAAACGATTTTATGAATGTGCATGTTCTTTCAATGCGTACACATTATTTGCCTGGTCTTCCTGTTACAAATGCAACCTGTAGTAAAATCCTAGTTTGTTAAAGCAAAGCAGTGCCCTAGAGACTCCACATTTCTGACTGATATGGTAGAAATCTATCATGTTTGTGTAGAGTACATGGAGCTTGAATACATTAATATGAATGAATATTAAAATATGTTAAACATTATTTTTCATTGGTTTATGTTGTTTTCCTGAGGAAACAGGGCTTATGATAGTTTCATGTTCATGAGCAATCTGTCCATGAGTCCCCCTTAGCAATTTCTGAATTTTTCTAGCTGCACTTAAGGTAATTTTAACTTTCTTCTTTCACTATATTTATAAAAATATCAAAATACATAAGTTTTTTCCCTTCAACTTGCGAATTTCTGCTGTCTGTAGATTTCTCGGTATTTTTCTATGAGACCACCTTTACAGTTTTCTGGTATATGAGAATTTCTCCTCAGGATCCAGCTATCATAAAGGTACATACATGATGTAGACAGACATCTTCAGGTCTAGCCTTCTTATTCTTCTGCATGCTAAATGAGCTTGCCATGGCTGGTTTTGCTGTGCATAAGCTATTTTGAATATTAATACAGTTTTGATAAATGACCAAGCTAAATTTTGTCCCTTCACCAAATATCTCTTGTTCTTCTTGCTCAGTCTTAGTTTTCCTTACTGCATACCACGTTGATATCCCTTCTGCCATTCATACCACTAACTTCTTACTTACAAAGTAGAAACTAAATAAAGTTGAGCAGAAATACAACAATTTGTCTCACAACAGTTTACCTGTTTGACTCATACTCCAAATTCTGGTTTACTTTGAATTCTTTCCTGGATGTCTTCCTCATCATCTTGCTTCCAAACTGTATGAGATCAGCTGTTCTGTAGTTTTTATGCTCTTTCATCCAAATTCATGCTACTGAGATAGATATACATAGATATATATAGATATATACATATAAACTTGTCCAATCATCAGGCTACAGTCCAGTTTGCTGAACTTTGCCATACATCCATTGATGCTACTCCATCCAACTTGAGAAGTTCTGTTGAAGCCTTCTCTGACTTGGAGTCTTCCTGTTCTGAAAAGTTAGTTATATTAATTATGAATGCTATTTCAGATTTTAATGGTGGTAGTTCTCCAATCCATATAATTCAGTAGTTTTTCATACGGTTCCTCATTATGTAATCAGTGTCTGACCATCCCTTGTTTTTTGTACTAGAATCTCACACTTTAATGATTTATTAATTCTGGTTTGCAGTTAAAACAATGCTATTACTGACATGCAGAAATCAAACACCTCCTCAGAGTTTTGCTGCCACCTCCTGATCCCTGGCACACCTACTGATATCTTATTTAATCTTGTTTAATTGTTTGGATTTGCTTGACTAAGCCACCTACCACCACTAGACTGCACTGAACCAAAAGCAGACATATCCTTCATACTTCTTAATATTCATAGTATGTTTTAACAGTGCTTGGGGAGGAGAAAAACATACAGTTGAAACTAAGAACAAAAAAAGAGTTTGCAGTACTTCTGAACAAAGGTGTACTTATGAGGTTAAATGCTGATGTTGAAGTTTCTTATAAAACAACTACAGGATTTGTGGAGGAGTTGTGAAAGAATTAAAAACATAATGAATGCGATGTATCATCCCTAATTAGGCTTCCACTTTGTTTTGCTGAACTCCTGGGAGGGTGAACTGTTTGCATCATGAGATACTTAAAATGTTACTGCTTTCTTTATTTTTCCTGGCAGTTACAGAAAACTACTATTATTAATAAATTTGGATGTGGCTGCAAGCCAAGAATGTGCTGTTTCATGAGTGTGAATGTGCATTTCTGCATGTGCATTTTAGTCTTCCACTCATAGACTAAGGAGAACTCCGGTGCTCAAAGTCAGAAGCTAGGGAGTGTGATACACCAGTCACACATGTTTTTGAATGGCAGACAGAACTATGAGGAACATAATTTGGTTACATAAGCAGGTATCATTTCATTTTAATTTGCTATCTGCCTGATCTCATTTCCCTACATTTTCTCCCCTAAACCCTGTCCAATCCCCTCTTGCAGCCGGGAGGCAGAGTGCAGACCACCTGTGCAAAACGGAGCTAAGGCAATGAGCACAACCCGCTGCTCCTTTCCCTTTGGGCAGTGTGTGGCTATAGAATGGAAAACAGATCCCCCTTTGGCATTATCTTGAGTTATCATCATGTGCAGTTGACAGCACCGAGTGTGACCTTTAGGGAATGCATTAGAAAAGAGGCGACTGCCCAGGTACAGACACGACACCAAGATTAACAGGAAATACACAACTATAATCCCACAACAGCACATCATGTAATAAGGAAGAGGGAGCCAGATGTATTTTTTTCACAAACTGGCATACACTTGTGGCATGTTCTGAGTCTAAAACTTCTCTAATAAATCACTGATACTATGCTAGCAGGAAAATGGGGTAACTGATGTTGAGTGCCTCTAGCAAACAGTCTGTTCCACAGGAAAGAGGTTTCCTTTGGAGCTAACCTGGCCTTCCCAATTCACAGATGTTGTTATGTACGTGGCTGCAACTTGGGGAACATCAGAACTGCGGAGATGGTAGTCCAGAACAGGCAAAACCTATCAACCCTGTGAATGTCTCCCTAATTAAACAGTGTTACAGCAGCTGTAATGCCTGAGATGCACCACCAGCTCTTGTGCGTTTAAGTGAGTAGTAGAGAGGATCTTTGTAGGCTGGAAAAAGAGCACCTGTTACAGATGAGATGCTCGTTATCAGTCCAACTGTTATCAGTTGTTATTAAGCATACTCGTTCTCTATCAAATTGTTAAACTAATGTTTACTAGGGTTGCCTGACAAAAGCTGAGTGCCATGTACTCCTCCAGATATGAGGAAAGACACCAGAAATTAATATAAATTTTCCTCCAGAAACTAGCAAGGTCTACACCTTCCTCTCACACCTAGCAAGGTGTGGTCAAGCCTACCCTTAAAATCAGGATTATACCCACCTACTTTCCACTTGGTCTGTGCCAAAAGACCACGACAGCACAAGCTTCAGAGTTTCCTGATAGGTGCCTGATGCCTTAGCACAAGCTCCTGTGCTCATTCATTGTCTCTGGATGACTCAAGCACAGGCAAATGCCTTGCAGGCAGTACTGTGATAGTCTCAGGTTTGCCTCTTTCTCAGTACAAGCAGAGATGCCTTGAGCTTAGGCTGCAGCAAAGCTCATATCCAGGAAGAAGTGGATCACAGGTGTCTTCTGCATAATTCACTGGCAAACCTGTTCTTCCTTCCCAGGTGGAGCAGTCGCCGGTTCTCAGACTTTCCAGAACTACTCCCCTGTGCTCAGGCACAAGCTCCTGCCTGTGAAAGGCAATTTAGACCCAATGGGACTAAGCTGCTCAGGATCAACATAAATAGGGACTGTAAATCTGACCAGAGCTGGTGAATGCCATACTGCTTCTCCTTCCTCATGCTCCTCTTGTGCCAGCTTCGGAGAGGGCTGAAGTAGGAGCTCTACTCCTTCTGTGACTGGAGGATTAGTGCCTTCTTAACATGACTGGGAGAAAGGCAAGTGGCTGCAACTCCGTTTTGACATTTTGTCTGTGAGTGGCAGCCTTTCCAAGTCAGTATTTTTACCTTTCTAGACTGGATAACACACTATGGTTCTTTGGTTTCTATTTTTGGTTAGCTCATCTAGAGTGAATTGTAAGCAGGCTGGCTGTGCTTGCTGCCTGCCAGCACAAGCCAGCCAATCTAGTGCAAAATCTCATTATCAGTCTTTTATTTTCAACTCACTTAAACTCTGCTACTGTTCAGGTCTGCCAAAAGTGCTGTTCTGTCTCTATAGAGGAATGGACTTTTCTGACTGGAGAGTACCTTCATCCGCATTTTGCTCTTTTTTTGTGCATGTATGTGCACATACAAGGGAGGGGTAGGAGGAAGGAACAGCTCCCCTAAGAGACAAACGTCCATTTCTCTCCCTAAGCTGGAAACCTATTTAAATCTGCTTGCTGGGAATCAGCTGAAAGGCTGATTCCCAACACATGCACAAGGTAGAGTGAGCAGCTCTGCTGAGTTTTTAAAGAGCCCATACAGCCTGTTACACAGGGTTTGATGTTTCCGACGCAAGAACCAGCTTTCAGCTTTCTGCCAGGCTACACTGATTCAGACTGGGAAAGTCTATACTGATTGTCTGCATTATTTCTTGCCTGGAGAAAATATCAACTGAAGTGTTTAGTCATTTCAGAAATTAAAGGTAGGAAGAGTATATTGTTTTTCAATAGGAAAAAATCAATCCAACTTTTTGTGGAGAAAGTTTGCTTTTAAATTGAGCAAGGAAGGGCCTTTGTTGGATGCTTTTCACTGCGCTAAAGAAAATCTACTCCAATTCAGCCGAATTTTCGGGTATTTTAAAACTCATTTTACAGAGACACTTGCTACTTTTAAGGGTTAAGGCTATCCCAGAGCAAGCCTGTACCTCTCAGGGTTACAGTTCTGTTGTTTGTGCATCATTCCCGCAGTTCAAATAAGGCTCTCCAGCCCCTCTCAGCTCCAGGACTGGGCATGCACTCTCCATACAAAGCCACTACACATGCTGCAGCCCAGGATTACACGATGGAGACAGAGTTTCCCAATAATGGTTGTTTCCAGCTGCTACATGCTGAGCTGGAGCCAAGCAACAAAGGGAGACAGGGACACTTTCCTGCACTTTCAGTGACCTCTCTGCTGGCATCTAGGCAATGTGAAGGAAGAAGCTATCTGATTCAGAGGCAGACAGAGCAAGAGCCAGATCTAAGGCCTTGCTGTGGAGAACCAGCAGGCTGTACTGGAAGTAGGAGCATGTGGGATGAAAACTGGGACTTGCAGAGAAGGCAGATATTCAGATTTGGTAGGACAGGAATACTATTTTGAAGCCACCAAAGTAAATGACAACTGTCAGAGGCTGAAGATCCAGAACAAGAATATTAGGGTTGTAGACTAAAGGGATGGTGGAGGTGAATGTAGGATGGAGGAAAAAAATTGCTGAAGAAACTGGGGCACAAGAAAAAGAAACTGGTAAAGGAGTTGGGCTGGAGAGGGAAGGTGCACTGAGAATGCAGTCCCAGGAAAGAGACAGGCACTAGAAACCAGCGGCAGAGGGTAGCGCTGGCAAGTGGACAGAGTGAGCAGTCCCAGATGGGAGAGACACAGGCAAAAGAGTCAGGAGGGAGTTTGGATTCCTGGGCAAGGAGACGGGGAGTGTAGGCTCAGCTGGGACTTTGAATACAAGGGGTTGTTTTTAATGAATGTCAGTGAACAAAACAAATAAGGCAACAGTTGCAGCAAAAGAAAAAGCAGGCACATTATCTTCTTATTGTCCAGGGCCTGTAAGTGTTCACTCTGAGAAGACAAGAGGGAGCCCAGGACACAAGCAGCCGCTCGGCCTGCACACAGGATCCACCTGCTCAGCTCGGACGCCGGACTGGCTGCTGCAGCTCCTCGCGGCACTGTCAGACTGCACAGGGGACCATGCCGTGCCCACTTGACCGGCTCCAGCAGGGACGTGGGGGCCCACGGTGGGAAGGTTTGCTGATGGCGGGAGTTGCTGGGAGTGGCATTCCTGCTGGCATGGCGAGTCGATGAAGTCACCTCCTACAAGTGCATCTTTTCCAGGGTGGATCCTCTAGATCTTTTAGTGTGATTTTTACTTGCTCTGCATTTGCCACAACTTGGTGGTTAGGCTGTTGGCTGCATTCTGATGCCAGATATTAGGCGGAGAGGTTTTGGCTGTCTCGGGTACAATACGGCTTTTATTCATTTTAATCTAACAATAATAATAATCATGGCAAGATTAAAATGGAGACATCTGCTGCAGACGAAATGTATCACGGGCCACAGCACTCATCAAATGAGTAGCAGGTAATGATTATTATACTTAGTGCTGCCTTCTTGGATAGATTCTTGCGCTTATTTTAAATAGTTCCTCGTCTTCCTCCTCTGACCAATATGTATGGCCACGACTGAGTGCTCAAGCTAGGCTGATCCTCTTACTCTGGATTGTGTTTAACAAAAACTCCAGCTGTCTCCAGGTTTTCTGTGTGAGAAGTGTGTTAACCCATCCAGCCTTCGGCATACCTGATGCTGGTCTTCATTTCTTTCTGCAGTGACATGTCACCATTTGGGTGGAGCCAATCTGCTGTCATTCAAGATCAACCAGGTACCATCAGCATTTAAGAATCTCTTCTACTTGGTGTTTTGTAGATCATGAACAAATAGATTCAGTAAGGCTAGTGCTAGCACAGAGCATTGTGGGAATCACTCTCTGGAGCTCCAGGGGTGGGTTTGTGGTCCACAGCCCTGTGAAAACATTTACTGTGGAGTAACGCTTCAGTTGCCATTGATGCTCCTTGAGGAAGGATGACGGAATGCTTCATCAGTGGACTAGTATGTCAGATGGTACTGGGGTTTACTTTGAGCTGAAGTCAGCTACACTTTTCTCATTCTCTTGACAGTCCTTTTTAACATACTTAGCAATTGTGACGGTGTTGATGTTTCCTTCTGGCAGGAAATCTGACAAAACCTCACTCAGGGGCCTTACCAGGGCATGCCAGGATGGTGCCTGTCCTGCCAGGAGAGCTGGCTCCAGGCACGGGCGGCTGCAGCTCAGGAGAGCACTGGGCAGTGCTGTTGAAGTGGAACCTTTGTCTTCGGTAGCTTTTTGCCATATCGTGAGCTTCCAGCCCTGCAGTATCAGATGGATGTGGAGATGGACAGACAGTGCTAACATTTCTGTTCCAGTTTCTGTAGCAATTACAGCATTAGATTGTCACACCTGCATATTAAGCGAGATTAGAAGTATCCTCTAAATTCAGCTTGTGATTCTTAAGATCTCTTTTTTCCTGGTAGTACCTAGTGCTATATATCACTTTGTATGTTCAAAGCACAGTTTCTGCATCCTTGGCTACAGCTATCTGAGTGTGTCTGCAAATTAAATCCTAGGTTATCAAGTTAGCCCCCAAAATAAGGGATATGAAATTAAAGACTAACACAGTAAGAACTCCTCTGCTGGAACTCTCTAGCAGAAGGAGAGCAGACTCCAGTCCTCCAGGGACAGCATTCTGTTATCTTAATTGTAAAGCAATCCTATTTCTTCATGCAGTCACCTGTGTCATTCGCCATTCATTTTCCATTTTCAGCAACAATGGGAACAAGGGTCTGGCAGGCAACAGATGCTTTTCATTCAGAAACTGATTCATACCCACAGCAGCACTGAAGAACAAATATGCAATGTTGTAAGTAAAAACTATGCTAAAGTGAAAATTACAAAATTAGCTTTGCCAAGATTTAGTGATTGACTGTGCAACATTAATATTGTTTGAATGTATTTTTTTCTGAATATAGATACATTTATGTGCTCTACCTGTTTTTCAGCTCACGTTCTTTCTCATCCCGGGAGGTGTTGAGAAAAAATTACAGGAGATAGGAAAACCATGAAAGTTAATTTGGACTAGTCCATGCAGGCAGCTGGAACATGCCGACATTACCACTTCACTTCCATTTAGAATAGGAAAGACCAACAGAAAAGGTTAAAGGACATTTTTGCAAAGAAACTCCTGGAAGCAGCTATGTTAGGATAAGTGTAAGACTACACGTATGCTGTTTTATAAGAAAAGTTACTAGTCCCTCTAGATAAGGCTTCTGCACCAGTAAAATATTATTTGGTTTTATTAAAAAGGATTGAAAGGTAGACTTAAAGTAAGTTGACTAGACTTTTCTTCAATTTGATAATTCACATGCAATTCTGGAAACGCCAGATCTGATCTTGCAGCAGATCATGTGGTGGTTTCTATCATTGAACAGACCAGAGAGGTGGAACTGTCTGATTCCAGGTTGTTTATGCTGTACAAGTGACACCACTTTGCATGCAGTCAGTGTCACTGTGTGCAGATGGCCTTTAGTATATTCTGCTTAAGGTACTATCTTGAGGAGCTCCTGCTTTTTGCACTGATCGGGTGGGAGCTCAGAACCACTCTCCTCTCTGGGGCACTTGCCAGACACAGCATCAGGACTGAAATGTTAAGAAGTAGAGAAATAAAATGCAAAAATACTGAGGGAAAACTTGCGGACCAAGTATGCTGCTTACTAAACCTGTTTGTCTTTCTAGACACCAGCAAAGGCTGATGAAAAAGACTCTTCTATAAAAACAAAAACAGCTTGTGTGTGCTATGTAATGTTTTTCCTTTCAGAATGAGGTTGGCAGTGTCTCTTTAATGTGCAGCACTGTGAACTTAAAAGAAATCTCATTATCAGCCTTCCTAGCCTTAAGCACTTCATAAAGTATTCCATGATTGTTGGCTTGCAGATGCTGCAGTTAAGGTGCTGGGTGGTGGGGTTTTGTTTGTGTTCCCTTAGGCCCTTTTCTTGTTTCTGTATGTGGCTATAAATACCCTACCCTTGAGAAAAGACATGAAAGTAATCATATAGACATTAATTAGATGCCATATGGGGTTTTTTTTCAAATTCTGGAGTCACAAAGCATAACTTTTAATTACCCACTTTTGTTTTGGGAATACTAGTTTCTTCTTCAGACATATCAACATCATCAGAAATATGTATAATTTATTCTCCAGAATTCTTGATTTCCCCTGGCCAACTTTTAATAAATAAGGAAACATTTATGCTTGAAACAAAGAGTTATACACCCCTAAGTAAAAGTTCCAGTTCCTCTGTTGTGGGTCGCAGCACTGTACATCTATCATGCATTGTTCACAGAGATCCTCAAGATAGAGATCAAAAACTTAAGAGTATAGTTCATTTCAGTTCATTTTTTAACTTCCAAATTAAAGACAGAAAACTTAATTCCAATGTAGTCATATCCAACTGGCTAGGTAAGTAACTTTTTTTTATCCCTTCCCCTATCCAAAATAGTTGGTACAACAAAGCCATATCAATTTAAACTGCATCCAGATAATATTACATGCTCATGTTGTATATTCAGGCATTAAAGAGAAGACTCCTTTTTGCAAACAGTTTTGCAAAATCTAAGCATGTGACTTTGACTGTTGATGTGGTATTTTGGGTTGGTAGCTTTCATCAAAGTAGAAGCTAGTAATGATCCATTGGTGTCAGAAACAGCTACAAATTGCTGAGACATAGGGTTTTCGGACAGAGGATCCACTGCAGCCAGGGTTCACTGGTTGCATTGCTTCAGACTTCTAAACCACCTTTTACAGTTCCTTTCCCATCAGCACGCAGAAAATTACTGCAGAACGCAGGAGAACGTGTAATGGCTGCACTCCACAGCTGCAGAACGTCCGCTGTGTTGAAGCTTTTGAAATAGCTGAGTGGAGGAGGAGGATTTTGCAGAGGCTTCTGAAGGTATCCGAATGACTTTTAGCCTTTGATGTGCTTGAGTTAACCCAATTCAGTTTCTCAGTACCTACAAAGTATTATAAGTTCTTCTAGTGTCTGGTTTCTTTCCTTTTCCCTTACATTCTAGTTTCTTTCCTTTTTTAGTTCCTAAAGAGTCAAGGCTTAGAAGATGTCTGTGTCTTCCCAATAATTCTTGGATTTGTTAGCAAGTTTCAATCAGCGTTGACACAGGTCTCTAAGATAAGTTTGAATTTACTCAGAGGTAAGTCCAATTTTGTGAAAGCAGGCGGCTGATAGAGGAAAGACATCAAAATTGGTGACCCTACACCAAAAAGGTACAAGAGCTCAGCTATTATTGGATGTCAAGGAATCCGTTCAGGGTAGCAATGTCTGTCAGCAACCAAACCATCATAAAAGCTCCCATCAGAATTTTGCATGGATGGAAAATGGGGGAATCGCAGTACAGATCCTTGGCATAGAGAGTGTTGTACTATGACAATTTCTTTGTCCAATATGAAAGCAGAGATGGACCATTAAATATGACATGTGCCCTCCTTTCCTTTCTGTTCTGTGCTGTCCCAATGTTCCCCAAGCCGCATCCCTGAAATTTCATTCCTGCCTCCCAACTTACCCGCCAGAAGTTTATAGAATCAGATTTGAATTTCATGTATTTGCCATCCAAACCAGCAATTCAACTACCCCGTGCCTGCTCTCCTAAATATATACTGTAAAAAAGCTGTCCTGTGGTCGTATGCTATTTGCTATTTTGATTGCGGATGTTCCTGCACTCACCTAAGGCTGGCTGTGTCTCTTTCACACTTGCTCTCATTTGGTTTTCCAGCCCACATTCCTATCAGGAACACATTTGTCTGAATTAGTGGTGCACCCATCCGGTGACCATAAATTTGCATTCTCCCTAATTTAATTCTTACCTTAAATTAAAAGTTCTCTGTCATAAATGTTCTAAAACTGCTTGCTTTCCTAAGCTTTACATCTTTATAGAAATATAACTGCATTGTGATGAGTGGCTTTTGGGGTCCTTATGACGTAATGGTCTGGGTGTCATAAAACCTGAGAGAAGAATATTTATAGAGGTATTTTTCTGTTTGAAATTGCTACTATTAACAGTTCCAGACTGCCAAAGATTATGGATTAATCTGAAGAAAGAGCTGCATCCTGGCAGGGTAGGCTTGGTGAATGCCATACAAATTACTTAGTTTTAAGCTGCTTAGTGATCAGAGAATAAACCGCTGGGCTCAGAGAGAGAACTGGTAGTCACTCAGTGTGCACTGTGCACTGTGTTTCTCCTCAGTTTCTAATTTTGCAAATGATGTGAGACCCAATCTAGAGTGCTGGAAATGTATTGACTAATACATGGATAATTGTGGAAGTGCTGGCACAGATGTCTGTCTTTGGGGAAGGCCAACATTTAAAGCCATATAAAGGCATCTCAGTGAGTATTTGAATTTTCAAGGCATGAGCAACAGTATCTCCCACCTGTGAAGAAAGAGCAAGAACACCAGTGGTGGCTGTTTTCAGGTGCAGAGCCATATTTTTACAGAAGATAAAGGCCAATCACCAATTTCCCAATTCTTCTCTTTTTTTTAATATGGCTATACCTTGGAAGTCCAACCTTTCCATGGCTGAAAATGAGCTTGAACTATATTTTCTGTCACTCTCAAAACTGTAATTCTGAATGCGCTGTCGGTGACCACCTACATTTTCCCCATCAGCAAACAAAACCACCGCTATCTTATCTTGTGGCACTCATGTTGGTCATTGGCTGTGGGTACAGCGGCCACAGACCCTCTGACCCCTTTCTTCCAGCCTGGGTCTCTTTTGCTCTATCCCTGTCTTGCACCAGCTCTGCTGTATCACCATCTCTGGCTTCTCGTCCCAACCTTCTTCCCTTGTCCCATGGTGTCTGTCCAGACAGCGCTCTCGTTTCTTCTCTTCTCTCACCTCTCCCTCTCCAGCCTGTCCCTTCCTTGGGTGACCACTTCTTCTGTGTTGCCGCAGACCAGCAGCAGGGTTCAAAGGAACAGAGGAGAAACTAGCTGAAGAAAAACACCTTGGTCAGCCCCCGACTAGCACAGAATCACTGGAGGCAGGATCTTTGAAACACCAAGCTGTGAAGCTCTATTAAGACCAAACTGATCTTGCTCAGGCCTGTAATTCAACCAGGCTGAGGTGTATTTCCAGAGTAGCTAAAGCACTCCTCCTGCCAAATTTCATGCTTTTCCTCCAAAGTATGGGGCCTTTGGGACTATCTAAAGAAGAGGTTGCCATTCTTTTTAACGTGAGGGAAACAGCACATTTTTTTCTTACACTTGTTGAAGAGCAAAACCATTTTGGCTGAAATTTTTATACATAGTCAGTCTGAGGCAATTCTTGATACACGCACACACGCATCACATGTGTCCAGCCTTAGGCAGACACCTGCCATGGAAAATGTGAGTCCTGGTGGCTCAAGTCTGACAATGGCATCAGCAATGGAAAATGTGGTCTAAGAGTGGGAATTATCAAGCAGCATTTAACAGGTGAGTTTTCCCAACACCACCCTAAATTATCCCTCCACTGAAAAGCTTTTAAAAGATTCAACAAACTTATTTGTCCTTTGCTGCAATTTTCCTCTTAAAAACCTTTGGCTTGCACTTGTTCATATAAAATAATGATCTGCGGAAACAGAGGAAGTTAAAATCCCACCCATCCTTTTCTCTTCTGGTTTATTTATTTTCCATGCGAGATTAATGAGTTTCCTGCAACAAGGCTAGATCTGCTCACACATTGTGCAGATAAGTTAATATTTGTTTCCTTTTCCAAAGGCGAGCAGACACCTTCGTGTTCCCTGGTTTTTGAAAGTGGAGATCAGTGTACAGTATGTCAAACGACACTAAAATCAACCACCCTAAATTATAAACCGCTAGTTTTACATTGCCTACTGTTGTTAAGCAGACTGGTAAATCAGGCTGGGCTGTACTGCTGGATGCTGACATGGAAGCTTAATTTAACTGCCTTATTTTACCAGCGGATACCTTGGAAAGAACACATCTGCTTCTTTAAGGGACTTTCTTTAGTTTAGTGCCTGTCCCATGTCGGGCTCAACCGCTGTGTGCAGTGAAGCTCACGGAGGCTGGTTTCCTACGGATTTCTCTCCCACATCCCGCTTACCCTCCCAGTTCCTTCCTGCATCCCGGTGCCATCGCTCCTTCCTGCGGCTTCCCCAGGTGCCTGGGGGTCTCCTCTGGCAGAGCGGAGGCGCCCGCTGCTCCTGCCCTGGTTCGGCTGCCGTGGCCGGAGCCCCCTCTCCGGCGGGTGCCGTTGCCTTTGCTCTCCCCACTGGGGAGGCCAGGCATTCATCTGTCCCATGTACAACTACCAGGTTTCACTTTTGGACTTGCTCTGTCACATGCCAGTAAGCGGACAAATGGCGGGTGGCAGGAGGAAGGCTGGGGAGGAGATGTGACAGGCAGACGGTGCAAACATACACGCTACATTTCCTAGGAAAACCAGGTTAAAAAGGAGCTCCTTACTGCCAGGACACTATGTAAAAGAATAATATGTGAGAAATGCTGTGTGTGACTTGGTTCAAGAGCCAATGGATATTTATACTGTTATTTAACCTCTCCTTCTTCCAGGGTCAGCCTCGGTACATCACTTACAGCTCCTTCCTCTATTTGTCTGGTCAAGTTCCCCTTAATAACCCAGAGGAGGAAAATCCTTTTTTTCTTCATGTCTGATTTTAAATGTTCTGTTTTAAAAGGTAAATGGGACAATCAGTATGAAAAAGTTACAGCTGTCTCAGGCCCCTGAGTTTCTAACTCCCTGCTGCTGGAAGTGTGAATCGGGGCAGTGCAGCGGCAGTCGGTGGAGCTGTGCCAGTGTAAACAAGGGGAACTATTCCAACCATGTGTGCAAACTCCACCAGAGATTTACTCACCTTCTGAAACCAAAGAGCTGAAAGTTCATTCCTGTTTCACTTATCTGCCAAGGCTGAAGTTCAGTAATTCATACTTTTACCACAATAAATAATGAAACAGCTATAACAGAGCAGGGAAGGCTTTGATTAGGCATTTTATAGCAAGTACAAGAAAAACATTGAATCTTGTGCTCAGGAACTGGCAGCTACAAGAAGAAGGAATGTCTTGGTTCAAACATGTCTGTACTTAAAAAAAGAAAAAAGAAACCTGGAGAGTTTCTATGACTTTACAGGCAGTACAATAACCCTGGCACTTCGATAAGGGAGCTGTCACAGATACAGCTTTCATTGTCTGTGTTCCCACTGCCACAGATGAAGAGTAAATGAGCCTCTGACTCACAGCGCCAGAACAGTGAGTCCAACACCCCACTCTCAGCTAGAATGAATTTTTCAAGACACATGCTAACTGCAATTGAGAATTTCAGAGCAAGTAACAGGCAGGCAGTGTTATTACTACGTTACCTGTATACCTCATACTTCAGAAGCCTGTGTTTGAAAAGTGGACCTGCTGTTCTGAGCCGTATGAGTATGCATTATATAGCCTCACAGAGAGCATCCTGTGTGTTTAAAGGGTTGCCTGGATCTCAGCCCTTCCACTCCATCAGAGGCAGTGGGAATTTTGGAGCCAGCACTTTGCACCTCTCTGAAAAGGGGCCTCCTCCCTCAGAAACAACAGGCAGGAGGAAATCAGAACAGGAGGACAACTCATTTCTCACTTGCCACTTTTAAAAGAAAATGAAGCATAGGTGATTGCAGAAGTTCAAAGAGAGGATTGTAAAGTCTTTCAGAAGTTCCCTGAGGCTCCCAGGAAGGGTAACATCTGACAGGTCACATAGTTTTATGAAGTCAGGCAGGGACTAAACAAGATGAAAGCCCATCATGCCCTCCTTTTCTCTTTTCCATACTCATCAGTAGCACATGACAGAGAACTAACGGAGTGGCTCCAGAATGCAGCTGCCATGAAGGTATAGGTTGGGAGAAAATTTCTCACCAAGAAAGTATGTTTTTTACAAGAAATATGCCATCCAAATTCTGCAGATGTGACAGCGATCCATGAAGGAGGTTATAAGTATTTTCCCTATAACAAGCCACTTTGATTTTTCACCCTTAATTGCAGTCTTTTTGGAGGTAAGTTATCAGGTATTTTATTTTTCAGATTTGAGAGTTGCAAATGAAGACCAACATGACCTAGAAACTCTATTTGCTCATTTTACATCTGGCCTCAGCCTTGGCTTTTGATTAACAGTTCTTGAAACTGAGTTATGATGGGCTGCGAGGACTTGACATGCTGCAGCACTGCAGCTGCAGAGCCCACAAGGAGCAGGAGGGGGACACGGCCACTGAAAAATGAACTCTTAGATCAGGGGTTTGTGAACTATGGTCGCCAAAGACCTTATATATTTTTATGGGACTAGTTTCCATACCTCTTTTGCTTTGAGATTACTCTCCCAGCTAACTGTGGACTACAGACTTTGGCTCCGTTACATTTCTTCTCCTAGCCATGTCACTCTTGTACTTGCACTGACCTGGTTTCAAAAAGAGAGATGGACTTTGTTCCCTTCCCACATAATTTTGTAGCCTACTAACTTATGTTCATTGGAACTATTGATTTAATTTTTTTCAGCTGAGAAGGGAATTAAAGTGGTCTCTTATTTCCAGAGCAAGAGCCCTAACCTCTAGGCTGTTATGCAAACAGTGGAAGGTACTCCTTGGTGTGTTTTGAAATTAAAGTGGCCATGGTTGCTGCCATCTTAGATGAGAAGAAGACATGGAACTGCTCAGTTCAGCAAGGTGGTTGCATCTCTGCACAAGTGTGGTAATAGGAGTTTGGACACAATTCATGCCCAGGTGCCCATAAACTCAGGCACATAAACAGGGCTTTTTGTGATTGTTCTCTTGGGCTCAGGCATCACAAATTCTCCCAGGGTTTGCTGCAGGCATGTAAAGCTTTTTCTTGGACGTCTTCCACTGAGGTTGTCCTGCCTTCTAGATAGTGAGCCTGAGAGTCCTCTCCCACCACAAACAAAACTGAGCAGTTGTGGCCGCAGCTGTAACAAGGCCTTTCTTTGCAACTTTCCTCTATTGTCCTCTACTGCATGCCAAAGCTCAAGGCTGGATGCCCAGTCTGGTGTGACCACCTGATGACAGTGGTGCAGGTAGCAGCTCTGTCCATATTTCCCACCACCAGTCTTAGAGACTTCTCTGAAACAGGTGTAAACATTCATTCCCCCTGGAACAGTTTCTAGGAAGGACCCAGAGAAGCTTTATGTCCCTGAAAGGACAAACCTGAAAATACCTTATGGGAATGGAAAGTAATTGTGAAGGTAGTAGCTCCACCTTTGCTTGGGATTCCTGGCATCAAAAGCTTCCCTGGGTCCTCTGAATGCTGGAGGTTGGGCTCTTATGCCTCTGTGTCTTTGATCTTTACAGACAAGCAGGAAAAGGAATTTTCAAATGAGAATTTGTGAAGTTTCTCGTCCTTTCTAGATCTGTGGCAAAGTATACCAAGTTTCATGCAAGGAAGTTTGTATCTTACGGTCAGTAGGCAGAAGTATTCATAAGGGTATATGATGAGATTGTTACAGTGTGGAGACTGGCAGGTTTATAGCTGTAAAACATTGGCAAGCAAGACCTAACGGAGGACTTCAGTGTGAAATATGAAATTGATTTGGAATTCCCTGTGTCCTCAGGTTCCCCTAGATATGTTCTATACCTACCGTGACAGATTCATCCCACAAGAACAGAAAAGAAAAAATAAAGGTGGAAACTGTGCAAGTGGAAAGAACATTATCATTGCACAGAAGTGACCATGAAAAGAGAAAGACAACCTCTTCCTTTCAATTGTTGCTTCTCCAAAGATGCTGCTGTAGAAGTAAAACACTTCTAACAGAAATTTGGTAATTGCCAATATCCCTTGAAGGTCTTTTCCACTAGCTTCAAAGTTAAGAAGTAAATTAAAGACTTGTACTTGTCATGGGCTGACATTTCTCATGAGCTCATTTATCATGACCCAGGCTGGATCTCTATCAAAACTTGTTCCAGCACAGCTACACACTTTGCTGCAAGAGCCTTCATAATCAGCCAGGAAAGACAAACAGTCCTGGCAGGTCACTGAAGCCAGTTTCTGGTACATCTGTACAGCCCCTCGCCCCCCCGCTTCCCTGGCGAGGTTCAGGGCATGACACTGTACCTGCCGCTGGAAGACACGTCCCCCTCTTCTGTCCACCTTTGTCATTTCCCTAATTGTCACACTTATCATCAAAATATTGTCAGAAGCTGGCCACATTCTCAAAACACCAAACTTCTCATTTGTAAAAAAGGAAATGAAATACCAGTGGAATTTACCTTTTTTTTAAAGAAAACAAGGGCTTACACAAAGCAGGAGCTAAAAGAGACTCAGCTAACACATGGCCCTTACACAGGTTCCTGTACTGCAACACGTTTTGCTCCTGGTGCAACGTACAGTTGCAGGCTCTACACACCACTGAACAAAATGTGCTGGGCAGCTTTTGCCAGTGGGGAGTCTGCTTCACATGCTTAGAAACAGAAAGAAATATTTCCCTTTCCTAGCTACTCTAATAGTTTTTCCTGACTTAGGGAACGAAGAGAAAATAAGCTCTGCAAATGTTACGAGCAAACACTGACCACTTCCTCCTGGAATTCCCGTTGCCATTTTGTCCAAGTGCTGCTTTCCTTTTCTTGTGACTGCTTCTAGTGGCATACAACACGCTTACCTTAACCAGAAGGTAAATGATCAGAGAAAAAACTGCCCACCTCAAGGCTCACCTCTATACCAGCAGTGCTTCAGATTTGTTCTGCGGTGGGACACAATGAGATCTGATGCCACAAGAGATGAGGTCTTGCGACATGGGATGCGCTTGGTCCCATGGCAGGGAAGTTATGTGCTACAGCTGAGAGGTACGTGAATTACCTGGGGGTCAGAGTGTGGGCCCCGCAGCAAGCACAGCCCCTTCCTGCGAAGCAGGTCACTCTGTTAACCTGATACACCACATATTGCTGATCAACACATCAGAAGATCCATCCGGTTTTGCAAGAGGGATACAGCAGAGGTGGAATTTTGTGGCTAAGCTATGAAAGTCTGTAAAGGGGGAGTTTCACGCATATGGGATACAACTGAACAGGTCTGTGACAACAGGACGAGGATGTAGCACTGCTTGCCAGTTACTTTGGGAAAAAAATTTGTGACTGTATGTGCTACTGTGGAAAATATTAAATATGAAGGAACAGCTCTTTGGCAAGTGAACGATGTCGTCCAATTTACATCTCCGCCAAAGACAGCCGTGTCCTCATTTTGCATGAGCAGCAGTCGCTCCAAACAAGCCATGGCACTGAGGAATCAAGGCTGGCACTAGAACATCTCGGAAGCCCCCTTTCCCCCTAGAGCTGTGCTGCCTGTAGGAAGAAAGCCTGAGCCTGCAAGAAGGCTAATGTACAAACCCTCAGTAGGCCTTGAGAGCAGCCACATTGAAGTGGCTGAACTCACCATCCCAGTAGCCAGAAGCTGTGCTGAGGACAGACACAGCAAGTCTGGTGTATTCTGGGCATGCTGGACTTGGATGCGAGTCCAGACTGACTAGGACTGTGCAGTGGCCAATTTGCCCATGATTTCCTCACCTCTGGTGTGATCCCTCAATGGTGCTTGTAGCCAAACCTGCAGTGTAGGCCCTACTAATAAAGTATTTCTGAACCTGATCAGTATTGTGTTTACCTCCTGATGATCTGCCCCTGTTCTTGCTGATTGGAAGCTGTAGGTTGTGTTCTTGCAGCCATTCTCACAGCTGCTGTTGCGTGGCTTCCCACATCAGGGAAGGAAGTGGGAGATGCTGCTGGCTTGTTGGACCAGCTCTGCCGATAGCTTGTTCTCTCTCCTATTCACCCAGATTACTGCATTGCATCCCCTGACTTGGTGCTGATAAGGATTCAAGGGGTGCCATGCAGCTCCTTGAGGAAGCCTTAGAACATATCGCTGAGGATGACGCTGTTAGCCAAGTAGTTCTTTTTATTTGTTCAGTGGTAGATATAACAAATTTATCTATGGACAGAACGAGAAAAGACAAAATATAACAGGTAGAAAAATCTCAAATGCAAAAAAATGCTGGGCCTGTGGAAAAAGACCATCCTTTGATACTTCAGTCAGGCTGTCTGCAGATGAAACCTGATTTGAATCCTGCTTCTTCACTGTCATCAGTCAGCTGGAAGAATGAAGCAGCAAGTGGCTGAAGCAAGGACCAGACTGGGAAAGGATTTTAGGTGCCTGCACATACAGGTAGACATCCATCAGGCCTTATATAAGTTCCCAAGAAGCAGGGACCAATTTCATTGAGCTGCTGAACACCTTAAGGATAATGGCCATGAGTGATCCTAAAAGCAAACGCAGTACTACAGGAAGTGAGTTGTAAAAGGTGGACATTTAAAATGTGTTTGCTCTGATCCCAGAAACAGCAAGGAAAGTGTCAAAGCAAGGCCAGAGGAATCCCGGACAGCAAAGAAGCCTGCAGGGCAGCAGAGGGAAGGTCTGCTGCTCTGCCAGGTAGGAGCAGTTTGCACAGATTGCCACTCTGCCCTTGTATTTGCTTAAACGTCACCATTTGCTTATTATAAACATTGGTAAATGAAATGCGTAATTCAGGAGAGCAGAACTTGGTCTACTTTCAGCAAGAATTTGTAGCATGAGAGGTTTCTGAATTCCTCCCCGGGTTCATTTGCAGAGTTTGCCAGTCAATCAATGACAGTTCTGCCATAAGAATATTTCCCTCACTTCCTAACAAGTGGTCAGTGGCAAGTTGCATCTTTAAGCCATCTTGCATGTGTTTTAACATGATAAATGAAAGCGTAGTGATTTTTACTGTACAGTGTTCAGTCTGAATGAGTTAAGCGTCAAAATTATGGATATACAAAACATATGTTGTATTTCATTGCCCCCCAAAGTCTGAATCTTTTTTTTTCTCTCCTGTGTGTGGGGTTAACTGCATGGGGGTTTTTTTGATAGCTGTGTACGCTGAATCACTCTTTGGAGGTGCCAGATCTATCCGTCGACTCTAGAGGGAAGCAAAGACAAGCTGGCTTCTAAGTTAGCCCTCTTGCTTCAATGCCTATAATTAGGTGGGATGAATGCAGGCCCTACTGTAAGGCGTATGCTTCAATTACCCTTTCTGTTTAAAGGACGCAGCAATTCTGCCCTCACTGGAGCGTCCCGAATTAAATGTCTTGCAACATAATGAGGGGTGGAAAATCTCAAAATGTTTAAGACACGAATGTAAGCTCAAACAAAGATCGTTAAAAAACATTACATATGCTTATTCATATATATGTTAAACATTTTTTAAAAAGATTGGTCCCAGTCTATTTTCCATTCTCTCTTTGGCACTTTCGGAGGGAGAGCTCAGTTGTTTGAAGTGGTAAATTGCAAAAAAACAAACTAAACAAACAAACCCAACAAAAACACAACAAAAAACAACAACAGCAACAACAACAAAACCAACCCAACCCAACCCAACCCAAAAAAAGAGAGAGGTGCTGGAAACGACCTGCAGCTTGTGAAAACCCTGTCGCTGAGGGCCTGACCGTTTGCGAGCAAGCCGAGGACCCAGGCGGCCGGCAGCGCCTCGCCGCGGCGGCGGGAGACCCGGCGGCAACATGGCGGTCGCAGGGCGGAGGCGGCGGTAAGATGGCGGGAGGATCGTGCCACCTCCTGGCGGCAAGAGCAAGCCGCCCCGGCCGGCCTTCCCCGAAGAAGGGACTCCGGAAGGACCAGGAACTCTGGGGCCAAATTGTAGCTGTTATGTTAGATGTTATGTCACGGATTTGTTTCCTATCCAAAATGCATTGGATGCTGAGACCTCCCTTTCGAGTACATAGTCTTCATGACTTCCTTTACAAAGGTACTGGGTTTTAAAATTAAATGCGGGGGGCAGCAGAAACATGTCGCAAGTGACAAAACAAATTGTTTAATCTCCTTGCTTGATAGCAGATAAACTGTAAATCAGATTGTATCTCTTCTTAGTGAAGTAGAAATGGCAGGGATGGACAAACTCCTAAAAATAACAGAATAGCTAAAATCCCTGCTTTCTCTAGGGCAAATGTAGCCAGCCCTTTGGGAAAGTGCAAGAAATACCATCTGTGTTTCCAAAACTCTGAAGTTGATTTGTTGCAGACATCTCTGTATTTACTGTAAATGGACATACTTTGTGTTGCTAAACAACATGTTGCAATAATGAAAAATAACCTGAATCCTCCCATCCAATTAACCCTAGAGGGTTTTCTACCTGAAAAAGCTCCATTTAAAAGATCAGTTTGTTTTGCATCAGACATCAAACCTACCTGGTTTTTAAGTTAGTTTCATAGACGTATTGACAGCTGTTCACAGAGAAAGCTGAGAGGGGAAACTGTGAAGGAATTGTGGCTTTGATGATGGATTATTTTTGATTATCAGACAAGAAGTGTATTTTACAAATAGCTACCGTCTTGGTGAGAGGTCTCTTCAGAACAGACAACACTACAGGCTTTGCTGACAACCTGTTCTTTTCATTGTACCTGCTAAGCACTGCTGTTCCTTGCGGTTCATGTTAAATGTAAGGTAGAATTTAGAAAACAAGCTTTTTCATCCAAATGTTTAACTGGAATTTAAAAAGAATTCAGAACATAATTCTGAGATTATGAAAATGTGTATTTGCTTTAATACAGCATATCTGATGGGAAGCCAGGGGAACACTGTACTTGACTTCAGCTGACAGCAGCTAGGCATCTTTGTTTTAACCTATGGCTGGAATTGAGCCATGAAATACAGATGGAAACGTGGATCTGAATTTCCCCAACGTTCAGTGTGCAGTTTGGGTCCATTACAAAGATTAAGTTTGGAACTAGATTTTAATCTAAACTTTTTTGAAGCGTAGACGGTCCCCAGACAGATGTTACCCTGTGAAATGTAAAAAGAGAGGCAGCACACAGGAGGATGAGGCACCATGATGCTGTGGTTTTATATTTGACTGCAAAGGTTTAGTATGTCTGGTTTTTTTCTTGTAGTGCTTGGCCTTTGAATGACTGAGAGCTCATCCAGATATCAGCTGCTCCTGTGGCAGCAAAAATCCCCTTAAAGAGTTATCTCATTTTTCTCCCAAATCCGGACAACAGGGTTATGAGAATGCAGAAAATGTGTAGTTGTTTAGGCAAGCGATGATGCAAGTACAAAGACGTGAGCCCTAGAAGGCAGCGTCATGGCAGAGGGGACGACAAAGCCAGGCACTGTCACTGCTGAGAGGAGTTCAGCGCAGAAAAATGTTTCTGGAATGCATATGTGATGCCTCATCCCCGGCTCATTGTTCAGGAGCTTAGGTCAATACCGCTGCAGCAAAGATTCCCAATGAGCTGAAACAAAACAAAACATGCATTTACAGGAGCATTGCCATTCAAGAGCATGCATTTCCCAGTTAAAATGAAGGTCAGTCATAAATTACATCTCTGATTCCCTTGGGATTTTTCTCTCTGGCTCTGTTTTGGCAGTTTAAGCCCCCTTTGATATTTGAGCAAGGCCTTTCCCATTGCACATCTGATCTTGATTACGGTTTATGGCAATGGTAATTCTTTACCTCCCCAAGGCAGCAATTTTGAGGAGAGAGGGAAAGGAAGTACAGTATGATTGTTTAGGAGAGAGGCACACTGCATAGTGTTTTAACCATTTCTCCATTTTATAGCTGTGTCTCTTCCCCGTGGATCGCCCTTGCACACAGCAGCACTAATACTGAGCTCTTCCTACAGGAGTGCCCCATGTCCATCAGTGAAATCACAGTGTCTGGAGGCAGAAAAAATCAGGTTGTGTATTTATGCATGGAAACACTGACTTCTGAACAATAAGCTGTGGTTTGGATAGGGTTTTACATGCTTTCTGTTTCCTGGTGAACGTGCATTAATCAGGTATCAATAAGCACCAAAGTTTTTCTTCTGGCTGCAAAGCGCAGTGGCCAGCTGTCAGGGGTTACCGTCCTCACCTCTCTCCTGCCTTACAAAATGACGACGAGTGTTCTTGCTCAGTTTCTGGGATACAACTTCATAAAAGAAGGGTAGATTTCCACATGGATCAACTTTGTGCCAATCAGAATTGCCAATCTGCTAAGCCAAAAATACACTGAGGCTTTGCATGAGGGAATGGGATGGGTGAAACTGGGTCTTGCACTGCTTTTCTGTCTATGCAGAAGACAGAGGTAAAGGTTCCAGCTGAGAATATGCTGAGAGCATTTGAGACAATATGAGGGTGGCAGAAAATGTTAGATGCTGATTTGCTTTTTTCTGTGGGTGGTATGAGGCATTTTGTTACAAGCAATTACGATTGCAATAAGATTTTTCATGTCAGTTTTTAAGATATACTTCATTCTTTTATTGCTTGCACTTCTTTGGCTTGGTTATACTGTGAGCTCCTCGGTTTTGTTGAGGCTTTTCACAGAGTTTGCAATGTGGAGGGCTACTGAATATGAATAACTGCTCTTGAAACTCTGGCACCATCAAACTGCTCCCGAACAAAAAATATTTATAGACTTGGGGGGTGATTTACAAAATGATCTAATTGCCTTTCAGGCACTACAAATGCCATCCTGTTAGCAAAGACAAGCAATGGGTACGGTTTCTTTCATAAAGGTGACCACAAACATCTCACTGGGAAGTGCAGGCAGCTGGCAACCTTTGCAAGTTTGATTTTGGTGGCTGACAAAAAAAAAAAAAAAGCTTAAATGCGTTTTTAAATATGTCTACGTGCTTTTTAAATGGGTCTTCCAGAGTACAGTAGAACTTTCCATGTACAAACTATATTTTGCCATGAAGATACCAAGGAAATGTGATGAGCAAAGGGTACTCGGAACATTTTCCCTGGACGAAGGAAATTTCCTAACTCCTCATACATAAGCCTTTCCTAAGGGTAATGCAAAACTTCCACAATGCAGGAGAGGAACAAAGCTGTACCAGCTCTCCTGTTCCAGTGACACAGCAGACCTGTTCAAGGAGCATTTTATAAGCCAAAATTTCTACTTGGCTGATGCTAAGGAAGGGTCCAACGTGGGATTTTTTCCCTTTCCTTTATTATTTTAATTAGACTTTCAGTACTAACTTGGAATGTACCACTTGTAAAGAATATCACATGAAGGAAAAAAATGTTTATTGCGTATATCTGTACATTTTCACCGAGATGCAAAGGCTGAAGAGTTGGGGGCCATCCAGCCTGCCTGGGTAGCTGGGGGTGAGAGCGTGAGGCGGGGGGAGGCCCAGCACCGCACTGGAGCAGCTGGGTGGGTGCCCAGCCTCTGGTGGTGAACGCTGCAGAAGGAGAGCTCTTCTGCACTGTGTTGTTCTCTCATAAATCAGCCTAATTATTCTAATGAGAAGAGCTGTGTCCCTCTGCTGCGAGCCCTGCTGGTTTACAGAGAGAGGGAAGTAAATAAAATGGAACAATGCTGGCTGCTGCTGCGGGAGGGACACAGGGAGGGAGAACAATAGTCCTGACCCTCCTCCCCACCACCACCCCGTTAGGAGGGAAGAAGCGGGGTGGCTTTGTGCACGCCCCTGGAGTTATTCCAGATCAGAACTGAAATCAGACACTGGGCTCGTCAGCATCTGCTGAAGGAAAAAGCAAGTAAAATAGAGGGCAGAGGCATGTTGTTTTCAAGGCTCTAAGAGAGCATTGCTAAGGAAAGAAAAGGACGGGATACAAGGCTTTGCAATGTCTGTCCGAGTAACTAAGGCACTGTAAATACTGACCTGAGCTCTAAAAGCAGGATCAAGTCTTGGCTTTATGCCTTTGGATTTTTTCAGAGTAAGAAGGTAGATTTTAGTTTTTGAGTTAAAACTCCACAGATTTGTCTCTTAAAAGATGTATTTTGGTTCCTATTCTTGCTCTGTATTAGTTTAAGTCTTCTTGCAGTTGTGAAAATTAGAAACTCGTTTTTCTGTAATGAAATCTTAGATTCTTATTTACTACACGAATCTGGCAGCTGAAGCTTTAAGCAACCACAAACTACCATGAGATTTATTATAAAAATATGACAGAATTATGTGCAGCCCTGCTTATTGTTTTCTGTATTTTTGTCATGTTCCCTCTTATTGTCCCCTCTCTGTGATGACTGAAACAAATCATTCAGGTCTAGATCGTGTATTATGATACCCACGAAGCCTCCTTGCTATTGTTTGGCCCAAATTAAAAGCGTTTGTCGAGAATAATTGTGGAATGGCATCAAAATTCATCTTCATTTTGCTGAGGATTTAATTATTTCGATTGTGATAAATTATTCTTCATGTTACATACTAAATTTGTATGTTTTAATAAAAAACATTTGAAAAAATTAGACAATTCTGGTAGTTCTTGTGACGCTCTCCTCAGGAAAATTCCTCTGGACGTTCTCAGCAGCTTATCCTCTCCTTTTCACTGTCAGTTTTACTAAAGTGTCTTCATCCTGCCCTTTATACAGCATACATACTTCTGTTTTTATCTCTAGTTTGATAAATGACTCCATTTCTAAATCCCATCTTCAGTCTCCAGCTAGACGTTGTGATCATAATTTTGGCCTTTCAGACTCCAAAGACAGCTCTGTAAATATTAGGAAACCCTTCTCTTTAGTCATCTTCCCGTTTACCTTTGTGTATTCATTGCCATGAGCTAAATATACTGTGATGTTAGCAGATCCCCTAGACCCTCTTTCAGCCCTGAAATTGCTTGTTCCTCTAATGTCCCTGATTCGGGGAAGCGTCATGCCAGGCTGGTATTTCTTCTGGCAGAAGAGAGGCCAAGTACCGCTGCTGGATGTGCTCTCTCCCAGGAGCCAGCAGTCATCCCCTCCCCTGCCATCCTGTGGGGTGTCCAGCTTCTGCTGGCCTAGGAGCTCCAGAGCTGTCTCCAAACCAAACCTGGCTCCATGACACCTGCAGATCATGTTGGGGCTGGACTGGAAGGAGCTTCCCTGACTCATCTGAGTAACACATCGTGACTGCAGAAAGCTGGGTGAAGTTGCTAAAGATAGTAAGAAAGAGAGGCATTTAAATATTCATGTCGAGAAAGCAAGTTGTGTGCTACAGCACCTACAACCATGGATTACAAGAGCGCCTTTCTTAAAGCCATCATAATTGCATCTTATTTGGTTGAAGTGTAACATGGGGTGAAATTTTCAATAGGACTTTGACCATGACCAGCTTCTAGCATTCAAAAAGACATACATCAGGCCAAGCGCAAAGTGTGAGACTGTCATTAAGTCATGAAAAAGATCTAGAATTATTTATATTTGCATTTCTCAGCCTTTCATGTTGTCTTGGTTTCGGCTGGGATAGAGTCGTCTTCCTAGTAGCTGGTACAGTGCTGTGTTTTGGGTTTAGAAGAATGCTGGTAACACCCTGGTGTTTTCAGTTGTTGCTAAGTCA
>JAVKLA010000073.1:27663161-27675163 GCA_034782735.1 Sagittarius serpentarius
AGGGGGGGGCAAGAAGAAAGGGGGGGGCAAGAAGAAAGGGGGGGGCAAGAAGAAAGGTGGGGGAAAGAAGAAAGGGGGGGGAAAGAAGAAAGGGGGGGGGTAAAAGCCCTCTCACTTGTTACTTTTGCAAGCAACACCGCTTAATTCAGACCAAGGCCAGCAATTTTGTCCTTTTGTGCTTTTCTTTCTCTTTGATGGAGGCCAGTACCAGACACTGCTCTGCCCGAGGTTCTTTCACTACATTATCAGAAGTCTGCCCTTTCTTTGTCAGAGATGAAATGATGCATACTAATAAAAGAAAATAGAATTTGTCTGGTCTGGAGGAGCCAGTTTGTCACCACGACTTTGCTATCAAGTAAATAAAAATAGAAACCTTTACGCAAACCAGCAGGATTTTAGCCAGTGTGAAAATAACTGAGCTTCTGACCTCTTTCAAAAACTGTGTTTGCACTCAGTCACCTCAGACAGCAGGAAAACCAATTGTTCCTTAAAATGTAATAAAAGTCTGTGCAGACACTGTTGCTACCCAGAGATTTCACAGCATGCAGACTTCTAATTGCCTCTCTTTCTTCTGCAGATGAAGGCATCGGGAATATTTCTCTCTAGCGCACCTTACTGGGGAATATATTAGTTTGTAAGAGCAGGATTACAAAGAAAATTGCTGAATACATATGATGTCTTGACATAACTTTTTACAAGTTGCCTTATTGTGAGCATACTCCACTATCTTAGCATGTGTTTATTATTTTGCTATATAGGTTATATTCGTGGCTTTGAAAAACTACATAGCTGACGTATAACGGCCTCCTCAATAAGAAAACTGATGTGCAAGCTCCAGCATGATATTCCTTTCTCCTCTTTTTAATTTCAAGTTATAGTCTTCTCTCAAACACAGTGCAATCATTTCTGGAACAAACTCAAGCCACTCTGCACATAGCTTTAATACTAATTAAATTACAGCATCCCATATAGACCTTCTTTATTTGCAGAAGACTATAAACAAAGTCTGCATTTGCTGGGACAAGGATATTCTCATTGACAAACATAGTAAACTTCTGTTCTGTAATCTCCACAGCGTATCAGGTACGTCACATTCCATCCATCCATCACTTTAACCTAAAAGTCTTTTTAGGATGGGTTTTTCACAGGATAAAACTCCTCTCAGATCAGGTGTCTGTTGTTTCTCTACCATATAATATTCTTACCCAGTCCAACCACAACTTTTGTGGCACTATCAAACTGAATGAAATCTGTTTTATCTTTGCAAACAATTTTTCCAAGTGTGACAGAACATGTCTGGACAACATGAAGATACTGAAAGTATCTCTGACTCACCACGTGGCAGAAGAGCAGCGTGTTTCTGGTCAGCAGCTTGGGACAACTAAAAACATGGTAAGCAAGGGGCTAGGAAATAGGGGCAACAAAAGCTGTTGGAGCGGGAAGAAGAGGATAGGGCTACACATGAGGGTTTATATAGTAGCAAGACTGGGGGGGCTATTGAAAGCAGAGGCTACACAACCTAATGCAAGTTGTTAATGACCAGTGTATTTAAATTGTCCTTCCTAATGGCAGACAGTACTGAAATATGACAGGTTTCTACCAAGAACATTGTCTACTTATTAAAATGCTTAGTGTATTTATATATATTTTAATGTATATATATATTTAATGTGATATGTGGGATAAAAGAATACTGCTGTCAGGTGTCACCTGTCCTAGATTAAAGTAGTTTTTAATCTGAATTCATACAGCCAGCTTCTTTTCCCTATAGAAGAGCCCTATCCATCCATATCTCTACAGTTCCTGACTTGCCGTGTTGCTTCAATTCCATTAACCCAAAACGAGCTGTGGTGGAATATGGTTGCCACACAGCCTGTTGCTGTTATATGTGGTCAGAATGCTGTTATGTGGTCTATATGCAGTTATAGATGGACTAGAATTCAGATCCTCCACTGTATTTAAACATCAAGGAGCCTTGATGTCTGGAAAACCCTTACAGGGTGTTGGTACAAATACCTGGTGGTCTTACATAGACTAGCATAAGGTAGTAAGAAGCCTGATGAAAATGAGACAAAACAGCAGGGTCTGTAAGACAAGCTATCTGAACAAGGCTGGCTTGTGAAAGGTAATTAATTAGCAACTATCATTAAAAGTTCTTACTGTTCCTCTGACCTACCTTCTACAGTCAGCTCCCAAACACCTGCGAGTAGGGGCTTGGAGACAGCGGGTCTAGAAAAGGAGAGTAGCTGCTCTGGAGCTGGGATACTTTGTCATGAGGCATGTGTCCATGGAGAAATGAGTAATATTTTTAAACAACATCATGATGCTGCATGCAACGTGAAGCGAGTAACAGCAAAAAAGTATGCATCCAGTCAGTTATATCTATCCCTTCCCCCAACACACAGGTTGAGAATGCATAATCCAGTTGGTTTATGTCAAACGCCAAACAGGACGTGAATCCCTGGGAAGCAGTCCAAGTCAGAGCATTCAGTTGAGGCTGAAAAAGCAAAGTCTCCATTCCCAGATCTGTCCCTGATTTGGGTCAGATTATTACCAAGTGTCACTGTCTATCAAGGGGGATAAAGATATTAACATTCTCTATAACATACTTTGTGATCTGTCGATTGGAAGCACTTGTTTATATATCCTATATAAATACATGTATGTATATACTCAGCATTTTAAAATAGTTTTAAAAATAAAACCAGCATGGCATAAAACCAAATCTTGTTCCAGTTAAAACTGCTGTTGTACAGGTAGTTTCTTTCTGACATTCCCAAAGAAAACTCATATATTCACACACACAACATGAATGTGTATGGCAGAGTGCCACAGGAGGCCTCAATGGAATACTTCATTAAAAAACAAACAAAAAAACGAAAGTACATTCCAAACTGAACAAGCAACACTTGTTGCAAATCATTTAAACTACTAAGGAGAGCCACAAAACTTGCAACTTGACTAAAGGATTAGACAGCATTTGACCAGGAACTTAGTGTATGACACAGTGAATAAAACCCACTTACAGGCTTGCGGACTTCAGTGGAACTTGGGCATCTGTATTTTTGCCCTTGGCCACAGGTTTTTCAACTTGAACAACTTGAATCTAAAGCAAGAACACATTAGACTTCAGAGAAAAGCCCCTAAAGGGAACAGGGTTTAAAATAAATATCCTTCTCATGGAGTCATATCTAATGTTGCATGTAACTAAAAGACAGTTAGAAATCCCTGAGTTTCAAGAACAGAAACAGGTTACATTTTTCTAGCAAGTTCAGTGACTCCTGAGTGCACAAGATTTCCTAACTGTGTCCACATGATCAATTGCTTTTTGGCAGGGCAAATTAACCCTTGCCGAGCCCAGTACTGCAGCAGCTACACTGCTTCCAGCTGTACCTGAGCTCTTGCATTTAAAGATAACCTGACTGTGGTAAGGTATCACATTCCCCATGACTGACAGCATGGACTGGGTTTTCTTTTTTTCAGCTTGCTTCAGTGGACCTTGCAACAGTAAACTCTCACTACCCTTACCATGAGCCAGGCTAACAACGATGCTCCTGTCTTTCCACAGGTGGGTGGTCTCTACTAAAAAGGCAGCTCCTCTTTTGCCCCATGTGCCCCCCAGGATGAAGTATCCATTCCCTTCATGCTAGCAACAATTCTTGAGGAAGGACCAGTATTTAATGAAAGGTACCTTGGGTGTGTCAATTACAGCAACTAATCCCACTTACTGTTGGACAGTAAGCACCACCAATGTCTAGCAGGATTTCTGTGTCTGAACAACTGCATAAGCATATGCAGAATTACTGCTAGGTTTTTTGTTTTCAAATACCTGACAGAATATGATTCAGCCCCAAATACTAATTATATTTAAAAAATGCATCATGGGAGCCTAACTGTCATGCTGATTTTCAACTCAAAAGTGTTCTTACTGTATAAGAAAAAAAGAGGCTTTAAAAGATTAAAGCTTGCAGAATAATAAAAGGATTTTGTTTCTGGAACGGAGACACATGCCCAGTCAGAATGGGTCTTTAAGTTGTATCGACTTGTTAATAACCATATAACAAAAAGAGAATACTACAAATAATAATTTGACCTAATTCTGAATACAGATAGGGATACTTGAAAGCATTTAGGAAAGAAATTTGTTGGTTTTTTACTACGTTCAACTAAATCAACTATACAAAGTGATTTAAAAGAAAATATAAGTTACAGATCTGCCATGGACTATGATGGAAATAATTTTTTAGAATTGTTCCCATATACCACATACCAATGGAACACCTCAAGCTCATTACAAGAGCTCTCACTGGAGCATGAGAACCGACGCATATGAAGATCAAAAATAAAAACCACCTATGAAGATTTAACTTTAAAATGCTCCATGACCAGTCTATTCGGTATAAGACTTTGAAAAATGTTTAAAAGTAAGTGTTAAAAGTTGTTCAGCCTGTTACTTTGTTTTATAGTCTGTACCTAACACTTCTGTCTTCTTGATTTAGGCTGCCCACTGCACGTAGCCGCGTGTCTGCCTCTAAAAAGATAAATATGAGAACACTCAACACTGTTTTAAGTCCTTCAGGGCCTAGTACATATATTCTGTAAAACGTGAGTGGTGATAAGCAGAGAGGAGAAGTCATCCCACATAACTTCATATGCCTTGGAGTGAGGCGTGAGTGAAACTGAAGCTCCTGTCACAGTCAATGGAATCACGATCAATGCCACCTCCAGAGGGAGACTCGTACAACTTTTCTCAAATGCCTTTTCTTGAATGTGATCTCTGTCTAAAGGTGCCCATTTTCCTCCAATACAGATGAATTCTATTCCAAGAGTAACATTTGCCCATTTATGACATTAAAATTAAGTATACTGACATGCATTACCAGCTTTGAATGATATAGCAAGCAATAGGCTTGCTACAGTCAAAATGCCGAGATTTGACACTATTTTCAATGCTGCTGTTAAATAAGATTTCCAAGTTTGTACTAAAATTTACTAATTTACTGTAGTGGTTACTGCAGTGTATCGATAGTCTAGTCTTGCACATATAGACAAAAAAACTCAGATTGTTCCACCCCACAAGATCTTGTGAAACCACTTTTGAAACCACTACAAAATGTAAGTTTTATTAGCCCCACTTCTAACAGATTTTTGTAAAATCAAACTACAACACTCAACTACTTTTCACACAAATCCCATAAGCTAAAGCTACGAATGACCAAATAATATACAGCTCCCTTTTCTGCAAGCCTCTCCATCATCTGAACCTCTCCATTATGTTTTATTAACAGCTAACATGCAAGTAAGTCGTGTCACCTGCACGCACCTGGTTTTTAGCGCTAGATATTGAACAAACTTCATCTGAAAACTAACTGAGGAAGACAACAATCAAGGACTACTCTGGGGCAACTGAAATTAAAGACAGATTTATAAAGCAGTAAGGACCAAAGAAAACCCAACCAACATTCCCAGTTTAAAAAAGGAGTAGAACAGTCATCCCAGAAGCAGTCACAGTGCCTGACTCGCCCCCGCCCAGTAACACAACAGACCCTGACAAAGCAATTGGTGCACAAACCAAACCAGAGGCTAATCTGTCCTTCCCCCAACAGAGAAAAAAAAGAAGATATTTGTATCTATATTTAAAAATACACACATACATTAAAAACAAAGCTAAATGAGAACCCTGATTTTAGGAAAACTTGTCTACCCATGCATCTGTTAAAAAAACTAAACCAACCAAACACAAACAAATCAATATTAAAGCATGTATTGATACTTCATTCACTACTGAAAAGGAGGGAAAAAAACCTTATAAAAGTAAATGAACTGTTTTATCTACTTTCATAAAAAACCCAAGAACCCAGGGTCTACTCAAAGTTAAGGACAATTTCAGCAGCTGCCACAAGTTGCATCTTCAAACTCAAATTTCTCCTAACAAGCAAAAATCATCTAAGGAGTCGTAGATACTGGTCTCCTGCACAGGACTCATCTACACGATGAATTAACTGCAGACATTTGATCCTTTTGCTAACAATCTTCTGAATGTTCTTGTTCCAGAATTAAGAGTACCTTGTTCCAATTTTGCGTAATCCACTTAATCCATTTGGACTGAGACACACTTATACCACAAGAGCTAGATGGAACCGAGATACTTAATTCTGAAATTGCAATCCAAGACCCAGTCATCTGGGTTTGGATTATAGCTTGCTTTGTTGTTGAATGGACAATTCTTTAGGTGTTTGAAGATGCCTAGTCTTTCTGTCTAAAGACTTCCTAGTCCAAGGAAAAAAAATCTCTTGCATTTACCAAGAGCCAAAAAACTGACCTTGGAGAATTTAGGCAGAGGGATGGCAATCTGATATACACACGGAGTGCATCTAATACACTGACAGGGCTTAGGGTTCTTTATAAAACCCAAGTAGCTCACTGATTACTGTTCATAGAAGAGCTACCAGGGTAGGAAACAACAGTAAGGCATCCTGTGTGAGCCTGGCAGTACACTCACCCAGCGAACGGGAGGCTCAAGATTCCACAGCCTCTTGCTGGAGCTGGCCACTGTGCAGCTGAGCGTGCCTGTTTGTGTGGACAGAAAGAAGTAAAAGGCAGACAGAAGCAGCAAAATGTAGGTTGCCTCTGTAGCTTACTTGTCAGTGGACTTAAAGGAGGTGGGGGGGAAGTCTGGACTTCAGGTGAACCTCAGATGATTTAAAAAATTTGATTTATTGGGTAGCAGGAACCGTAGCCAGTAGCTCAGTACAAGCACACTTAAAGCAGACAGAAATTAAGAGGAAGTCCACCTCTTTTTATCACACCCCCTCATGCTCTGGTCTTCCCAAACCAGGACTGCACATCTGTACTTCCTCTTTATTCTCCACCCCAAAAATTAGGGCCCACCCCACTCCACTCACCTCCACTCCTGTAAGGTGATTAGCAGAAAGTGCGTGTGGGGAGGTATCTGAACTGAAGAGTGAGCATCTCCGCAGAGACAGTTACGGATTGTGAGTGACTGCTTGTATATCAGACTTCATCCAGTGGTTCACATAATCACCTCCAGACAGAAAATTACTTTAACATACCATCCACAAGCAGTTTCTTTGATAACCACCAAACTCTATCACACATAATAAACTTAGTTTACTTGGCAGAAGTTAACACTGAAATGTTTTGAAAAAACTGTTGATCATTAGAGTTGTATGTGCTAGGTACATATTTAAGAAGTATTGCTATAAAATCTGGGAATCATCATCTCTTCTCCAGTTATGTACTGTTATTCGGAAACCAGGTGGAGGTGCCACTACATAAATTCAGAAAATTAGACCAGTGCTCTAGATGCATTTCACTGGAGCTTTGATCAAGCACAGGTAGGAGTTTCAAAAACTGTCTCTCCTCACATACCAAATAAGCTACAACACACCCAACACAGCACTTTAGATTAGGCACTACAATTTGGTAACCTGAACATTTGTCATTAAGGCTCCTAGATTGTAAGCACTCAAGTAAATTACTGAATCTAACCCAGAGGGTCATATAAAATCAATATAAAAAATTAAGTCAGGAATAAGTATGATGCTTTAAGTTTATAACCTGCCTTATTTCAGGCAAACTTTCTGTCGCAGACTAGCCCTACAGAGCTGCTGTATTGTGCAAATTATCTTATCTGTTCAAGCAATACGGTGTATTAATTTAGTTTGCATGACTTCTAAACAAACTGAAATAGCTTTTCTTAAGCAGGCAATGATAAAAGTTTACCACTTTGATAAAAGGACACAGTAAGTTCATTTGGGTCAATACAGAATATTATAAGAGCTATTTTTGAGTAACAACTCTGCAGGTGCACTTACTTTACGATGACTGCCACACTAGAGAGTTACTCCACAAATAGGCAAGCCCTACAGATATGGTATTATTGGTCTGCATTTGTGAATCTGAATCTAAACAGAAATTTTACAGATTGGGATCACTGAATGGAATTCTAACAACATTTCAACTTCTTATTTGAAAGTTGGGAGGCCTCAGTGTGTGTAAATACTAGCCAACAGTTAGGTATTTTCCTTAGCTTTGTGAGACAAAAAATTCAAACATCTCCAGTATTTTAGTTTTGACGCTAATAGCTACACTCAGACTTAATAATGGTCATGAAGTAGACTTTAAAGACTTACAAGGCTTCTCTTAAAACTTCTTCAGTTTTAACAGCCTAAGTAGAGCAAGAAGCGGCATTATTTATACTATTTTTTAAGGCAAACAAACCTATAATTATTGTCTGAGACTGATAAGAAATTAACTGTACTATTCTCTGTAAATGAGCTTTCTATGACATTTTTTTTCACATAGACAATTTCAAGATCCCTTCCAGATAATAATAAGCAGTTTACTTATGCAACCCTAAGAAGTCCTTGCTCTTTAGTTTATACCTTTTCCCAAGTCTTCCTATTTTGATGTAAATTAGTTACTACTACCAGACTAAGGGAAGAGAGAATGCCAAGAGACATCCAGTCAAATAAATCACTTTTTTTGCTACTAAAAAATAGCAACACTTTTTGTGTTTCACTTCATAAACAAGGCAGTCCTGAATACTGCAATATTCAATAAGAGCAGTACCCCTGAGATTATCCAACTTTATCACCTCAGCATTACTCTAGGGAAGCCAATGGAAATGCTATATAAGTAAGTTGTTGATTAGCTCAGTCACGCTAATCCCTGATGTAGCACAGCAACCAGAACATCATAAAATTTGCTTCATATTATTATTGGTGAAAACCTATTACTGAAACTATTCACACCTGCATACCCTTTATACTTGCACTTGAGAGACACACAGTTATGAAGTAAGGAGATTACAATTGCACTTCTTTCAATTTAGTTAAGTGGTACAGAATGAAGATTTGACTACAAGATACAGCTTAAAAATAAAGTTACTGCTATAACACATGAATGATCAGGACAAAATGCATGCGTATGTACACATACACACAGTGAGGTTTAGTAACTACTAGAAATAGAAAACAGGATAATTGAGATTTCTGCCATGCTGTTACCTCCTCCCTGATCTCTACTTCAGCCTCATCTGTAAGAATGCCTGACAGCTGCAAACTACTTCTAATCTCATTTTCTACTTTCATCTTTCATTTGTATTTATTTCTCACCATTCCAGGTTGTTCACTATTCTTTACAATCTTACTACAATTATTTAATAGATCAGTATAGAGCTAAAGGGCACTAAAAATAAGGATTCCAGAAGTTCTATTACTGGCTTTTAGCTAAGATTATCTTGTTTGGCCTTGTGTTTAACTCTTAGTATTTTTGATTGAACCCCAGCAGTTTTTTCAAGACTTCCAGACTCTCTTGAAATACAGTCATCTGTTCCTTATGCGCAGGTGGACTAGTTGGTCCGAGCTTACATGCCTGCAGTGCTTGTGCCCTGCGTGTGGGAGGCACGCACTTGCACCAAAACCTGTCTTTCGCTACAATGTACCTCTTCTCAACAAGGCTTCTGAGTATAGCTTCAGAAGATGCACGAACCATATACGGTCTTACAGTTTAAGCCTCCATGCCCTGAATTAGTCATGTTGTCTCACCTTATCCCTCCATTATTCCAGATAAGTTTAAGAAATGATTGTAAACAGGGGCTGTCTTTGTGCATGCATCAGACAGAACTCCAAACTCCTACAGGAAGCTAAATTGTTTGTTTGTTTGGCCCCTAACAGTAAAGCCTAAGCATCTGCAAAGTAAAAAGAAGTATCTGATCTACTTGCATCCACTAGTTTTCAATCAAACAGGAATTCACTGGTAGCCAACCAATAAAACATGAAATTTTTTTCCCATCTTCAGAAGAGCCTTCAAGTATCACCATGTCAAAATTGAGTGTCTCACCTCTGTCTCAACTACCTATTTACAACATAGCTTTGTAGCATTTAAGTAATTAAGATTTTTTTTCTTTTAACAGCAAAACAGCAACTTTATTTCATCTGTTTTCTAGTGCATTTAAAAATAGTAATAAAACGTACAGAAAGGTTGGAAGAAAATCCCTCTCTGCTTATACTGTGGCTAACCACATTTCTCACCTACTGGAATTTTAGCACTGGAGTCCAAACGTTTGACCATTTCACGTTACATTGGTTTTCAGTTCTGATGTATGCTTTAAGCTTCCCACTTCCTTCTTCAGGACATTAAGTAAAGTTCTAGAACTATCCAAAATCTTCATGTAAGCAGCTTCAGTTTCAGCAAGAATTTTATCGAGCTCATTCCGTGAAGCTACCTTTTGGGCCAGGTTTTCACATACACACTCCAGTTGTTCACTCAGGACTTGGATTTCATGCTGGAGTTTATTTTTTTCCTCTTCTGCTTGCTGGATTTGTTTGTTCAGCTCTTCTTTTTGCATACATAAGTCTTCAATGCATTTCACTAGTTCATTGTTGTAACCCTGAAGAACAGCTCCCTGCTGAGTCATCCTCCACTCCCCTCCCTGAGCTCTGCCACTGCTCCCTGAAGTCCCCTCTCAGCAACAGCAGCCTTCTGCGCTCTAAAAAAAACACAACAAAACAAACAAAAAAAACCACCACAAGAAACAAAGAAAAATTCTGTAAGCCAGTTACCATGAATAACGCTATGCTAGCACAGAGCGAGCCATGGGGAAAGATGTTCTGTTTAAGGTCAACATGCTAGTTCTGAGTTGTGCCACATCTCTTCCCTTTTCAGGAAGGGGGCAAGACAAAAGTCGGCATCTACACTATACCTTTACTGAATTCTGCTCTCCCCTCATGGCAATGCTCATGGTATCAAAATACTTCTATTATATTTTATAATATCTTAATACCATTCTGAATAGATGATGCTTTGTACCCCAGACTTCGAGGGTTTGGTCACAAATAACCGAACGACCCTTTCCCAGTAGAAGGCTCAGCAGCCACCGCCAGTACTCGGAGAGCCCGGGGCCACCTGAAGCAAACTGGTCTGGCGCTGCTGGCTACTCACGGGCGACGGCATGACAGCTCGACGCGTGTGCCCAGGCGCGGGCCAGCTGCTTGCTCGCTGGAAGCGGCCGTTAGCGCCCCTCACCCGCCGCCCCCCACTCAATCCATCTCCCCCCCCCCCTCCGCCGCCGCCCGGGCCGTTCTGCCGCCAGCGCCTCGCTCCCTCGGCGGCCGGGGCTGCGGCGGCCTGGCGGCGTTTCTTCAGGGGTCGGGAGAAACCGGCGGCGCCGCCGCCACCGCGGGGGCCGCGCGGCAAAGCAGGGCAGGGCCTGACCCGTACCGCCGCCTCCCCAGGGACATTTTAACAGCCTCTTCACCGCCGAGTGCTTCCTCGCAGAAGACGAGCCGTACACAAAATGGCTCCTGCCTATACATCAAGTCCCTGGGCGGAAGGGGAGGAGGGGGTAGGTAAGAGGAGACCTTCCCTTTCCTATCTCGCGGCCGGGCGCCGCTCCCCCCGCCCTGCCGTTTCTCTCGCAATTCCCCCTATTGCCCCCACCTGCCTGGCGTTCCCGCCCTGTCAGCTCCAACCGAGAAAGCCGGCTGCCCCACCGTGGCCCGGCGCGCCCGCCCGGGGTAGGGAAAGGAAGCGAAGCGCGGCGCTGCCGGTAGCGCGGCCTCCCGGGCGGCGGGGGCTCCCCTCGGCCAATCAGCCAGGCGCGCCCGGCCAACGGCTGCTCCGACCGGCAGTGTCTCGGAGGCGCCGGGTGAGGGGTCACGGAAATACCCGAGCGTTTCCGAACGCGGCGCCGCCCTGACGGGAGCGTGAAAACATCTCTACGGAAATAACCGATGTTTTCCGAAGACAGGTAGCGCTCGGGAGAGGAGGACGAAGCGGGCCGGCCAGCGGGAGGAGGGGGGAGGGAGGAGAGTTCCGGAACGAGCCGATGTTTGCCGAAGGGAGAGATTGAAGGGCGTTGGGCTCGGCGAAGGCAGCCGATGTTTCCCGAAGGCAGAGTCGCCCGAGAGCCAAGGGGACAGAGGGGACGGAGCGTGTCGGAAAGAGCCGACAAGAGCCTACGTTAACCGAGCGCG
>JAVKLA010000073.1:27676333-27696971 GCA_034782735.1 Sagittarius serpentarius
GTTCTTCCCCCACCCCCCTCCCCAACTCCTTTCTTCTCCCCAAAACTGCTGCTGTGGACTGTAACCTGAGCAGGGCATGGTTTTAGACCCTGAATAACCGGGGTTGCCAGTGAGGCTTAATTTCTGCAGTTGCCAGCTGCTAGGCATGTTCGGAAACCATCAAATCTTTAAGCTGCTGACAATAACCTCAGTTTCTGTAAGGCGAATGCTGTATTCCTCTGCTGTGTCTACTGAAAAAAAAACAGTTCTTGGGGTTGTGAATCTAGGGAATGCCGTATATTGTGATATTGCTCTCCTTAGGGCACAGAATTGAACAGTTTTATTACATTTCTGTGTATTTGTATCGCTGTGAAGTGTAATCTGACAGTCCAAGGCAGCTGTCAGTGACAGTTCACGAAATGTAAACACTTGCCACTCAGAAGCTCACACTGCAAAATCAAGCAGGTCATGGTGAGGCAGAACATGTAATTTTTGGTAAATACTTCAAAATGAGGCGTCACATTACATGTTTTGGGCCCCCAGAATTCTAGATTTTTTTTTTTTATTACATCTGCTACAGGGTTGCTAATACTGAAAAAACGTTGCAGAAGTTCAGGGTAGTGGTGAAACTGAGTGGCCTTGACTACAGTATGGAGGACAAATTCAGAGTTTACGCTGATTCAGTGTAACTTTCTGTTTATATTCTTTATACTGAGTGGAGAGTTGTGCTTGTCCCGAAAGTGCAGAGGTGGCCCATTTACTGATGAAAGTGTGTAGTCCGTTAGTGAAAAGATAGAGAAATTAGGTTTTTCTTAACAGCAAGTGTTACGTTGGATGTGATAGTGGGAGAAAACGGTTTGATTCTAATTACAGAACTTGTTGCTTTAATGTAGGTAATTAAAATTAGAAGGACTAATGCTGATATTTTTTTTTAATAGGAAATGAAAATTAATTAACTTTAAAAAGTGTTTTGGAAAGAGATCTAAAATTTAGAAATAACGTTTTAACATCAGTTCTGTAACTTCATATCTAATGTAAATGCCTATTCTCTTGTGATCTGTTACAGGCTCTTAAGTACTCATCCAAGAGTCACCCCGGTGGTGGTGATCACCGTCATGACAAGATGCGAGACGCCACAGATCCTTCGCCACCAAATAAAATGTTGCGGCGCTCTGATAGCCCTGAAAACAAATATGGTGACAACACAGGGCACAGTAAAGCAAAAAGTGTGCATACTCACAGAGTTAGAGAGAGGGATGGTGGTGAGTTATCTTTAATTAACCTTTATTTAAGCAATTACTAATTTCTCATAAATATTAAAATTTAGCTGTTATCACTCAGGTGATGAGAGTATTGCACTAAATGTGCCTAGTACGATGCTTGGAAAACTGCAGTGAAACCAAAGTGCAAGTTTCATTGGGAGCAATCATTTAGGCATTGTAACACCTATTAATTTTCTTATTTTTACAGGTATGGTTGTTTTTCTAATAACCACAAAGATTAAATAAACTTTTCTCTCTTTTTTTTTTTTTTTTTAAAGTGGTATGTCTCACTTACTTTAGACATACTGCAACACATGATAACATAAAATAGTATTCTGGATTTTTCACTAACAATATTAGCTGTTTTAGAGACTGTTTTTTTTAAATAACTTTGTGTGTTGTGTTGCTATACTGTGTATTTACATGCTTCATAGACTAAACCCTGTAAGAAATGAAAAAAAGCTTCTTCATATTTAGCTGCTGTGTAGAACTCTTGAGAATCAGAAAATGATAATCAAAGATACCACTTACTAGACCTTTTCTTGGCAGGAGCTTAGAGAAGAATGTTCACAGTCAAGTCAGCCTTCTGTGTTTTTACAGGGTATTATAGACAGTAGTAATATCCCCAGTATTTTTGAACTGCTGTTATTTTCTATCCCCGCTTCTTAGAAAAAGGAAAGGGTAGGGTTGTCGATTTAGTAAAAAATGGTAACAGTTGCAGTTTAGAAAAATGTGATTACTGACTGAATTTAGAAGCGTGTTTTCTAAGTATTGTGTTTGGTCTTTGTATCGAGTTATAAAGTGAAGTATTCAAGTAGAGAACTTGGAGCTTTAAATCAGCACTTCTTCATTCTATATAAAGTTGACAGCTTGTGAAGTACAGATATATTTATTGCTGCACTATTTTTACTTGTTATAATAGTTAAAGTAAAATAAAGAAAACACCTGTAAGTACCTTTTAGGAAATACTGATTCCACACCACAAATGTGTTTATGGTACCTGAGTGTTCTTACAATTCCTATTTGTTTTTCCTTCTTTGGATTAATACAGAGGCTCTGTAGACCAGTGATAATGTGATAAAATTGTGTAGATGGATTACAAAAATATGCATCTTTTGTTAGTACACTGGTTTTCATTATATCTGATCATACTTGAAAGTATAGTAATCTCAGAATTAAATGCATGTGCAAGGCCAGTAGGCTGCTATTTCTGCTACTTTTCAGGATGCAGAGGTGTCCTCTCTTACTTCCTGTTCACCTGTCCAAAGATACTTGTCCTACATACCCTTGCAATTCTATTTAGTTTTTGCTGCAATCAGTAATTCTTTCTGCTTCAATGGAGCTGTATTTAATGGAGCTACGCATATATGAAAACATCTGGAGGATGACGCTCTATATGGGGAGCGTTATTTGCTTATTTGTCTGTTGGAATTGTTTTTAAGATAGGAAAGACATTCTGAAGTTCTCACTGAGTCCAGCTGAATTTAGTAGTTGGGGAATGACTTGAAGCATGGATGTATGCAGTAATGAGGAAGGAAAATGAATTATTTGTAGTTTTGTAGGTGGAAGGAACACTATCCCACTGTGCCTTCTTCCCCAGGCTGCTAACACAGTGGAAAACTTCATTTGTTCTGGTCTGAAAGTGGTCCTTTGCACATCATATGTTAATAGACTGTGAGGAGGAAGTAGTCTTCAACAGTCTGAGGGAAATTACTAACTTTAAAAGATGAACGTTTGTACTATTTCATGGAAATAAGGGATTATTTTTTTTGTGTTGTTAGTAAGGTTATTTTGGCCCCAGTTTCAGCTTTTAAAAATATATTCAGAACAACCAAAGTTGCATTAAATCCTGTGTATTCTATGTAGTAAACCAAAGCTGAGCATAGGTGAGAAGGAGGATATCAACTTTGTCTTTGATTTACTGAATCTTTCTGTCAGTGTGAATTGAAGGTAGGTGTTAGAATATAGGTGAAATGCTGTGGTATTATGGACATTTGCATATTGCTAATATGCAGAAGACAATCTAATAATTTACCATGTTCTCTGTCTATTCAGTTACACCAAGATGCTGTTATTGATATAGTATTCTCTTAGTTTTTCAGTTCCAGACATAGAGTGGTAAAAAGAAAAAAAAATTTAAAAAACATTGCTAAAATTTTATTGAAGTCCTAATATGACTGAAGAGTATTAATTGGCTTTGCTACTGTAGTTTTATGGCTTGTTTTCTTTTCTTTTTACATTCTTCTGAGGGGGGAAAAAAAATCCATGGTGTTTTTGGTTGGGTTTTCTTTTTTGGTAATTGCTGTGCATTTCATTATTTTAAAATCAGTGGTGCTTGATTTGGAACTACTACAAAGGTGTGTTTGTCTTCCTATGATCTAGCTGAACTTAACAAAACAAACCTCACTGAAAAATCTCCAGTATTTATTTCCCCCAGTTGCATTGAAGTCCCAAACAAACAAGCTCTTTTTCTCTCATCCATTAGAAAACAAAGCAGAACAAAAATCTGGAGTGTTACTACTGAACGTAAAGCCAAATTTACCTAATCTCTCCCTTTCAGGTCAATGTTTAAAAAGTCACTCATATATATCTCTTGGTGATTTTTGCTCTGAAGTGAAACAGGAAGATTCACTGGTGTAGCATGCCGATACTTGCGACTCATTTAGTCATGACTGGTTCACTTTTTTTGTGGTAAAGACAACTGGCAAAATGTCATTTAAAGATTTAAATGTACATGTATAAAATGTAAGAGTATAATTAAATTAATTGAAAATTAATAACTCAAAAATGGTAGAACCTCCCCCTGTGAATACCTTTGGTACCTGTATAAAGGTATTTGTTGTTAGAACTTATTTTTGTAATACTCATGGCAGAATCTTGTGTTTGTAGAACTGTAAGCCATGGTAAGAAATTCAATTGCTTTCAATTAAGGTTTTAAAAAGTGTTATGGGTAAGCCCTCCATACTGATGCAGTGCAAACAAAGCATTTTTCAGAGTTGCTTACTGCATGGTTTCTGTGGAAAGAGACTACGTACGGAGACAGTCGTTTCTGTGGAGAGAGGCTTCCAAGTTTACCTTGGACTAAGCACAGTGGAGTACTTGCAAGTTTTTGTCACATCCCTGGTTTGCAAAGAGTACTTGTACATCCAGCATATAAAAAAACCTGCAGTAACTTTGTTCTTGCTTTCAGGTCCTTGTGCATGGGGACATTGTCTCTGTATGCAAGTGTTTAAAACATAATGAACAGCTACCCCCCTCAGTGCATCTCTTATTTGTAGGTCAGCTGTTACAGGCAAGTGTGGAGTTTGAAGAGATTAGGGGGTCTTATGAGACCAACTCAAGTGTGAAGTTCCTTAACAGTAACAAATAGGGACTTAAAGCTAGCATTGTTTACAGGGAATAGAACTACGAAGGGCCTTGTAGTTCTGGAAAAGTGTTTCCATTAAAGAAAAAAAGGGAAGTACAAAGATTTGAGGGCTCTTGTGCTTGAGGATGGACAGACTGAGAGCACAGATGATCCCTGTAGGTCTTTTTAATTGCATAAATGAGGTGATATTGGGGTACAGGAAAGAAAACAGAGGTCAGATAAGTAGGGTAGCTTTGGGAATGCTGTAAGGGAGAGATATATATTACTTGGGAGTAAAAATGGCAAGATGGAACCCTTGGTAAAAAAGGGAAAAGGATGTTTCTATCTACATAAAATATATGGAGCAGAATGACCAACTGAGATACATAGTAGAACTTTGTGCCGAAAAGTTAGTTCAGTTAAGCCACCTGTACTCAGTTGTTTCTTAGTGCGCAGAAAATACTGAGTGTTTTGCTACACTTACGTTTAAGAGACTTTGAAAATGTATGCTTGCTTGGTGCCATGATCTTACTGAATTGTTTAAAATAACAAATGGAGAGCATTAATGTACACAGCATGAAATCTTTTGCTGGATTGTGTGCTATGTAGGCTATTTTAATGAAATTTGATTATAACTTGTGATATTTATATTCCAAAATATAACAACTTTTGTGAATGTTTCTTTTGCATTTTTTTTTTAACTGGCAGTTAAGAATACTGTCAGTGACCAGTGTTACTGACTGTAATACAGCTCTAAGATTCAAAATCCTGCTGCTTTTAGAGACTGAATGGAATATTTTAAATCATGAGTTCCTAGTTTTATCTAAGTAGCAGTGGGACCTTCTGTCATGAAGTGTAGGCTTGCTTTGTTTCCAGTGATTCCTGAAGAAGTTCAGAGTCCTCATAGCAAAGAGACAGTGAACAACTGGAAACAAAGCGGTAGCTTTTCTTTCCTGTCTTAGCAACCCTTGCCGTAGAGGAGGACAAGAGGCTAACTGCTGATTAAATTAGCGTGATCATTGACCAGCAGTCAGAAATAAACGGGGCATTAGGGCAGGTACAGGAGAGTGGAAGCTGCCTGGGCAACGTGCATTGAAAAGAGGAAATTGCAAGCTGTGTGGAAAGAGGGAAGTCTGAGAGTAATGAAGCATAGCGAAGGGTTGAGGAAGAAGCTGGAATAGATTCTATCTGTTTAGTTAGTATTAACTGCTGTTAATGTTAAAGTAATTACTCATTACTATGAAAACCATTTCCTCACTGTAACTGTATGGTCAAAGCTGGGATGAGAGAGGTCTGTGGTCACAAATGAGGCTCTCCATGAAAGGTGCTTTGAACACACACACCCCTTCCCCCCTGCCCCCAAGTGTAAAAGAGGTGATTCACTTCCCTGTTCCTTGAGTGTTGGCTCTTTGGATGGATCTAAAGGAGGTAGGGTTTGGTGGCTTGTTTGTTTTTTAAGATAAATACAATTGCTTTTAGGACTATTCACCTCTTAGAAGCTTTTCTCTGGATTAAAAAAAGATGGAAAAAGTAAATCTCTGTGGTTTTCTAATTTTGATAAAAGCTTTCTTTCAAGTCTCACTAGTACTAGTACCTTCAGTTGGGAGAAAGGATGAATTTTAAGTTTGCTTTAAAAGTTTAGAAGTTTTAGATAGAAAGCAGCTTTACATTTACTCAGTATGTTTGGCAATGTTTCTGAAGTGAGCTTTTGCTGGATCAGTTGTATAACCATTATTTTCTCTTTTGTTGTTACTGTGCTGTGAGGATCTCCAGTAGAAAAGAAATTGGAAAGTATGTGGTTATAGAATCACAGTAAAGGATATAACTTGTGTATATACTCTTTAAATTTTGAGGTTTAGAATTTTAATGTTCAAAATTGCTTTTGAAAAGCAAACTGCAAAGCTTACTTTTAAAAAGCACAGGATGGAAGATATAAACACCTAATTTTATATTATTGATATTAGGAAAGAATTGTGATACTAAGATGATGGTATTAAATGCTAAGTCTTTATGCATTTAGGTGGGTGGAGTCCTCTGTGTTTCTTTTCATGAAGTATCTGGTATAGGTTGTGAGAGTAAAGATGTATTAATGGAAGACTATCTGAAATGGAAGCTGCAGCAAAAGGCAATAAGCAGTGCTGTTCATTTGTAACCTGTTGCTGCAGCCACTTCCCCAAATCCATTGCTGTTAGGACTTTTGACATTGGGAACTTCCAATTTCACTTACTATTCTTACAAATGCAGATCTGTAAATAGCTCCTCTGAAGGTTTCCCTTTACGGTTGATCTGTTTAAGGACATATGTATCTTTAAGTGTTTTAAGAACTCATAAACTTAGTTTTTGGATTGTAAGTGTAGTATGTTCAAGTCAGTCTAATAGCTAGACCTGGTAAGCTTTTGTATGTAAGCTTATTTTATATTTTGGAAAAGGGAAGATACTGGCTATATACAAGATTTTTTAAATTTGCTTATCTTTGGTACATAAGCTAATCATAAGGGAATAATTTTTACTTAGCATCATGCTTTCTTAACATATGCTTCTAGCCTTTGACTGCAGAAATGGAATATACAGCCTATTAAACTTTTGGGTTGCTTTTCTGAAGATGAAAAGAAGCAATGAAAACTGTTAGTTTCTGGTGAGCTGCCTGCTGTTAGGCCATAGTAAAGATAGCAATTTGTAAATTATGTAGCTTTTTTTACTGGGGTTACTTTGTATTCTTTAGTGGCCCCCAATTAAAGTTAGTTCCTTAACCACTGTTTGGGACACTGCTGCTTTCTAAGAAGAGAAATATTGTCTATTGACAGTTTACATTGGTTTTTCCTACTGTTTCTACCTATTTTCTATAAAGTATCAAGTAAGCCAAGTATCATTAAAACTGTGCAGAACTTGGAAGAGAAAGCTCTGCCTCTGTTTCGGCTGAGAGAGGAGGAGATGCTGTAGTAACTTTGCTGTGGAAAATACTAATTTAATGGCACCCAGCTTGCAGTGTTAACTACATTTGTTTATGAAGTCAGACTTTTATATAATTTCATAGGCACTTCCAGGGAAAAACCTCTCAATGTTGTTCCTTCTGTAGTTCTCCAGTAAGGAAAAAAAATTGTACTGGCAACGAAAGGCAGTTCTCAACACTGATGCTTCTAGACTTATGCTTTGTCAGTAGTTTGTTGTGTAAAAATGAATCCTTTTTGGACTTAAATGTAGTGCTTGAAAAGAGAGAAGTATGTATTTATATCGAGTAAGATTGTTATCCTCTTAATGTTTTCTTTTGAATTATGAAGGGGTCACGAGACTTCATTGTACTTGACTGCAGGTGTTCCCTGCTGTAACTTCAGTATTAGAAGATTCCGTTTCCTTTCTTCAAGACCTTTAACAGACTTCCTAGCTTTTAGTAATAAAACTACCTGAGAAAAAGCATAGGAGTTCACTAGCTGTTCCTTTATCCCAATCATATTTTGCTAGTAGTAAAAGAATGCTGTTTAGTTCTGGGCTTCTTTTGCTTGTTTTACACATTTTGTGCAGGTTTGCTTTTTTACTATAATGTGTTTTTCCATTTGAAAGCACTAGCCTAATCATACAGGGAAGTCATGTCTAGATTTTGACATGAACCTGTATCCCTTCAGTACTTTTGCCTATCAAAAAAATTACTAACTAGAGCAACTGTGGCCTACCAATTTTCTTCTGAATATTTTATCCCTTTTCTGAAATCAGAGCTTTCTGCCTGCAGTTGTGTGCGCAGGGAGTAATCTTACAATTACACTGTAGGTTAAAATTTTTATTTATTGAAATTTTTGTTGGAAGTGTTGCTTTGTGAAACAGTATTTTGAAATTCTTTCATTTGTAGTAAGTGGGAAGTCTATGGTAATGAATATGCAGGGAACAAAATTGCATCAGTTCCTGAAGTGTAAGCTTCTAAAATAAATTGCTGATCCTGTAGATTTTAAACAATTTCTAGATTATTCAAAGACATCTCTTGAATCTGGTATTCATCTGTTTTCCTGCTGCAGAAAGTTTTTTCTGAGACCTTCAATAGCAAAAAAACCCCCACCCAAACAGTGAAATAGCCTGGAATTCTACATACACTTTTGCATCCCTCCTTTTCCTCTAGGGCAGTGCTTGATTTTTCTCCCTACTTGCAAGCTTGTGAAGCGAGATGCATGTTTTAAGGCACAAATGGTACTTGCCTACTGACTAGAAGTAGTCTCCTGGGGCAGTATTCAAGAATAATGTCCAACTGGAAAGTATGTCCTCCAAGTTTCTGGGAAGGGAGATTAATTTTTGAGCAGATGACTGACAAGAGACCTCACTATTCACTCTTTATCGATGGGTTAAGAGATATCTGGTAAGTTTTTGTGGCCTTTATGTATGTTTCCATGCATACAGCAGTGTTACATTGTGTTTGAAATGAATGGAAAACAAAAGGCTGAAAGACCTTTGTTGATTAGGCCCCATAGTACTTCGGGATAATCATTCTGTTCCTTACTGTGACTACTATAATGAGAGGAGTTGCAAAGGAACAGTGTGTCATAATTTAATGTTGTGATTTTTTCTGCCCCAATTTTAAAACATAACTTATTTTGTTTCTACAGCAGAAGTATGATAAAAATGTTAATAGCCTGCTTTTGTCATAACTTAAAAAAAAGAGTTAAAGTGTTTCATGACAAGGGCAAGGCAGTTAGAAATATGAACAATTAGTTTCCAGAGCTAAATTACCAGTAACTGAAGGGCAGCAGGAATCTTCAGGAGGTCTTTTTTCTGTCTAAACTTTTGTCGTTAATTTTCTAATACGTGTCAACTAACTTCTCTGACCTGCTGTCTTGGGTAGACATGAAATAGGTGATTCTTAGCCACTGAGTAAAATATTTTGAGATGTTTAACTAGGAAAACATTGTTTACATTGTAAGTTTTAGAGATCAAAAATTGGTAACTGATAGATCCCAAAAATATAAAACCAGTGATCATCAAATGAAATTTTTTTCTTAAATGTGCGTAGGTTTGCTCTTGCACTTAATAACATTTTTTTTTTTTATCTACAAGGAAGAAATCATAGGATCATTCATATACTATCAGTAATTTGCAACTGAATGGCAAATAATAAAAACTCTTCACTAGTACAGAGCTAGCTAAGTTATGCAAAAGTGAAAATGATAATTAATCTACAGGAACATGTAAAAGTGGTCCGCTGTGTAAAAAGTTACAGGAAGGAGATTACAGGAAGGAGTGTAAGACTACAGAAAGTAGATACTGTGCAGAGTGATGACTCTTAAAACAGACATGAAATTCGTACACAATTAAGAGCTTAAATATTGGGTGCAGTGTTACCAGGATGGATATATGATCAGAGGAATATCAGGTAGGACTGGAGAGATTACCTCTTGGTGCTGATGTGACAGCTAGTGGAATATGGTCTCTGTTTTGATTCTCACAGTTCAGAAAGTATGCAAAACTGCAGATTTTCAGAGAAGAGGCAAGAAAATGACTGCAGTTGAAACTTGTGCATTAGAAAGAGAGACTTGAAGAGCTCCTGGTATAGTTACAAAGAAAACATTAAGGGTTTATTTGATTAATAATTACAGGGAAAAGAAATGGCATATTTACAAGTTCTTGAATGTAGCAAACAAAGGTGCAGGATCCAGTTAGCTTAACCTGAATATTCAGAAAATAGAAATCAGCACAATTTAAATGATGTTAGTAATAATTGGAGTGATTTACTCTGATTTTTGCAGGGGTGGAAGTTTTGAAACTGGATGACTTAGACAATTTTCTAGGGTTTGTTTCATGCAGAAAGTTGAACTAGTTGATCAGAGGTCCACTGATAAAACAGTAATATGAGTATTTCTAGTTTAAATGTTGTAGATTAGTGGACTTCAATTTGAAAGGGATTAAAAATTGTTAATTAACTTTGTAAGTAGCATTCCTGTGATAACTTCCCCCCTCCAAATGGTTGATCTTGGCTCATGGCATGTGAGGATTATGAACCTGGGAATGTGTTATTGCATTGTAGGATTTTCAGTCAGTGAGAATATGTTGTTTTGAGTGCTGTTGTAGGGTCAGGTGGAACTATGATGGATCTGTTGGCAGTAGAATTCAGTATTTGCAGGTGCCTGCTGCACTGGTACAGTTTTAATTTTTTTGTGCTTTATCAATGCATACTTTTTTTAGGAGCAGCTATCCCAAAACCTCCTTTTAGGATTGAATACAATCTAGATGATCTGGTCTCTGAAATTTCTTACCATTTAAATTCCTCAACATTTATCTGCAGTTCAGTACAATTTATACCAGACTTAGTATGTAGAGTGTATTTCTTCAAAGATGATTGCACACTTCCACTTTAGTGCAGGCTTTTGATGTTTTTCACTGATGTATGTGTTTACCAGATTGGATTTTAGTTTGTTGGCCATAACTACACAGCTTCATGTAGTTGGACAGTATCTTTAGTATCTTGAAATTGCTTTGTTGTATTAAATTTGCAGAATTTGCATATGACAACGTAAAATACTGTTGTTTCTGTTTCCACATCTTTTCTTCTTATTTAATACAGTTAAGGTTTTAGTTTGTGTACTGAGAATTAAAACAATTTTAGAATCTATTTTCTTCTGAATTCTGATACAGAAGCTTTCACTCAACAGAAATTATTATTGTCTTGCAGAACTTCTTGAAGAGCCGTGTTATAGGCAGAAAGAACTTGTGACATTTATTAAATGAAGCTTTCCTTTGAACAGTCGACAGTCTTGGCCAGCACAGCTTTCAAATGTATAAGATAATAAAGTCAAGCTACAGGATGAATTAACCGAATGAAACTGTAGTAGGTTTTTTTTTTTTCTTGCCTCCATATGAAGACTGCTGACCTATCTGGATATTTTTCTTGTAATTCATTGTGACCATAGAGGAAGCAGAGAGGCTAATTGGACATAGGACGAGGGCTTGGCAGTGACATCTGGTTCCTTGCTATCCATTTTTCTGATTCCTGTCTTTAGCTTTAGTTTTGGCTGTGAATGTGAGAAACAGATCTGGGCTTAGAGACTAAGATGGCTACAGGATGAGATGAGAAGCAAGGTAAACTAGGTTACTTCTGCTTATATAAAGATTAAACCAGTTTTATTTAAATCTTAAATAAGCCCGTATCAAATAGAAATTGGTCACAGGTCCTTTTTGCAGTAGTTTTACTAGCATTTTTAATAATAATAATGCGTGATCATGATTGAACTAGTACAGCTTCTTACTGGGGAGAAAATATAAAGGAAATTTAAAGTAAGTTGTAAAATTACATTTTCTTATTTTATAAATATTTGTTTTAAAAATGCAGAAAAAAGCTGAATAATGTTATGAAAACATTGTGTCATTTCGTATGTTTATATATTTGGTTAGAAAGTGTTAGCTGCATGTGTTTGATCAGTTCATACCTTCTGTGGTTTTAGGAGGCAGTGGTTGAAGGCATATGATTTTGTGGTTCAGGAAATTCCTACTATAAAATCACTGTGGGTTGTTGTTTTTTGCTTGTTTTCTGTGTTTTTGGGTGGTTTTTTTTTTGTGGATCCAGTTCATTTGATAACATGAAATTCCTTCCTTTTCATTTTCTTACCTTCAGAGAGTTGACATAGCTACTCAGTGTGTAAATGAAAATGGCTCACTGGTGCCTCCTCATGGGCGGGTCATTAAAACCCCAAATGCTGCTGTCTTTTTGTGGGGAAGAATAGAGCTTGGAGGTGCATCTCCTTTTACATGTGTATAGAGCTCAGCTAATAGAATAGAAGTTAACCACCTAGTGGGTCCTGCAAGGGGAATGATGTTGAATCACTTTGATAAATTAAGAGGAAGAAAACTTATTTAACTGTATCATCTTTGTATGTGTTTTTTAATCCCAAGTACCATGCATCTTGAATTTACTACTGCTTGCTATTTTCCCTTCAAGAGTGTACTTCAAAACTGGCACTGTCATTACTCCATACAGTTGTATTGTCTGAGAAGCTGCTTACCAGAGAAAAGCTTGTAAGAAGATGAACTGTGAACATGCACATTAATTTCTGCAGAAACAAAATGCAATCAGCTAATACTCAAATGTTGGTTAAAATATACTTTTTTTTTTTTTTTTTTTTTTTAGTAAAAACTTGAATAATTTCTGGCCTGTTTTGGTGAAGTGAGAGCTTCAAATTTATTCTGTAACGGTACCTAAAGATTTGAGAAGATTTCGGTGATTTTGGTTTTGACAGTAGTGCTCTTTAATCTGCATATTCCAAGTATCTGAAGATCAGCCTTTTTGTTAAAAGAAAACATAATTTGAAAAAATATCAATAGTAATGGGCATGTTACTATTAGACTTCAATGGATTCAAACTAAGTTATTGTGTTAAATTGCCAGTATTGGTGATTTCTTGTGGAAAAGATCTCAGCATAGTTAAACTTTTCAAAAAATCCCTCCTGTCCCTTTTTCAAACCTGTTATATCTGCTGCTGTAAGAATTTCAGTATTCCTAGTAAGATTAAAATTGTTTTTAAGCTTATTTTTTTGGAAGAGAAATATTCTGTATTTTACCATGTTATCATAGCAATCTGCTAAATTTAGGCATGTTGGGCTTTCTGAAAATACTTTTAAGAAGCAGTATTTACAGCTTCATCCCAGTTAGATTAGGTCCTCTCCCTTGGTTTCCTAGATTTCTTAAATATCATGCTGTTTTATGTCCTCCAAAGCAACAGTCTCTCTCAGTGCTTTTCTAGGTAGATTTGTTACTGAGTTTGTTAGAGTAACAGAGTTATAAATTATTCATATCTTATCAGTAGCAAAAACAGGGAAAAGAAATCATGATCTGCCCTGCTCATCTCATTTATTATGTTTCAAACACACTTACTCCCAAATGTGGAAAAAACCCAAAGAATACTTTTTTATTAAGGCATATAATTACAAATAATGCATATTTGTGCATAAACTTTTCAGTACAAATTAGGTAACGTGCTTTACCTATTGTGTAAACAGGCTGTGTTTATTTCACATACTTATGTTCTGGGTGATGGAGTGTTCATGTCAGGTGTCCCTCTTGAGTAACATCAGCAGGAGTTCAGATCTCTTCTAGTTAAGTAGTTTGAGTAGTTTGCTCATTCAGACACTTGCCACTGACAGGTTAACACAGACTTAATTTTCAAAACTGCTCATTTCCTTTGAAAGAATACTATTTCTACTTGATTTAATACGAGAAATAATATGATCGTCTTCAAATTCAAGTAGTGTGAAGTTCACCTCCTTTACTGGCAAAACACTGCCTATACTAATGATTGCAGTATCTGTATAGTCCTTTTGAGAGTGTTTACTTAACTAGGGAAATAAAATGAGACACTTAGGCAACCAGACAATTTTTCAGTTTGTAAACATAACTTCAGCTTTTGTGGAGAGGCATATTTTCCTCTAGTAAGGAAATTGCAGGAAAGACCAGTTGAATTTTAAGTATGTATTTAAGGATTGCTTAATGGGTAGAGGGAAAAATTGTCGTCACCTACTGTGCTTTAGATATTTGAAAATCCTATTGCACAATACCTTTATTAAGCCGAGCTAAACATCCAGCCTGAAACTAAGGCTGTGAATCCATTGTATTAAAACCACAACACTGTATATATTAATTCTTAGATGGATCCTTGCTTGCCACCTCCCACCCTGAGCCCTGGGACAGTGTTCCTTTTTTCTTTAATGAAGAGCTTCTATGTGGCAGAAATGGATTTGACTTGTTTTTTTCAGAATGTTACTAGCATCTCTTCTTTTCAAAAACAATTCCCAGTTGATGATTAAATAAATATAAAATTAAAATCCTTACACTTGTTGCGTACCTATGCTGTAATAAATATATATATGGCATAGCATGTCCTGAACTAAGAGAGTAGTTTGTCTAAGCCTAATCATTTCACAAGTTATCATGTAAAAGTTTGTTGAGCAATTGCTGCTTCCAGTACTAAATATTTTCAAGTTAGCTTGCTCGTTTTTGATAAGTTACTAAAAATGTCATGGACATTGCTGTAGTCTTAGAAGAGAAGCAAAATTCTCTTCAGCTGGCAAATACTAATAGCACTTAAGCAGTGATCTTGTATTGAAGTAGAGTTTGGTTGTTGTCAGATACACTTGTTAAGTAACTGGAGAACGAATATGGCTTTCTTGTGTTAGCCTACAAAATAGAATAGAACTGAAAGAGACAAGTTTCTGCATGCCTCTGGAGGGTAGTCAAATTTGATGTATCTTGAGATATGCATTTCAGATAATGTGATTTACAGTTAATATTTTTAAGATACAGTTGAGAAGGAAGATATACAGTGTCTTTATTGTTCTTACCTTTTTTTTAATGTGGTGTTAGGTGTTGATTCTGGCACAGCCTTTTTATTAAGGATATAAGTGTGATAGTTATGTCTGTGACTAATTTTTTTGCAGGATTGTGGTCATGTTTTGTAATAGATTCCTTTTTTAATCTTTCTGCAACACCATGTACTTGTAGAGTTGCTGATTCTGAATGGTGCGCGCTCAATTGAAATGAAGGAAACTTTTAAGATGGGATTAAAGTTGCAAGCATTTGTCACTACGTAGCACTACCTATGTTCAGAAAAAGCTGCAACTTCATCTTCCCTATTTTAAACTGAGGAATGGAAACTTTCCTGCAAGTTAATTTGTAAGTAATATTGTGTTCACAGAATCTTTTGCTTAAAAGTTTTTTGTGGCCAAGAAACTATCCCCAAAACATTAAAAGAAAATGGTTGCTAAACAACATGGCCTCGTTCTTATTTAATCTTATTTTTGCTCAGAGGATTTTGTCAGGGAGATTAAGCTGTTATACCTTGCTTAATTGGTTGGAGCTTCTGAGTAGGAGTACTAATTTGGTGCTGTTGATACATAGAAAATGGAGTAGTCTCAGAGCTGTATTCTGGCCACTGCATTTTTTTTCCTCTCCTTTGTAAGTAGAAATCGTTATGCACGACCGCTGACTTTATTCAGACTTCTGTCAGTGATGACCAGTTTACGGTGTATCAGTCTTTCATAGTATTACTGTGCTGTCTGTAATCTTAAAACACTGGAAAACCCCGTTTTTATAAAGTGTCTGCACTTAAGCAATTTCCATCTTACATCACTGAGGTGTGTGTTGTTAAATATCAGTGTTTCTTCCAATATATTTGTTTTATGTACTTTGGGAGGCTCCTTGATTGGAAAGTAAAAATTGTGACACAGACACACCCCCACCTCTGCCCCCCCTCCCCCTCCCCAGTGTTAAGGGATTTGTTTACCCAGTTTTAGTTACCCTTAAGTCTGATTTTCAGAAAGCATTTGAGCATGTGCCTATTGGTAATAATTTAGAAACACACCAGATGATCAATACATTTTTTAGAAATGTCTTGGATTCTCTAGTTTGTATTTTTCTTGGGTTTTGAGAGAAAAATGTTGTAAAACTGGAATTATCTACGGACATTTAATGTGTATCAGTGGTTGCAGAAATAGAGATTCAGGGCATCTGACAGGAGTGAAATGGTATTTTGTGAGGTGGACTGAAAACACTTTTATGCACACTGTTTTCTGTTAAAGCGAACAGTATCTCTGTCTTTGTGGTAACTGCTATTATCAGGTGCTTAGCCATAAAGTTAGTTTCTACTTATGACCCAATTTAAAAACCTTAATATACTTTATTTGACATAACCTGAAATCCTGTTCACACCTTTTTTGCTGTACTTATGTAGTGGAGTTGTTATCTTTTGAGGATGTATTAGACCAATCTGAGGCATGAACCAGTGGCAGACAGTCTTCTGCTTCTCTGAGTTGATCAGGATTGTGGAAGTGTTGTTGCCTGAGGTAGGATAGTGCATCTCTGCGGTGCTGTGAAACTTCTATTACCAAACTTGAATCTCTTTAATACTGTATTACAGTATGTTGTTCATGGGAGAGCTGTTCATTTGGGTTTTGTGGTGTATTGCTGGGGAGGGCTTGGAAGGGGAGAATTCAGTCTATTGCTCATATGCTGTGCAGATCCATGCTGGAGTTAAGATTACATCATTGTTTGTGGTAAGGATTCTGGTTGTCAGTTTAACACTCGTTTTGCGTGTCATGATAATTAACATGCCCCTTTCTGTATGAAGCTCTTACTTGAGGACAGAAGAACCTCTTGTGCACTCTTTTACGCTGTATTAGAGATTTAAATGTTTTCTGAGCTACAGTCAAGAATGAAAGTGTAGTTTGTCTTTATTCTCAACTACCTCTAGTTTCTTTTTAGAGGGATGTCCCACTTCACTTACTAACATTATCACATTTGTATTAAGTATTGCAAGATGAAAAAGACTTTAAATTTGACTGTCATCAGTGGTGCTTGTGGCAGGGAGTTTGTTTTTTTTTTTTAGCACATTGAGATCTTCTGGTGTCATGAGCTAGAGAGTTAGGAATATGACTCTATGTTGCTGAAGTTCATGGTACTTTTTCGTATTTTCCATGGGTAATATTGCTAAAGCTGCTGTATCAAGTTGTTTGATCTCAAATAAAGTAGGTGCCTTAGAGATGTTAAGCAGTGTTGAGGGTGTTGCTAGCTTTTTTTTTTCATTAGGTGACCTGAACCTGAAGGGAGGAAACGGCAAATTCAAATCTGAAGAATTTGTTGTCCACCTATGGTTCTTAATTTCATGTAAATGCAACTTGTAGATTTCAACTTGTTTAGAAGTATCTACTTTAACATTTGCGTCTTATCAGAATGGTTTAGAAGCTGGTTGGAATTTGCCTTAATTTAGGAGAAACAGGCAAGTTCTTTCAAATAATATTGCTTACTGTTCTTCAGAAATAAAGAATAAACATTTTTACAGGTGATGGCAGCAAAATTATTTGTCCAGTGTTTTGCTTATTTTTGTATCAGTGGTTGAGATATCAAGAAAGCTGCCAATATACTGATTTTCCTTGAAGAAGAAAGTTGGTAGGGATTTGTCTAGAGTGTGGTGAAACTGTTTCATCCCTTAGACTTTTTTGAAGGATATGACTTGGGACATTGATTATTAGATGTCCAGAAACTGAGTGGATTCAGTGGACTTTGTTCAGTGAACCTGATGATTCTCTAAGTTACGTACAAGTTGAAAAATGATTTCTCACTGCTACTGGGAGGTGGCCTAAGGGGAGGAAGAAAACAGCCCCCAAAATACTTTATTATTTTGCTGTAGCTGTAACAAGGAAAGGAGCAAAACAGGAGGTGGCTGGGCAAAAGTAAGTTTATTCTACCAGTGAGTACGACCCAAGCTGTTACATCTATTTAGACTGAAGTACAACCCTAGAAGACAGTCTGCCTGTTAGCTGCTGGAGTAGTAAATCACTGAATTGTTACGTGAGAACTCAGAAGTTTGAATTCAGTTTGAACCATTTTATTACTACCTTTTGCTTTCCTTTTTGATGGGCAGATAACTGGTTTTCTTTCTAGAACAGTTTGTACTCTTTGCCCTAAAATTAAACTTCAGTTTCTGAAATAAATTGAGCAGATCTAATTAAAAATAAAAATGTAAGCAGACGACACCAAAACAGCAAACTACTGTTACGTTATGCAGTGTGTAAGATAAAATTTGAAGCTAATCTTTCTCATTTTAATAATCAGTAATATCTTGCTGTTCTTAGAGTATTTCATTAGTAAAACAATAAGAGTCCTTGACTTTCAGTGATTTACTGCTCCTGACTTTTCCTTCTTGAGGTGTCATTTTTCTTACTACCATTTTAGAAGAAAAATTCTATTATGAGGAAAACTGTATGCTTACAGTATCACTTTCATCCCTTATTGGTCATTTGTCCCACTCCATGTATGTACGTCTCTTGGTCTGTTTATACTAACATTTTAGACTAATTCCCATGAAATTTTGTGTGATTGGTAAGTTGGAGAAAAAGATGAAAGCTTCTTTACATTGGAATGATTATCCTGTGAATCAAGCATTACAAAATAGCACAGATTTTGCTGTCTTGGATAGGAGATGTGGTAGGAGAGGAGGGCGGGAGAGGAAATGGGGCTTTGAAAGCTCTTTTGCTCATAGAGCTACTTGTTGACTGGTATAAAATATTTATTTGGGGGGGGCATAATGAGTATGTAATTGAGCAGTTGGGCAGTACAGTGATCAGGCTAGATTTTCTTTCTTTTGGCAGAGCACTGTGCATTCAACATAGTATGTTATGAATTTCTGGAAAATGTTACTGGGCAGTTGGTGTATTCTATGAGGCCATTGCTCTGCTAGAAAAATTGCAAGTTTTTATGCTTTTATTTGCCTATGGAAGACAGCCATACTTTATTTCAATATAGCAGGCCACACAAAAATGCAGTCAAGAAAAACTGTGTTTTGTCGTAGTACTTTTACATGTGGCAAATAAAAATGGCCATGATAGGCTGTTCAGTTACTGCTGAGATGTTGGGTATTGTGTTCCTATTGTATTACTTTTTTTCCTCCCAGATTTGCAATGAAATAACAAAGATGTCAGTTGAAATACACTTTAGATGTTTTAATTTAGGCTTTATCCTAGGTAATTTTCTGTCATTTTCACTGTTTAAACAAGTCTTAATTAGTTACCCGCATAAAATATCGCTACCATAAACTATTTTGCTGTTAAAGTTTTCTCTGTTAAAAAATAATTAGTGTCTACCATTTGGGCAGTATTAGTTCTGTTGAGGAAGTTCAAGTTCTAATATTGTCCCTATTTTAGTGAATTTGATTGCATGTTAGCTAAAAGGTGGAATGTGGAGTCGTAGAACAGTATGTATGGAGTTGAAACGAGTTGAATGAACTTCACTGCTTTTCTGCTGCCCAATGTTTCCTTCCATATGCTTGGTTTCTGGGCACAGAAGAGATGACTCTCCTAGAGCCCTTCTGAAACCCTGTTCCCTCTGGAAGGAGTGGAGGGGAGGAGTGCCTTTGAGTTCCAGTTACGTCACTCATTATTGCTGGGGAACATTTTTCGTGCTTCCTGCCCAGCTAGTGAGCATTTGTAAACTTTCCTTTGTACTATCTGCACTGACACATTTTATTATGGACAAAAGGAGAGTTTGAATATTACCAGGGTATTTGACTGAAAATGAAACATAAATGCTCTCTGTTGGACTGTATAAAGTTAACTATTGTATAGTGCAACACTATACTGTACCACTGCAACTACTGTAATTTTACTATTTGTGCCTGGCTAAAATCTTGGGTGTGAGTAGAGGTGTGCGAACTTGTGTTCTGCCTAATTTCTTAATGTATGTTTGTTTGAAGAGGATGAAAATAACTTTATTTTTTCTTTAGTGCTTGCTGATCTGGATTGTAGATTATCATTTGAGGATAACTCTAATGTGTGTCAGTGTTCCGATTAGTGCATTTTAGTTGGAGATTCTATGTTCGTGATACTGTATAATGTTATGAGCTAAAAAGAGTTTTAATTAGGCTAAGACACTTGGACGGTGTGGAATGTAGGGTGATGTATTTGACTCTTCTAATCAAGCAGCAAGAGAATGTATTTTAGCTGTTTACAAATGGATGCTGTAGTTGCTAGTATAAGTGTATAGGTTTTGGAAAGGAATGAGTTCCAGCTTGTTCTTGAAAGATTGCAGGGGCGGAGGGAGAGAAATCAGTTGCTTTATTAGGGCGGTCTGATCCTTAGCTAACTTAGAATTTCAACTTTTCTTAATTTCACAGAGTTGAAGTGGTGTTAATGGAGACATTAATTAAACGTGATAATTGCTAGATAAAGTTGACAATGTTGCAAAATGGAATATTCTTCTTTCACCCTGTATTATGTCTCTTTTCCAAGTCCATCATAGTGTTGAAGCCTCGTTGCAGTTCAGACTGTCTTGGATTCACCAGTTTGGATCTGGAAACTACTTAGAAAAATGTTAAAGTGAATCTTGGCATGGCAGAATCACAAATCTGCAGTAGGCATTAAGTCACAGCCTGTTTTTTCGATTGGTTCCCAGAACCGGGCTGTCATGGTTTAACCCCAGTCAGCAACTAAGCACCATGCAGCTGGTCACTCACTTCCCTCCCACCCAGTGGGATGGGGGAGAGAATTGGAAAAAAAAGGTAAAACTCATGGGGTGAGATAAGAACAGTTTAATAGAG
>JAVKLA010000073.1:27697071-27712284 GCA_034782735.1 Sagittarius serpentarius
TGACTTAGCAACAACTGAAAACACCAGGGTGTTACCAGCATTCTTCTAAACCCAAAACACAGCACTGTACCAGCTACCAGGAAGACAATTAACTCTATCCCAGCTGAAACCAGGAGACAGGCTTTTTGTGCTTTCTGCTTTCATGCATTAGTGAGGAAGATGTGATTTTTTTTTTTTTGCTTGAAAGACTTGAAGATAGTTAACGATAATTTAACCTTGACTCTGACCTGTCCTATGACCTGTTCATCACTAGAGATAGTGTTAGTGAAGGCTTGCTCACACAGTTGCACCACTACAGTTATATATAATGGTAGTGCTGATGCCCTTCTTGGCCATCTCACAGTTAGGAATAGCTCTTTCCAGATTTAACTGCTTCCAAAATAATGATTAAGCTGAGGAAAATCATGGTGATGGTGCAGTAAACATTTCCACAGGGAGTTCTGTAACTGAATTGGAAGATTTATAACACAGTAAGAATTTCCCTATTGTGCATCAAACATGCATATTTGCAATTGCTAAATCTTAAGCTATGCTAATAAGCATTTTAAAAACAAGTCTTTTTGTCCCTTTTTTGAAGAAAGTGGGACTAATAAGGAATGTATAACTGTCAGAGAAAAGGGTGAGAGGTGCTGTAAGGGAACGTGCTGTCTACCTTATCAGGCCTGTTTCTGGGATAGGGACTAATCTTAGTGATCCTGTTCTCATGATCTACTGCCAGGCATGCAGCTGAGAGACAGAGCTGATTGCAAGTCACAGCCACCTTAAAATGGCTCAGGTTTAGGCTTTGCTGATGGTGAAAGCTAGCGTACAAGTAAGGGGAACCCCCTTCTTTTTAGAGGTATACTTCCACTTGCAGATTGCTCTCTGCATACCATTTTAACTTGATGGCCTTTTAAAGATCTTTGACAACTTTCCCTGGCAACCTAAGTTGGCAGTGCTTGCTTGGGTTGTCAGAATTCCCAGGTGAGTGCTATGCAGGTGCGTACCTTTTTATACTGAGGCAGTAAGGTTTTAGTATGTGGTTAATTCGGTGATATGGTTTTGGTGTTTACATATGATCTTTAAGCCCTTAACTTGTATGAAGTGCCTAAAACTCTTGTTCTCCAGAGTGTCATCTGCTTTGGTCTTGGAAGCTTCCCAACAGGAAACATCAGTTTGGCAGCCCTTTCATATGCTTGTTCCCTTGAAGTTCGGGTACTGATCCAAACATAAAGTGGTATTATGCATAAAATAAAATGGAGGTATGGGGGTGAAACTGCACCTGTAATTACACTGTGAAATTGTCCTAGACATGGGTATGTATTTATCATTGGCCCTTGTAAAAGCCCACATTGCCTTGATTCGCCAGGACAAGCTATGAGTATTGCTGGAGCAGCCATGATCAGTTTTTATGCAGCTGAGGCCAGCTCACGTAAGGCAGGATCCCTGGGTCAGGGCAAGCCCATGGGTGTGCAGCCTGGGAGTTCTGCTAGGAGGATGGCAGCTCAGCATGGAGAGGCCTAGGGGCTCCTTATGAAGAAACTGCTGCGTAGTGGGTGTTTCTGCTATGGAGGCCAGCTGTAGGAGGGTGTGACTGCTGCAGGCTCTGTGATACTTGCTCCTGGGTGCTTTGTGACTCAGTGCTGGGGCTGGGAACCAGGGCAGCAGGGAACAGTGTGAAATGGTGAGGGGATGCTGCTGAGCTGTTAGACCATGTGGGGGCTGAAAATCTGCTCAGTGAGTTTGAGGGGTTTGTTTATGGGTTGGATAGAATTGGCATTACAGGATTTTATCGATTTAATAGATACGTTGTTGGCTCTTATCCATGTTTGGAAAATGTGTGTTAGATTAGATTCACTGTGGCAGTGTGTTTAGACCACTGCAGTATTTAAAAATCACCAACTACGTCTTGAGTATGCTGAACAAAGTGTAGTGTTACTGCATCCGTGGTATGGGATTACAGTAAATTAACTACATTGGTGTTTTCTGAAGTTTTGAAGTGACTGATATCAAACTGTTCAAAAAAGCCATCTGGTAAATTTTCATCTTGTTTTTTCCTTTAAAAGGGGAGATGATTTTACCTCATAGTAGAAATGAATTAATAAGTCTGCATTAAGCAACCTACAGAAATACATGAAGAAATTTTAATGATTTTATCTCAGTAGAGTTTGGGAAGGGTATAGTTAATAAAGACTATTAACAGAATGATTAATACAAAAATATTCAACAACTGTCTCACTCCATAATCAATGTCTAAAAAAAATATTAAGACTGTTGGTGTGACTGAGTACAGTCTTGTCGTTATAATATACTTCTAGCATACATTTAGGGGAATTAAGTGTGTCTGTTTTTATAAATGTATATTGAATTCTGGAATTTTCTAATGTACGTAACATGTAAAGTCACATCATTCACTAGAAGCTCAGTTTTTTTGTTGTTTTTCATGTGCATCACAAGCATGTATTGCTTTGACAAGCTTAAGTTAACCCCATGGTAAGTCATTCCACCTGGCTCTGAGCATGCAGGATACTAGGACTAATTGTCTTGCTTTTGGAAGGCTGTATTTGAGGACAAGACTTTTTTTTCCCTCTTTTTTATTTACCCCCAGATCTTTAAAGAGAATGACATATGGTTTTAGCCACAATAGTGTAGGAAAAGGTTCAGAGCTGATGGTTCAGGTTGCAATAACTCATGCTTGTGCAAACCAGCCTTTAACCTTTGTAGAGTACTAAACAGATTAGTCATGGTATACCTCTTTGCTTTTGTGATGGACTGTTTTTCTAACCTGCAGGTTAAGTGCAGGGAGGAAGAATTTTGAAATTGTAATTTTGTCAACACTTGTGTAGTCAGAAAGTGCATTATAATCTCTCCTATTCTGCACCATGATATATCATTTAGTCATCTTCTGCGTGTGTGGTTCTCAGAAGGCTTAAAATATGTTCTAATGGCTCCATTCACTCCCACCTGTCAGTCCACTATCGGTGTTCTTTATTGTAATTGCCTGTAACATACATTCTTTGCAATTTGCAAAGCACTTTGACTTTGTATGTAGATTGCTATATGGTAGGTGAAGCTACTGGTACCTGTTGTAGTATCCTTGGGTATTTAGAAACTCGTCAGTAGACAGCGGAAAAATAAAGGCAAGGAGAGTGTTGTTTGGAATATCTAGATTTTTCCCTGAAATGTGTAAGACAATGATTATTCTTAGTTTGATGTGATTTATCACTTAAAATTTAGGAGGAGGAAATCATATAAAGAAGAATGGAAGAGTTTTACTTGCTTAGAAATTTTTGAGGCATGGGAGGCCTTAAGAGCAGGAAACTTAAAAGATTGCGAAGGGTTTAATGGATGGCCTTGTTTAATTGTAATTAGAACTGTTCAGGTGTATTTGGTAACTTGAGATTAGGCACAAATGAAGATGTAAAGTTGTTTAGAATTATCTTCCTTCTCATTTCCCAGCTGTTCTTTTGTGTTCAAGTGTTTTCACAGCAAGGAAGAAAACCGAGTTACCTTGAGAAGCAGTTGTTACGGAGGCCAGAAGCAGGTGGTGGTTTGGGAAATGCTGCTTTTAATATTCTAGATGTTGATGCCTACATTGCAGAGACTGAGGTGCAGGAAAATTAATTTAATCTATATGCATAAACAGAAATAGTTACCTAGAACCAATTACAAGTTTTCTTAACCCTTTTGAGACTACAGCATTGCTCCAGTGAACTTAAAACCTGATTTTATGTATCTGTTTAGGCTGTTGATAAACCCATTTAAGCTTTCTGACTTAATGTTGAGGAGAAAATGTCTCTTAATTTCTGAATTGACATGTTAGGACTCCTCCTATCATCAAAAAATATAAAGGCTACTTGTTTGTTTGTAGTGGAATGAAGTTTGAGAGTAAGGCTCATACATACTGCATTACTGTAACTAGCAAGGCAAAGTGAGGTTTATGCTGTGTGAGAAAGAAATACGCGTATGGTCTCTTGAAATACTTCTGCATCTGAACTATGCTGTGATCTGGGCTGTGGACAGTTTGCCTTCTCCTTTCCCCTCTCCTTTCCCCTTCCACCTCCTTAGAATGCAGATGGTCGATTTCTTTGAAAACATACATCCTGAACAGTCTTTCTTTTTTTTCTTTAGGGACCAGTTACTCTCCACAAGAAAATTCGCATAACCACAGTGCTCTTCATAGTTCAAATTCACATTCTTCTAATCCCAGCAATAATCCAAGCAAAACTTCTGATGCAGTGAGTATTTGTGATTCGTATTCATCCCTGTGTCACCCCATTCATACACACTATATCTTCATCATGTTGTCTAAAACAGGTGGCATGTATGTTACCTGTTTCATGGTGTTTTCCAGCATCAGTCTGTATTTTATAAACATTCTGTAAACTCAAGCTGCAGTTGTTATATGTTGTAAAACTGTTCTAATGGATAGTCATTAGAGCATGAGGTACCTGTCTCGAACTTTAAAATACTAGATTATTTAAATGAGGTAGATATAGAGAAATATTTTCCATGAACCTTGGTAAATCTACAGAAGACAGTATTATTTTACTTATTTAAGAAGCATTACACATTGTGAATTTTATTCACTCTATTATCCAAGTTTTAGTAGTTAGAGTGGTGTTTGTTTAAAATTGCATAAAAAGAGAATAGATGAATTTGTGAAGTACAGAAAAAATCTGAAAAGATAATAGTTTTGAGGAAGCATTAAGATGCAGAAAACTGTTACCAATATTGATATTACTGTATCCCACTAAACATACTATTAGATTTTGTTTCAGGGTTGATGGGAATAAAACAGAGGAGACTATTGCAGAATGCAGCAGGAGTGTAGTGGTCACATCTTTAAACTACCAAAATGAAACAGGCATTTAGAGACGGTGTAAATGGAAGCAGTGATATGGGTGCATATGAGAACACCGTGTAGTTTTAAAAATCGTGGAAGCTTTTGGATTTGTATATTAAAACTCTGAAGTAGTCTTTTGTCCAACCCTGTTTGTATTTTAAAGGCTTACGATTCTGCAGATGATTGGTCTGAACACATCAGCTCTTCAGGCAAAAAATACTACTACAACTGCCGAACAGAAGTTTCACAATGGGAAAAACCAAAAGAGTGGCTGGAAAGGTATATGTTTGTGTCTGTTTTCATTGTACAAAGAAGAAATATTCTTAAGCTCATTTAAGAGCAGTTGAGCTTATATAACAGATTACTGCTATAAAAGATTGTGGTCCAAGTCTACTGTGTTTCTAACTTCACCGTGACCTCTGGTACCTATGTTGTCCCTTGAGGACCCAGAAAAAGTATGGTTGGTTTGGGGTGGGGTTTTTTTGTTTTGTTTTGTTTTGTTTTTCATTTTGTTTTGTTTTGTTTTTGTGGGGTTGGGTTTGGTTTTTTTTTTTTTCCAGTGTTAGTGAGCCGAACTGGTATACTGGGGGCTTTGACAAGCGATGGTGTAGAGAAGCAATGGCTGGAGTTTGCCTACCCCATCTGTAGCAGCAAGCTCTTAGGGTAGTTTAATTCATCTCATGTAACTTCACCTGTAGAAACTGTTATATTATTAGATGATGTAAGTTCTTACTCAACTTGTGTTTTCTTTTCTTCAGAGAGCAGAGACAAAAAGAAGCAAGCAAAATGTCAGTTAACAGTTTTCCAAAAGATAGGGATTACAGAAGAGAGGTGATGCAGGCGACAGCTGCCAGTGGGTTTGCCAGTGGAAGTATGTGGTTTTTTTAAAGTAATATATTCTTGCCTTTTTTGCATTACTGTTTTCTTTTCCAACTTAAAAAAAAAATAAGAAATCCCTTTCCTTAGCTGTTTCTCTCACCTTTTTATATAAAAAGGCCAAAGCAGATAGCACAGACAGCTCTCCCAAATGTTGTTTCTTAAAATAACTTTGAACCTTTACTAGTACAACGCTTGCTTAATGTTTTTCATGGGACTCCTCCTTTTTGCAGCTTTTACTGCCTAATTTGATTGTCTTGATAGGTAGTTACTGAAACAACTTGCACAGTTTATGGTGTAGTTGAACTGTCGTGATCACTGAGACCTGTCAATGTCATATTCTGAGCTTAAAAATAGAGATGCAGAAGTCTCTTCTAAACCCTTGATTTCACATCTGAAAATTATAAGGTAATTTAATGGATTATGATAGCAAGGTTTTCAGAGGCTTGTGTACATTATTGAAAGCATATTTTTACCATGTCAATACTCTTAGCAAAGCCTTTCCTGGACTATGTATTTGTGTTACTTGGAATTTTTTTCCTGATACCTAGCTTTAATCTTTGTCAATTTTTTCTGGGAAATGATTGTACTGTGAGATACTTTCTGTATGCTGATGTAGTTTGGGTGAATTTGTAGCATAGTTCTCAGGGTGGCTTAAAAGTAGAAGCCAAAGTATTAATCTCCACCCCGCCATCCCCCTTGGTTGGGACTTGACAAGGCAGAGATGTATAAAGGGCTGTTTTTCTGTGTATGCTGAAACATACTGCATATGCTGAGACATACTGTATGCCACAAAAAGACAGCAGAAATGCATATTGCAGTAACTATTTGATTTGTGACAGTTGAAAATCTAGGAATCAATACAAAGAATTGCTTTATATTTGCTTGGTATGTTCCTTGTGTAGCATATTTTAAAGTCTATGATTGTGTGACAAATGCAGATTAGTCACTTATTTAATATATAGTTTTCTTGAATTAATTCAATTGAAAGTAAATTATTTGTGGTAGACCTCAAGTGACTTGAAGTGGAATTCTTTGAAGGCTAGAATTTGAAACTATTAAATTATGCTTGATGTTCCGGATTTTCAATGAACAAAAGAAAAATGGCATGAATTATCTCTTCACACTAAATATAAGGTGGAAATAATAGATTTTGGTTCAGATTTTTTTAGGAGACTTCAAAAGTTAACTTGACTGTAACACTTGTTATAAAGCAGCCTTTCATCAAAACACAATGCTTAACTGGAACTCTAAATCAAGCAAATGTCAGAGAAAATGCATTTTGTCAGTGAGTAAAATTAAATTTTGCCTTTTTTGATGCTGATCTACTTGAAGCTTTTTTTAATCATAAGAAGTTCAATCAGCTGTAGTTGTTGATGTGCAGCTGTATTAATTAAAGTCACTGCAATCCTAGACAAGCTTCTAATTTAATCTTTTTTTCTTATTGCAACGTTACTTGGGGAATCCTGAAAAAAGTGGAAGACAAACATTCCAGTGACGCCAGTAGTATGCTCCCACAGAATATTTTATCTCAAACAAGCAGGCACAATGACAGAGACTACAGACTGCCAAGAGCAGAGACTCACAGTAGTTCTACTCCAGTACAGCATCCCATCAAACCAGTGGTTCATCCAACTGCTACCCCAAGCACTGTTCCTCCTAGTCCATTTTCTCTACAATCTGATCACCAGCCAAAGAAATCCTTTGATGCTAATGGAGCATCTACTTTATCAAAACTGCCTACATCCACATCTTCCATCCCTGCACAGAAAACAGAGAGAAAAGGTATGTCTAATGAAATTCCTTCTAATATTTAAGATGATACATTTCATTTGTGTTGCTTTTTGGAAGTATGTTAGTTTAAGAATTTAAAGATGTTTTTCATGTTGATTGTGTGTGCTTAGAATACTGTTTTCATGTATTTATGGCCCCTTAAACCATGTTTGCTGTATCTTGCACAACTTCAAATTGACGCTGCAATATTTGCTGTTTACTGGCTTATTCTGCAAATTGTAATTTCAAATAATGATTTGAAAGATGTGTTTTAGTAGGACATATTTTAATTTTTGTCCTCCCTCATGTTGTTATGGATCTTTGCCATTATTTGAGTTCTTAACATAGATGTAGCTACACCATTTGAAAATCATTTTGGACCATTATATTTTGTGAACTGCTGTTACTGTTTGCAGTGCCAGTGTCAAACTTCTCAATAAACACAAGTGCAATTCTTACAGAAAGCAACAGTTTTCTACATGTCTGTAACAGCTATTCTTCTGTTTTGATCTGTCTTGTCACATACTGGATCTTCAGTTCTAAAGCTGCTGAAAGTTTGTATTTCTGTATAAAACGTACAGAAACATTTATAGAGTCATCAAGCGAAGATCAAGACTTTACTGTGCATTGTTTGTGACCCTACAGAAGTCTTTATTTTAATTGGATTTACTTCATTATTAGGGAAGAAGAGCTCAAGAAGATTGTGAGAATGGAGATGTATGTTATTAGTGATAGTGTGATACTTTCATAGAATCATTTAGGTTGGAAAAGACCTTTAAGATTATCAAGTCCAACTGTTAACCTATCACTGCCAAGTCCACCTCTAAACCATGTCCCTAAGCACCACGTCTACACATCTTTTAAATACCTCCAGGGATGGTCACACAACCACTTCCCTGGGCAGCCTGTTCCAATGCTTGACAACCCTTTCAGTGAAGTTTTTCCTAATATCTGATCTAAACCTCCCTTGGTGCAACTTGAGGCCATTTCCTCTTGTCCTATTGCTTGTTACTTGGGAGAGGAGACTGACACCCACCTCACTACAACCTCCTTTCAGGTAGTTGTAGAGAGCGATAAGGTCTCTGCTCAGCCTCCTTTTCTCCAGGTTAACCTGCCCCTGTTCCCTTAGCCACTCCTCGTAAGACTTGTGCTCTAGACCCTTCTTAGAGAGTAACATTGTATAAGAAAATTCTATTTTGGGGGCTTTGAGAGGGCAAAAAGTAATTTTTGATAAACGTGTCTGTTTTTAAATTAAAATACTGCTTAATTAGTATGACACTAAATTCTTTTTTGAAAAATGGCTTGTTGCGCTGTTGACATTTGCAAGTCTGTCTAGTTACGGAAGAATGGTGCAGTGCTGAAAAGAAGACCAAAAAGACTTGAGTCTGACATTGGTTTTATACTCTGTGTTTGCTTTCCTGCCTTGCAGTTTTCTTTATTAAAGAATTCCAGCTTTTACACGGAGATAAGTGCACTTGGCCATCCAAAATATCCAAATACCATACATTGGCAAATACTGCAGTGTAAGAAAATTTTGTATGTTTTTCTTGAGACTTTGTGCAACTTTTACATGACCTGGTATGTGAATGTTGACTATAAACTACAGAGAAGATTTTCAGCAAGCCTTTTTCAATTCAGCACAGTAAAGCAAGAAGGTGGACTAGTTTATGTGTGGTTCTTGTACTGAATACCATAGCTACCTGCTTCAGTTCAGCCTCTGTGTTTTGATTGCAGTTTGCCCTTCTAAACATAACAGTGCAAAACATCCATGTCAAGTGTTCTCTCCTTTAGTGTATCCTCTCTATTTTCATTACTGTCTTTAAAAAATACTTAAAGAAAACCCTTATTATTACTCAGTTTTGACATGTGCTTGATTCCTGTTTGGTGTGTGATCAGATTTCGGACTGGATACATTCTTTCCCTGCTTTACTGCATACCTTTATTAGTTGCTTCCACTTAAATTGACCAGCTGAATTTTACTGCAGTTGAAAGAATTGATTTCCCATTGTGACAACTGCTACAAATGCTGGCAGGGAGTTTAAGTATTCCTTGTGTAGGACATTCATTTGAGAACATAAAACTGGGTATGAATAGTGAAAATGATTGCACAGGACGATCTTGACACTGGAAATCTTAGTGTAGAATCCATGTTACCATGGATGGTTCCATATTAAATAACAACTTAATTTCTATATTCCTATGTAGGTTTTTTTAAGTTTATATGGGTTAAATGGATAGATTCTCTGTAATACTCTTGCCTTGTTGATGTAAGCGTTTTGTTGCACTTCGTTGTGAGCAAATACAATACTTCCTGAGCTTCAGACAGGGTGGATTACAGAAAGTTAGTAAATAACTGAAGAATTAGAATAGATGAATGTTGGGCTTGAAACTTATTCCAGAAAATGTGAGTTTTCACATAAGGCTTGAATACCTCTCTTCTTACAGAAAGAGATAAATGAAGTGCCGCTTATAGTATGATAAGAGATCATTCAAAGAGGGTATTCAATAGTCTTACCTATTTTTTTGTGACTGTTGGACTTGGGTTTTTTTTTTTTTTGGTATACATAAAAAATTTGACCGGTGTAATTTCTGTAGCATTTTATGTATTTTAATTTAAAAGAAGGGAGGAAGCAGTGCTGTACATTGGGGTGTTTTTGGATAGTTTGCTTCTGTTACTCATTTTCCCAGAGGTGACTATGAACTTGTAGTACTATAGATATGCAGTGTTTAAAAGTAATTGTTTGTAGCTGTTATACAAAATGAAAAAAATAATACATCCTGAGACACTCAGTTCAAACAGTCTTCTAAAAGTATCTTTGTAAAATTGGTAAATAGTTTGAGGGGTGTATTTTTACACTAGTAAAGCAAACAGCTTTTGATCTTTTTCTGTTTGCTAGCTGTGCCACCCCTCTCTATTTCTAAAAAGAGGTAAAGCTGTATTTTTTTGCTTATAAAAATAGCTTGGTCCAAATGACTGAATAGTGTGTTCAGTAGTCCTTGCCTAAATGAGTTCTTGCTTCTTGTCAGTGTGTTGCTGGGAGCCTTATGCCAGCATGTATGTACCACTGTTTAATAGTTCTGTTCTTAGTGTGTATTTTTTTAATACAGTAATAGTTGTAAAAAAAACCAAAACGGCCAAAAACCCCACAAAAACCCAACACCACCACTTTTTTCAGCTCAGTCTCTTTTGCTGCAGGGGTATGTTGTAGTCCCACAAGGAGATTGAATAAAATCCGTGGCTGAACTATAGCTCAGCTGTTAGCAGTAGTCCTCTGCCCTCAGTGACTGGCAGTAGTGGAGAGTTCCTGGGGAACTGTTTGACCTCTGCCCTTTGGTTTGAATGTTCCAGTCAGAATCTGCTGCTTCTGTTTGTGCTCACTGTGAGTGCTTTATGCAGGTAAAGTGTGGGGTTGCTTTTCCTACTTTTTGGCTGCTTTATCTTGTAGGGCACATCACATTTTCCAATTTCTAATTCAGTTACTGAACGAAATGTCGTATTGTCCAAATCTTAACAGTGTGTCTGTCTGTAGGATACTTCCTCTCACACCTTTCCTCCAAGTCCCATCAGGCAGCAGTTCTGTTTCTAGAGCAGGAATGCTCTAAAATTCTTTTGACAAAACTCAGCAAGCTGGCCTGTGCAACGCTGGGTGGGTTGTCTGATGCTGACAGATTAAAGTGGTTGGTCAGTGACAGCTGAGCTTCTTCCTCATCCTTTCCTGACCCTGTGGTTTTCTTACTTGTAACACTTGCTAGTCTTTAGCAGTCAGTTATTAACATTGCTTCTGGTATTGTTGCATCTTGCTTGGCTGAGTTTTGCAGTGTTAAGTATATTACTCAATTCATAGAGTGGTTAGAAAAAATTACACTAGAGAGGCTGTTAGAGGTTTCTTCGAGTACTTTATAGTTGTTTGCTAAGCATTTCTGTTACATGTATTTTGGCAGCAGAGATAAAATAGGAAAATTCCGTTTTAAGACTGGAGTAATCCAAATGAGAAAAATGTGCATTTTTTTGTATTTTATGTAATTTGAGCATATTTGAGAATTCAGTTACTGTTGTTGCTATAGTTTCATTTGGCCAAATGTGTTTACAAAGTGCATTGCTTTTAAATATTTATGTATTTTCGTGTGTCTTAAAGTCCTTAGTAGGTCAGAACTGAACTATGTAAAAAAGGTAAATGTGACTGTCACTGCTCAAAGAATTTGGCTAGTGGACTGCGCTTAAGGTATTTCAGCACAGATGAATGTGTTACGATTCTGAATCATCAGCAGTAAATCAAGCAGTTCAGTTAGCTATTCTAGGTGGTAGTTGTTTAATCAGTATAGCAGAGGTGAGGTTTATGGGGCAATAAGTCACTGAATTTCTGAAAATTTTGTAATGCAGTTTTCTTCCCACAGAGAGCACTGAGCATATGTGCTAGCAGAGCAGAGATACAGCTCAGGCTCACGGTAGAGTGATTGGGTAATATTGTAGTGTTGAATCCAAAGGACTTTTAAACAAAACCAATGCATTCAATGGCATAAAAAAATTACATCAGTAGTAAAAGCTATTGGAACACTCAAAAGATTGTGTTGATAATTTGGGAATTATCTAGTCAACAGTAGTGGGTAATTTCCATGTCATTAAAAAAAAAAATCTTTGTTGAAATAAATCAGTTGTCTATATATGTGGCAGAATAAGAACAAGCTATATATAGCAGTATTTTAAAGCTACTCATTGTATAGGGAGTACTAGTATATTAATTGTTAGAAGGAGAACTGTGAAGGAAGTTATTGCACAAAAAATGCATTTCCTCTTTTTGTTTCTTTTTTTTCCCACTCACTTCTCTGTCACACTAACATGCCCGAATAACTCAGCACACCATGGGTGAGAAGGGAGAGAGCAAGTACTAGGAACAGGTACTTAAAGGACTGCAGCAGGTAGAAAGGGGTGACTGAGGCACAACAGAGATGTGGGAGTCCTGGTGTCAAGAGCTCTTCATTGAAACAGAGTAGCTGATCATGCATTAAACCTAGTCTGAATAACTTTATTTTAACTGTAACATACTAGGCTGAGAAATGCCTTTCAGAATGAGATTCAGTAGTGGATCAGCTGTTTGCTTAGGAGCCAAGGCTCTTGTCATGAGGGGCAGAGATTGGTAACAGCAGGATTCAGCAGCATTTTAATATACTGCCTCAAACTCTGAGAAGCGAAGTGTTTGCCTTCTTTTATTTAGGTTGTAACTGAAGAACATTGTGGCACAACTGCTGAAAGTGATCTGTGGTGTTTTTTTCTGAAAGGATTACTTGGCCTTGTTATTAAAAAAATCCACACTGCTTGGAAATATGCAGAAATGTTTTCATTCTCACTTCACATGATCTTTCTGGGGCAAGTAATAGCCTCCAGTTTACTTCAGAGACCTCTTTGTGAAACCTGCGACAAAGACGCACCCTTGTCATACAGGTTCTTGTCATAGACAATGCTGCCTGATAACTCTGACTTCTCTCCTTTTTGTCCAAAAGATGTGATCGCAGGTCACACTCCAGCAGAGTAGGTTATGAATAGAAAGCTCTTTACTAATCATTGTGGTCTTCAAGAATTATTTTAATTATAAAAGGTTTTTTCCTGCTCCGTTTTAATGTAAAACCAGTTAACAGTTCTTCGCATTAAATTAATCTCCACATCTAGTTGTTTTTGTTTGCTGTCTGATTACTTTATTTTCCTCTTCCTTTTTTTTTTTTTTTTTTCTTTTTTGGATGGCTTTATTTTTTACTCACTTTTCTTCCATATGATTAGAGTTGACAGTCCAGAAACTTTAGTACTATATTGTAGTTCTATATATAGGCTGCATCTAATTGTTTACATGACTGTCGGGAAGCATACTGTGTTTTCATATTGTCACAACAAAATGAGTGGATTCTTTTTAGAGGTTTTCTTAAAAGCTCCAGAAGTTGGAACTTTAATGTGCTTAGCTTATCATGGAAAAATTGGTGCAAAGTCATATTTTTAAAATCACAAAAAATAATTTAAAATATATGTTTTATTTTTTATTTATTCAGAGGAAGAGCTAAACCATAAATTTTAAATAAGAAAGTTTTCAACAATTCAAAAGGTTGTAGCGGGCTATGTTCTGCTTTTGGTTTTACTTTTTTTTTTTCTTATTTAAAAAATTTTTCTTGGGACTTTCATGAGAATAGCTGAAATTTTATGTGAGGTTGAAGAGTCACTTGCATAGCATTTGTATGGAAATTGTTGTTGACAAGAAGAGGCTGCAGAGTTGCCCTGGCCAATAACAGGCAAGTTCAGTCATAGTCTAAGACTTTGGCAGGCCTTGCAGCATAGTTCATCTTTTCTTTAAGAATATTTTTTGTGTAAGATGGACAAAGTTTGCATTTTCTGTTTGTAAAATTTCAGTTGTAGGTACAAAATTATGCTGATTGATGTATTAATGGTTCAAATTCATTAGGTTTATGAATGACTACCATGTAATCAAAACCTTATTTTTCAGTAATACTGTAGTTGGCTTGTTAATGAACATGAACTTCTGTTGACAGAGGTGCAGAGACCAGTGTATCAGAATTGTAAAATTAAAGGACTTAGATTTGTAAAGATATTTAGCTTTTCTCAGTAAGCTGTGTTCATTTTGACTGTGTTTTATGGTGGCTGAGGCTTCAAAGGCATTTAAGAATTACAGGACTGTATCATTCTAAGCATTTATTTTAAGTCCTAGTAAATATTTTAGAAACTAGGAAACTGTTTAAATGTTGAAAAGTAAACTTAGCTGTGTGGCAAAGTACGCAATGAAACAGTCTCTCGAAGCAGATTGCAAAAGGGGAGCTAGGGAGGAAAAGGAGGGAGTGAGGAGTTTCTGCTTCTATTTGTGGAAAAAGCAGGGGAAATACAAATGCCCCAGTAAGTGATACCTGAGCATTTTTGTGAAACAAACGTTTCGTCTTGAGTTTTGTCTAATGGTGTTAACTTTTAAAGGCAAAACTTGCAAGTTCGTAAATCATAAATTAAACCAGTTTTAAACCTTTGTAATTATATTATATAAAAATGGATGTGTAAATATTTAGAGGCTTTGTTTTATCGGCAGTATTTCTTGGATTTATTTCTGTGAAATCAAATATCCAGTCTGGAAGCCATGGAGTAAGATAGGTTGGTTTAAATTAAGGTAATGAAAGTTGTGATTATACAGAACTAATCTGTAGTCTATATTTTTTAGCATGTTTGTTCTCATCACAAAGGAGTTTCCCTTTGTAGATGTCATGATTTAACCCCAGCCAGCAGCTAAGCACCATGCAGCCGCTTGTTCACTTCCGCCCCTCACCCAGTGGGGTGGGGGAGAGAATTGGAAGAATAAGGTAAAACTCGTGGGTTGTGATAAGAACAGTTTAGTAGAACAGAAAGGAAGAAACAAACAATGACACTAATAACAATAAAGTGACAATAATAATAAAAGGATTGGAATACACAAAATGAGTGATGCACAGTGCAGTTGCTCACCACTCGCCAACCAATGCACAGTTAGTTCCCAAGCAGTGCTCCTCCCCCAGGCCAACTCTCCCAGTTTATACACTGGGCATGACATCCCATGGTATGGAATAGCCCTTTGGCCAGTTAGGGTCAGCTGTCCTGGCTGTGTCCCCTCCCAACTTTTTTGTGCCCCTCCAGCCTTCTTGTTGGCTGGGCAGGAGAACCTGAAAAATCCTTGAGTTAGTCTAAACACAACTTAGCAACAACTGAAAACATCAGGGTGTTA
>JAVKLA010000073.1:27721295-27763091 GCA_034782735.1 Sagittarius serpentarius
GCTGGGCAGGAGAACCTGAAAAATCCTTGAGTTAGTCTAAACACAACTTAGCAACAACTGAAAACATCAGGGTGTTATCGACATTCTTCCTCTTCTAAACCCAAAAGACAGCACTATACCATTTACTAGGAAGACAATTAACTCTATCCCAGCCGAAACCAGGACAGTGCCTCATTTCCTTAAATTTCAAATTTTTTGTGGGTACAAAGAAAACCAAGTGATTCTCCCAGTTTGTTGTGATTGACAATGGTACAATGAATTCTGAAAGCTTCGTGTTTGTACTAATCCTGCTTGTCTTTGTTTTCGCTCTTGGAGTGCATCCTGAATCTGTGTGGTTACATCCCATAGCTAGGTGACAAGTAATGAAATTAACAAATAGCAGACTTGAAACAAAGAAGTGGATGTCTAGCACTTTCAAATCCTGGGATATGAAAAAGAATCTTCTTAAGCTGTTTACTGTCAGTAACTGGAAGTTGATCTGTTCTGATCTCTACAACCCAGAGATCTGGATCTACTTTATTTATAAAAGTTCTGATTATCAGTTACATTGTAAACATGGCAAAAGCTTTATTCTTTGGGATCTTCTTTATCTGTAGTGTTTTCTGAAAGAAAACTTAAAGGAAGGACAGCTCAGCAGGGTTCCCGTCCCCCCACCCCCAGTTTATCATCCTGCTACAGGTGTTTTCCTAGAACTGTGCAGACAAACTTGAGCTCACTGCCCTTCACCCGGTATAAAGGCCAGCATTATACCTATGAAGTAGATGGTATGGTAGTAAACTATGCTTTAAGAGAAAGTAAAGGCAAGTCAAGTGTTGTAAGTAGGGCCAGTCTGTCTTGTAGACCAACTATATACTTGAATGCTTTTGGACGCACAAGCCTTCCCTCAGGTTTTCAGTAGAAGCAAAAAATTTCAAGTCTAAATGCAGGTTTGAGGAGAGTTGATCTGAGTTTAGTGTAACTATAGCAAGGCTGCCACTCCTCAAAAAAAAACCAACAAAAAAAGTGTTGGTTATTTTATGCTTTGTCCAATATGAGAATCTCCACTTACAATGCAGAGCTCTGTGATTGCCTATAGTTAGTGACTTGGCATGCAGGGTTTCACCTCTGGTATTTTCCAAGTAGGATATGGTGTATTTTATTGATACATATATAGAAGTTCTTCTGGAAGTGGTGAAGTCTATATTTTGATGAGCATACTATGACACATTTTGAAATTACTATACTTTAATCTGTCTTTTCTTAACATTGCACCACACTGAGGTGAAGACTGCACATCTGGTTTATTTTTGAAGCACATATAATGTGGTTGCAATCAAAGTGTTAAGTATAGTAAATTTCTGAGTTACTCATTCTAAGCTATAATGTCTTTGGCTTCAGAATGCTATTAATCCTGATGGACTGTTCTGCATTATTATACACATCAGCAAGTTTTTACTACACTGGGATATCAAAACCATGAAAGCTTTCTGTTTTCTAGGTACCTTGAGTAGCTTTGCAGATCAGCTAAACAGAATTAGTAGTAATGCTTAACAGCAGGATCTTTTCTTGGGTTTGCGTTCCTCAAATCTGGTGCTAACAACAGAGCTACTGAAGTATTAACCCGAATTGTTTGTGTGTTAGTCCCAGAAGTAACAAATTCTGGTTCAGCAGCAGATACTTTTCCAGTTCAGTAGGGAAAGAACTTTCTTCATAGTTCTTGTATTCACATAACTCAATTCCGTAAGATGAGAATGAGATGAGAACTCAGCTGTTGATAGTTCCAGTGTGAGCATGTCTGTTTTAGTACTCCTTTGGATATGTCAGTCAGGTTAGCTTATCCAGTTCTAAGAGTTTAAGGTAAATTATGCATAATCAGGATGTGGTGCTGTGCCAGGACACACTTGCTTTCAGAGCACAAGCTCGTTGGCTTAGGGTGCTGCTATGTAGCAGGCATAGACAAAGCTGAACTGGCACCATGCAAGCAGAGCCCAGTACCAGATGCACAGATACTTGGGCTGGCTCTGGGAACAGTGTAGTGCCATTTGCACAGTAGGGCCTGTTACTTAGGACTGCAGGAACATGTCTGTACTGCTTTTAAACGCAAGCTGGTATGTCTGCCTGGAGTGTCTGTATTCACATGGCAGCTCAGGTGTTGCAGGCTCCAGGATCCTAGGCATCAGGTTTTGCTATTTAGCTGTGCCTGTGTTGTATGGTTAGAAACTGTTTTGAATTTCTACAAAATAACTGTAAAGCACGTTAGGCAGACATGTCAAGCTCAGTGAGAATGTTGCTTATGGAATATTTTTTTTTTTTAGCCCTTATTATTTTTCTTTTCCTGGTACGCTTATTTAGAGTCTTTGAAACACTTGGAAAACAGGGAATAGCTAAGAGGTTTTGTGGCTCATTTATCTCACAAATCCCAGTTTTTCTCTATAATCCTTTTTTTATTTTTACCAGCCAAGGAGCTACTTAGTTTTCCAGTTTGGATCTGCAAGGTGAATATATTATCTCCGACGGACTTTCCTTTTGAAATTGTTCCTTCTATTTGAACAGCCTTGATAGTTATGTCTGCTCACAGGGTGAGCAGAATTCAGGCATTAATAGCAAAGTTCTTTGTCGTACATGTCATAAAGATACTCGGGTAGGTTGTTTGGTTTTTTTTATAAATCAATTTATGAACTGCTACTATTTCACCCCCCTCAGCTGTATAATTCTGTTGATTTCAATACACGGAGTGATCTTACAATGATCTTGCTTTATCTTCCCAGAACCATGACCTTTTCATGTGCTATTCAGACTTTTTTTGGCTTTTGATAATTTTAAAAGGTGACTTTTTCTCTTAGACGTGTAAGTAGGTTTGAGATTACAGTAAGACTTTCTGTATATTTAAATAAATGAAGTTATGTCTTGAGTTTACTTTAGCAGATACTGTCTGACTTGCTGTCTGTGATTTGTTTCACGGAAGTCAGTTTCTGAAACAGAGAATTTCTGGAGGTTCATATGACCACTAGTTAGTAATCTACACCAACTTGTTGTCAGCAAATGCCAGACAGGCTGCCTGATTTGTTTTTTGTCTTTTTGGATCTCTCACCCCATTTTTCTTCCCTCCCTCTTTCTTAAAATTGTTAGCTTGATTTTCCAGAGTGGGGGATAAATTTTGGAGCTGCTTTCTGTCTTGTACGTACTTTAAAAGGGACAGAGGTATGCAGAGTGTGGGGCAAAACAAGGTATCTTGAACTCCATTTACTGTAACGTAGACACTAGTATTCCCAAACTTTTCATCCTGTTGTAGTTCAGGCACTCACAATAAAAAAGACTGTCTCTCACTGTTGGTGTCTTAGTATCTTAAATGTGAATGTGTACTACAATGGAAAAGCAAAAAGCTACTAGTGACTCTTTTTTTTAGTCATTCATTAGTTTAGAACTGACAGAACAGTTAAAAAGGGGGAGTAGCAGGCAGATGAATATGCCTTTTTTTTTTTTTTTCCCATTTCTGATAGAGAAGTTATAATACAGTTATGACCTAATTCTGCTCTTGACACTGTATTTTTAAGTAGGGAACTTTCAGCTTTCTAAGTGGAAATTTTTATTTCGATAATGAACAATTCTTCTCAGGTTGAAAGTGAGCTTGGTGCTCACATGGAAGATATGGTCAAAAATGAAATTGGGTTGAACTATTTTACCTAATAAATTTGCAATATTTTGACAAGTCAGATGGATTTAAATTTTCTTCTGTTATGTCTATTAAGTGCTCTTTCTGTTTTAGTGAAAAAAGCTATCACAGCTGTGGAGCTACAGATGACTTTTTAAAAAAACACCTTGTAGAGAGTATAAAAATTCTGTCAGCAAAAGACCTTGTATCAAAAAACCCCACTGGTCTTGTAATTTCCAAGTTTTCTTCTGATTCTTACACTTGGTATTTACTGTGGAGGAAATCTAATGAAGTTTTGAACTTTGCAGGTTGCTACTCCAGGTGTTAAACAAGGACCAGCTTCACAGGCAGCACCTCAGCAGCCCGTAATAGCTGACAAGCAGGCAGGTCATGAACCTGCCTCTCCACGAAGTCTTCAGCGCTCAAGGTATGTTGAAATACTTCTCTGTGCTGTCCTCTGTTTTTGCTCTGGATCCAATGCATGTTGTATATATTGCAATTTGTGGATTCTTCTTTGGCCTATTTATTGAACATACGATTTAACTCTTCTGCTACTGAGAGGATGCAGCTAAGTATCTTTGTTACAGAGCTAATGTGGTAGATCTTCTGTTTTAGGACCACCACTAGAGTTCCATTCACAGAAGCAAAATAGAATTCATATTTCTGCCCTGTTGCTCTGGAGTCAATTTTGCAAGTGATTCCTTGTATTGTGATTTCTGAGTTTGGAGTTCTTGTTTCTTTCTGTGCAGTTGTGGGATTAAATGCTTTAACTCTATGTGAGTTGCATAGTGTTAGATGTTTGTGGTGTCTTGCTGTAATGTAATTTGATTTTTAAATTAGTAAGAACTTTTGTCTTATTGGGCAGTTTTGCTGCTTTAATGAAAAATGTTAAAAAATGAAGTAAATCTCACAAATGCTTTTCCTTGGCCAGACTTTTTGTCAACATTACAGCCTATTCAGATGTTGCATGATAGGAATGTTTAGCCATGGACTTAAAAGGTGGGTTTAGAATCTGTCTTGTCTGAAATTTTCCTTTTGGGAAGATGGGCTTTTCATTGTGTAGGATGCTGTGCACTTTGTCATATTGGTTCCAGGGGCTGTAACCAAAGATTTGTCATAAGATTCTTCTGTGATGGAAGTCATGGTCTAGAACTGAGGCAGGAGAGATTGCAGGTTGACTTTTTAAAAGGTGCATCATCACAATGGATTCCTGTAAATCTACAAAGTGTTGTACTGCTTAAAAGCTAGATTTTGAGAGTGGTTGAATGAGGTGGTGGTATGATAGCAAAAAAACAACACTTTTTCCTTGTCAGCATACCTGAAGCTGCATGGTGGTGCTTTCCAGGTCCTTTTATCTGCCCTTCTGGGACTAATGATAAAGGGGACCTTTGATTACATGTCATCAGCGCACTAACTTATTGTTAGATTTTCAAATCCACGTTGGGTTTTGCTGTTTCTGTGGGGAGAAGGGGGTTGGTTTGTGGTTTTTTTTTGGGGGGGGGGGGCAGATTTTTTGTTTGTTCACTTGGCAGTCCTGTCCCAGTGACTGTCTTTACTGGAGACACTGTGATATTGATCAGTTTGAGGGTACAAACAGAAGCAAGTCATAAATTTTAGAGTCTTTAATGTTGGCTGTCTTACAGACACTTGATTCTAATCTCTGGCAGATGTCTAACCTACAACTCATTTTCTTCTATGGGTAGGATAAAGACATAGTGTACCAGCTCCAGTCTCTAATTTATGGATGGTACTATTGAAATCTTTCTGAATTATAGTACCAAAAATAAAGTAATACTTGGCAAAGAGCTAAACCTTTTTAATAAGGGGACTAGACCTTTTTATAAGGACCAGTGAGGTTTTGGGGAACACCTCTCAGTCACAGATTGTCTTACACTTTGCTGATCACCCTTTCCCCAAAGGAAATCTTGCGAAGGAAGATAGTCGTCTTCTTGGAAATGTACACCACGGCCTGGAGTCTGCGTGAAGTGATACTGGTGGGCATTTGGCCTGCTAATCCGTACCACACCCTCCCGTTGGGTTATAGGACTTCCTATTCTGGTGTAACCCTTACCCACATCGAGTTCCCTTTAGGGATCTACTGGTCCTCTGCAAACCGTTATTCTGCTTGGCGTCAGCATTTTGCTGGAGAAAGGGAGCTGAGTTTGTCCTAGCAACTGTACTGCTGAAGCAGAGGAGTCATGGAGGTAGTGCTGTACCGTATTTGAGGAGGCGGCGGCGCAGGGGGCAGTGCAGAAATAGAGGAGAGTGTGCAGGCTAGTATCAAAGATACTGTGACAGCATTAGTATTACTTAGTATCCTGTGCATCTCAAATTGTTACACATTTGTGATTGCGGTATACTGTGCATCACCAGTTTGTGTGTTTCTTTTTCTTTTGGAAGTGTCTCATTAGCAAAAAATGGATTAAGGAACTAGGTGATTTGGAAAACTTATGCGACTGGTATTTTCTTCTGTTCAGTGCAGTGGAGTTGAATGAAAATGGACCAGCTTGCTCAGATGTAGATCTACTCATCTGCAAAAGATTTCCTGTGTCCAGGCAGTATTTCTGAATTGACACAGAACAGATTATTCCGTTGTAGGTGAAAACAGTCAGGTTGGGAACTGCTCTTGGGGCTAACTCCCTTTACTTTTTTTATAGGAGTGAACAACTTACCAACCCGAACTGTGGTCAGGTGCTCCAAAAAGAGACTCTATGAATTAAGGTTGCATTTTTCTACAGCTTCAATACAGTTTAATTGTGCAGAAGTTAATCACAACTACATTTCCTTTGCTTTTACTATTATTAAAAGTTTTAGGTGAATGGAGTTGAAATTGTTTTTAACTTGTTTGGGAGGAATCACTGTTTAGGGAATATGTGAATAGCTATTGATAACTTTCAAGTTGTGAACATTTCAGTCATGTAATTTAGGAAATTACTGCAATGTAGGCATACAGTGAGTCTTTTTGTAAGAGATGATTCCAAAGACATGCCATGAGTTATGACTGCTTTAAAAATGGAACTAAACGAGTGCTTCCACAATTAATAGTTTGCTAATAAGTTGCTAGTTTCTCTTTATTTCCAGAAAAGACTTTGAATATTTTTTCTTTACCTTAGAAAATGAAAAACTGCTGGAGGAGGAGGTGTTTCCTCCCGTATTTTATAGGTTGTAAGATTATGTAGTTTGTAGTAGTGTATTTCAGAACCATCCTGTTCTCATACTCTTGTACAGATGTGTTTGCCTCTCTGGAAGCATTCCGTTACCTGTGACATAGTCAGTCTTTAACTCTCTAGTAGCTAAGGCAGGTATTTGGCTTTATTGAAGCATTTAAAAATACAGCACTGGAACTGTCTGTCATTGCTGCGTTCATAGCTCCCCCTGCTGCTAATAGCAGTGCTAGGATATTTTGTGAATATATAGTTTTATTCATAATTAAGATACAACTTTATTTTTTGAGAAGTCCAGAGGTTTTTTGTTTTATTTTCCTGGAATGTTTCTGATGGGTTAGAGTGAATTTTTACTGATGAAGTAGGAGTCAGAGAAGCCAGGTTGATAAATGGAGAGGAGGCAAGTCATAGGGGAACTTTGATCCTATTAGAACTAAGGAGTAAATAAGCATTGGAGGTGATGCCTCAATTCTACTTAGTTAATAATTGTAGCCTTTCTCTGCACCATCAGTCTGCTGATGCTGTATGAATGCATAGAAACGTAGAATAATTTATAGAATAATTTAGGTTGGAAGGGACTTCTAGCTGTGATCTAGTCCAAGTCCCAGCTTAAAATATGACTGGAAAGTTTGAATTGCTAAGGGCATTGTTTAGGTGATTTTTTTAGTATCTCTGAGCATCTTCTAGTGTTTGACTACCCTTATGGTGAAATGTTTTTTCCTTATGTCTAATTAGAACTTCCCTTGTTGCAACTTGTGTCTCTGCCTCTTGTCCTGTCAGTGTGCACCTCTGAAAAGAGTCTGGCTGTCTGTTCTCCCCATAGGTAGTTAAAAACAGTAAGAAGATCCTTCAGTCCCCTTCCCTCAGCCTTCTGTTTTCCAGACTGAATAAACTTTCAGCTTCTCCTGCTACAGCACGTGCTTCAGCATCATAGTTATCTGTGTGGTCCTCTGCCAGATTCCTTTGGTATGGCAGTTTAATTCTTGTTCAGCACTACACAGTGCTCCAGGTACCGTGGATCTCATAAGCTCTGAAGAGGGGAGGAATTGCTTTCTGCAACCATCTTCTTGCTAATACAGCCCAGCATGTGCTTGGCCTGCTTTGCTACAGGGATACATTGCTGACTTGCATTTAACTTGTCCACCAGGATCCTCAGGTCCTTTTCTGCAAAGCTACTTTCTACCCACTCAGCCTGTGCTGTTCCATGGGGTTGTTCCAGTATTGTTGCATGGGGTTATTCCACCCCAGGTGCAGGACTTTGCATTTGCCTTTTTTGGACTTGGTTCCTGTCTGCCTATTCAGGTCCTTCTGAATAGCAACCTACCCTCCAGCATATTGACTGCTTCTGCCAGATAGGTGACATCTGCAAACTTGCTGACGGTGCACTGTGTGCCACCATCTAGGCTTTTAATAAAAATGTGAAACAGTATTGGCCCTATTGTTAACCAGTGAAGGAGAGCACTAGTCACTGGCTTTTAATTGGTCTTTGTACTGCTGGCTGTAGCCTTTGAGCCCAGCGGTTCATTCTGTTTTCCACCCATCTTACACATGAAATATGGACTGGGTAAGTGAACAGTTTGGCTGTAACAGTACTAGGGGAGGTGATGACACAGGCCTTGCCTGAAGTCAAGGTAAACAACATCACTGCTTTTCCCTTATCTTCTGAGCCAGTCATCTCATCATAGAAGACAGTGAGGTTGGACAGGCATTAATTTGCCTTTGGTAAATATATGCTGGCTCTTTTTTTTGCCGTTTAGACTTTCATGTAGCTGGAACCTCTTCCAGAAGACTTGCTCCATAACTTTCCCCAGAGACTAAGGTCAACTGGTCTGTTCCCCACATTTTTGTCCTTGTGCTTCTTGAAGATGGCTGTAACGTTTGCTTTTTTTTTTCCCCCGTCATCAGGAAGCTTGCCTGCTTGCCATGCTGCTTCAAGATGATGCAGCATCTGAGTTACACTGGCCAGCTCCCTGATTACCCATGGGTGCATACCATCTGGTTGCATAGGTATATGTCCAGTTGGCTTAACTGCTCCTTAACTTCTTCTTCTGCTGTAGGTAATACTTCTCTCACACTGACTCTGCTGATGTGCTTGGGCATGTGGGAGGCCTGGGGGCAGACCATACCCGTAAAAACCCAGGCAAAAAAAAGTGCCTGACTATCCTGGCCTTTTTCATGTCCTTTGTCTCTAGGTCTGCTTGCCTTGTAGAGGGGCAATCCACCTGTTCCTTAACCTTTTATTTGCTCCTGATGTACAGCACTTGTTGCCCTTGATGTTCTTGGCTAATTTCAACTCTTCCTAATCAACTGAACATTTCTACAGTTAAGTGTTTGCACTTGTAACTGGTTTTGAAGTAGTTGAGGCAATTACTGAAGAGAACCCAGAGTACAAAACCCAAAGAATCCTCTCCCCCCAGTTACATCATATATTCCCTTTTGCAACTTCTGCTGCCTGAAATCAAGGGAAATTTATGTATACAACAAAGCTGCCTGCCAAAATCTTTCTGCTAATTTTTTTTAAATTCTAAACTTTTAAACAAGTTTGAGGGTACTGAAAGGAATGAGGTTAAAGTCTTTGCTGCAGAGCAATGTGCTGTACCTCATTCGTTGGCTGTTTGTTTGGAAACCTGCTGTAATTCTTTGCAAGTGTGAGTGATCAGAATAAACGGCTGGGCATTGGACTGTAAAGATAGTTGCGTTATGCTAGCATGTTTTCAGCCCTCAAGGGGGTAGGTTAGGTGATGAATTAAGATTCTTCTCAGTTTGTTTTTTCTTCATATTACTTTATATCACTTGCAGGCAAGTAGTAAGAAAGTTTTAAGAAATAGAGACCTAAATTATGACCTGTGTTGAAAAGCTGCTGCCAGTGGGAGAGTGATTGTAAACATAATCTTATGAGTAATGGCTAGGTACTTCCACAAAGAACATCGTAACTGTGAGGCACCATCACTGTTATGGTGCTTGTGATGTTCTTTTGTCCTGCTCAAGATTACGGTGTCCTTTGTCTTCCCTGACAAGGGTGGAAAGGATAGAGCAGACTGTTTTCATCCTGACCTGTCCTTGTCCATGTTTGCATGGATAACTAGTGCTGCTCCCACCTCTTCTTAGCAAAATAGAAGAACAGAGCCCCTCTCTGTGAGTGGGGGGTGTGTGTGATTGAACAAATGCTGGAAAGGGAAGTAAGAGTGTAGAGGTCTTGTTTTTGCAAGGGATGGGGGAGTGGAGAAGAGCATGTGCTGAAATGTCAGCTTCTAAGCTTCCTCACCATGGGTTATATACACTTCCTGGCGCAAGTTCTGGTTTCCTAGAAGATCAGATCACCTGGATAGCAATGCTTGCAAGGAGGATACAAACCCCCACGTTCTGATCCTTCGTTTGATAACGGTGATATACCAAATAGTAGTTTTGATGCTGGTGAAAGTCGCAGTGGAGTTGTCTGTTGATGATAATATGGAAGCTGAAGAACAGAGATGAACTCTTACACATAGCAGAACTGTGTAGCTGCAGCTCTGGCAGTTGTGTTAGATGTGGTTGGCTACATACGATATGAGAGTGTGGTGTTCATGCTGGCCCTGATACCTGGGCTTCCGGACACATGGAAGGTAAATTCAAGTATCGGTGATTTTTACATATTTTCAGGGAACTTGTGTAGCTTGTTGGGCTTAATGTTAGGTGTTCAGGTTGTATATCATAGCTTTATTGAGAGATGTGATACAAGTGAAACAAAAAAACCTACTTTACCTAGAGAGCTTACGATCCAAGTGTAAGGTGGAGGATGAGTATTTGCAAATTGGGGGTACAAGAGTCCTTGTGCATTAGTCAGTCATACCAGTTTACCAAAGATTTACCTAAGCAGTACCCACCTTTTTTAGGCACTGCAGCAGGAATAGGCTTTTATAAAGAGATAGGATTCTTAAGAAGGCCTTTCCCATACATGAGAAGGGGAAGCAGTGAGGAAAAAAGTCTTGTAAAGTGGTGTGAAAGGGTAATTATTAGAGGAATTCAGTTAAAAAAACAAACAAACAAAACCCAAAACAAAACAAAACCCACAACATTGCTTAAAGCAATGGCTAGAATACTTTGTAGATAATTTTGAGCACTGTGGATGGCAAAAGACTGCTATGCCAAGATCAACATGGGAGTTTTTTAGTAAACATTAGAAAGGTTTTTGACAAAGAATTATAGTTGCAAAGTGGAATTTGAAAAGCTGTGTATTGGGTAGTGTTCAGATAAAGTAGATGTTGTGTTTGCTTGCATATGTAGCTTTGAAAGAGGATAGTCAAAGGCTTTGTCCAAGGGACAGAGGTTTTGATTCATCTTACAGAACACATATCAGGTGAACATGTCTCCATGCATCTGTTCCTCAGCAACAGGTTAGCACTCCAGCCAGAAAAATGGCAGCATGAATATGTTTCAGTAAGGCAGTCAAGTTGGTAACTACAAACATACTGCTCCTGTGATACTTCTGTTCTCTTGAGTGCTTTAAGTGAGGATGTACTGTATCACAAAGTCATAGAGATGTTTGTGTCTTGTCATTAGTAAATGCTTATATTCCTCAAAACCCATATGGCTATATTTTTAGATTAGGACATCAGGCTTTGTTTTTAATGATTATTGTGACACTTGCTAGTATTCTATTGAATAAACCTGCTTGACTCCATCTGATACATCGTTATTGAAAATCTCAGGTTTGCAGCTATTTGAAGGAAGAACATACATGTATATATTCTCTGTCCAATACTAAAATGTCGGCACAGCTTACATCTCTTGAACAGCTATCAAAGCTAAAAACCAAAAAAACCCCCAACCAAACAAAAAAAACCACCTCGTGTTATATTGTAGCATTCAAACAGTTCCCATACAAGTAGGACGCTTGTGGAAAAGTGGTAGAGGTTTGGTCTACCAGAAGTATTTACTTGTGGTTTAAATCCTTTATGTACTTTTGTGGCTGGAAGCAATGAATTGTGTTTATTTCTCTATAGGTTTACATATGTTTTTAAATGCTTACTTTTTTTTTTAATTCTTTCTTTTAGTAGTCAAAGAAGCCCATCACCAGGTCCAAATCATACCTCTAGCACTAGTGCATCAAATTCAACACCTGCACCACAAAATACATCTGTACGACCCACTTGTTCATTAACACCTACGCTAGCAGCACACTTCAATGAAAATCTCATAAAGCATGTTCAAGGCTGGCCTGCAGACCATGCAGAAAAGCAGGTGAGTACACTTGGGCTTCGTTCCCTGTGAGAGTGCAAAATGTGTAGCTTAAAATCTGGTATTCTTACACAGGTTGCTTTTTCTAGGAATGAAAAATATTTAACACCCCCCAGCCCCCCCACCCACGATGCTTGGCCTTAGACAGAAGACGAGAGGGAAGAGAGATTAGGCCAGACCTGCAGGTTTTACATGTGATTGCCCTTTAGCTGTTGAGTATTTTCAGTCTTGCTTAAAGTACCAATGCTTTTGAAATTCTAAGATGAATAGCTATCCTCATAACTATTTTCTTACTGCCAAAGTTCTGTTGAAATTTACAAAGAACATAAATTCCAACAAATTTTTATAATAATGATATTTTTGTTACATGGAAAATGTTATGAATTAGATGACAGAGTTAAACTATTTGAGACTACTGCACAGTTTGAGTCACTAAGTTGTTAGCTCTACACAGTGAAAAAGGAACTCTGCCTTGTTTGTTGTACCCATTTTTTAAGATGATGTAGAAGGCTCAGACTGAATTTGGGCTATTTTTACATAATGGGAAATCCAGTAGAATTGCCATCTGTATTTTATAACTGACTGCATGAAACCTGTCCTGTTGTGGTAATACAGGGAAACTGGATGCATGTCAGCTGCTTGGAATGTATTACTCAAAGGAACCATATTGGTTATTGAGTCTTGTTCAAGCCCTTTCACAGGCAACCCTGTCTGACACACTTCGTATGGAATATTAATCTAACCTAGCCCAGTTTACTTTGGTCTTTCGAAGAGTGGCTGCATGCTGGCTCAAGCCTGCACTGGGGGCTTTGGGGAGTAACTTACAGGATGATTCTTAGAAGTGCAGTCTAGGCTGATACCCTATTTGGACTCTGGGCTTCTTGTTTTGTTTCTTTTCATTAATTTTTTAATTTCAGTTCTAAGACAGTACCAACCTGTACTGAGTCGAACAACTGAGCCATTGCTGTGGAATGTGTGTTTAAGGAAATGGCAGCACAGCCACTTCTCTTTATGGCCTTGGCCCATAGTTTTGATAACATTATTTTCACTGTGTACTGAACTGACATATATCTTAATGCAGAAAATACGGATTTATACAGTCATAGGTAATTTTATTTTTTCACTATCAGTAATAAAGAGAAAAAAACCCAGCTAATGCTAGGCGGTTGTGTACTCAGTCAGGTACCTTTACCCATGTGCTTTTACATGCTGTATAGTCCTGTCTGCTATTTCAGATGATTTCTCATGTTTTGAATAATAACACTTGAAGGACTTAAGTCAGATACTTGATATAAAAGAAAAAGTGAATGAAAGCATAAGTGCAATACATAGTGAAGAAGGGAAGCTAGATGAAAGTGGAGAGGATAAAATACACAGTGCCTTGGTTTCTTCAGATTTCTAATGAGATGCATAGCTTAAATTGAAATTGGGGCATAAGAGCATGTGACAGAGTAAACTGAAAAATAAATAAGTAAATAAATTAGGTGAGCCAGGACAGGTATGTGTTAAAGCAGTCAGACTTGAAGAAATGTGCTGTGTAGTAATTAGTAGCTAAAACAATTCTTGAACCAGTAGCAGTTAACTCACAGGACTTGTAAAAAGCAGTTAATAGGGAAAACTGAAAAACAATCCAGTAATGTGGTTAATTAGAAAATAAACAACGTAACTATCTTTAAGAAATGTGAGAAACTGAATTGTAGGTCTCAACTCAGTAATTGTAGAGGTACTTTGAGTATTGAGCAATATCTAAGTAGAAAAAACTGTGAATTTACTTTTTTACAAACACCTGAAAAGAAAACCCTGATGATAGTCAGCATGGACCTTTTAGAAAGAAATTATGTCAGGTTTTTGTGGTTTTGGTGTTTTGTTTTGTTTTTTTTGATAAAGTACCAGACTTTGCTAATACAGGAAAGCAATAAATGTTATATCCTGATTTGCAGCAAGACTGTTAACACATTTAAGAAGAATCTTGCATGCAAAAGTGATTTTAAGGCCTTTTAAATGAGATTACTTTAAGATGGGTGACTGGTCAGCTTAAAAAGAAGTACTTTGAAAGTCGTTATTGATAGCTTGCTATCAGTCTCAAGGCTTTGGAGTTGTGTAGGGAGGACATGCGAAATGATGTCCTACTGGAGACCAGGGTACTCTCCAGAGAGACCAGTCAACACTTTCCAGAAAAGAAAACTTTAAATGTAGGGATTTAGAACACAAAGTGCTTCTTTGAACTGGAGAAATTCCAGAAGTTGATGAAGACCTGTGCTAAATACTATTATTTTGGGGATGGAAGAATCAAGTATACAAGTCTGTAAGCAGGTGTTGTGGATTAACCTTGGTAGGCCGCTAAGCACCACACAGCCGCTCCTCCAGTAGGATGGGGAAGAGAATTGGAAGGGCAAAAGTGAGACAGCTCATGGGCTGAGATAATGGCAGCTTAATAAGTAACGGCGCAGGGAGGGTGGGGGAGAGTGATGCAGTGAAAGCAGTCTCGCTTACCACCAGCCAGCTGATGCCCAGCCAGTTCCCAAGCAATGGCAATCCCTGGAAAACTGCCCCCCGGGTTTTATTGCTGAGCATGACTTTGTATGGTATGGAGTATCCCTGTGGTCAGTTTGGATCAGCTGTCCCAGCTGCGTTCCCTCCCTGCCTTTTCTGTACCCACAACTTATTTGCTGGGGAGGGGCAGAGAGAGAAAGGGAGAAACCCTTGATGCTGTGTAAGCAGCTGCTCAGAAATAGCTAGAACATCGGTGTGTTATCAACACTGTTTTGGTCACAAATCCAAAACATAGCACCATATGGACTGCTATGAAGAAAATTAATTCCATCCCAGCCAGACCCAGTACAGCAGAGAATAACATTGCTAAATAGTAATGCTGCAGGGAAGGACCTATTTGAAACAGGTTTTTTTTTCAGTGTGCTACTTGCAAGAGGTCCTCTTTCCTTATTGCAGTGTGATACAGAGGACCTCAGAGTAATTACACTAGTCTCTTTGGTGCTGTTGAGGAGTTCTGTGGAGTCAGAATATCCAGTTCAGTGACAAGACTTTAAGAAATGCACAAATTGAGGATAAGTCATGCCTTCTAAATTTACACTTCTGCTTGTCTCCACCTGACTAAGTGGGGATATTAAAATAATGGGAGTTTGTCTGGAAGAGAACATCTGAAAAGGGTTGCAGAGGTCTGGTTTTTTTCCCTGTATGAGGTAGCTGGAAAGAAGACGGCAATTATTTTTGTCACTAAGGCTTGATTTAGATGGGAAATTTAAGTCTGCCATTGAAATGGTGGATGGAGACTTTTAATTACTTGAACAAAGTACTTTGGAAACTGGGAGCCCTGTCATGTACTATCTTTCAAGATGGTTGGGTAAACATTTGTTAGGATCAAGGAAATCTAAACCATCCCTGCCTTAGCATGGGCCTGAGTTAGACAATCTCTTGGCAACCAGTGTTGCTTATTTCTGATTCTGAATGGGCTTTTGTAGAGAATTTAATGTACTTCTGATCTAATACTCCGTTTTGAAGTTAGAGTGCTTTGCTGTTTCAAGATACACTCATCTAGCAGTTTTCTGGCTAGAGCCAGTTGTTTCCAATGCATGATTCAAAATCTTAACCTTTATATGCAACCATTGCAGGCATCAAGATTACGTGAGGAAGCCCATAACATGGGAAGTGTCCATATGTCAGAAATTTGTACTGAATTAAAGAATTTAAGGTCTTTAGTTCGAGTGTGTGAAATTCAAGCAACTTTGCGTGAGCAAAGGTAAGTGTGTGTTCTGTGTCTATTTTCAAAATGGTAATTTTCAAGGTAGTATTAGAATTCATATTCTGGCATTGTTTTGCATGAGCTATATTTACCAATGACTTTGTAAGTATGCTAATACTTTCCAGATGTGCAAGCTGTCTCCCCTGTGTATGTTCTACCTGTTTCCCACACAGATACCTCTTAGTCTCCAGTGAATAGAATCAGATATGCAACTTCTGTATGTGTTTTCACTTAGATAGAAGTATCTTTCCAGATACATTAGTGCATTAGGAAAAACTGATCACCTCACACTCGTTCAGTATACTTCTAAAATATCTGTCCATACATGATGCATAGATCACATAGCTACACATCTGCTCGGTTTATACTGGTCTTAAACACTACAGTTTGCGTGAGGCATTTGTTAGGTCTAAAGCCAGAGCAAGTTTGAACAGGTGTTGTTGATACCACAAGCTAAGGAAAAATTAATGTTTTGTACTTAGGTAGGAGGCGTCAGAGAAGATCTTGGGGCTCTTTAGTGAGGTGTTGATTATAGCGAAGTAGACTTTTGCTTCTTAAGTCAGTCATAGTGATTGTCTTGTGTATCACTGAAGCAATACACAACCATGTTGTTGAAGACTGTTGTGCAAGATTGAAAAGTTTAGTCTTACAATATGTGCTGAAACTTTTCACCAGTAGTCATGATCCTGAATCTACTTTCATACTTAGTTTCCTTTTTGAATGATGTTATCCAGTCTACTAAGTCACACTATAGTTTGAATATGGTGATTCTAATTTACTATTTTTAAGCCACTTTAATAGCGTTGCTTGCTGTTTAAGTAGCTAGCTTTATCCTAGAAGCTCTTGATTTTTTTAGCAGTTAGTAAAACAATCCTTTGGTCAGAAGTAGGCTATAATGTATTTGTAAATCTTTCCTAATAAGGAATCGAAAATACCTATTCTTTCTGAAATTTTATTTCATAACTTCATTACATAAATTACAATATCTGTAGTATATTTAATGAAGTGCTTGGTTTCTTACAGGTTTAATTTCTTAAGGTTACATTTCTGTCTCTGGGTGCACATTTGATCTGAAATAACATATCAAATGTCGATGTTCAAGTCACTAAATAGCACCTTGTTTCTTGTACACTGTGTATCCTTAAGCTATCAATGGATAATGATTATTAATGACTTTGAGTCTATGGTAACACGTATCTCTTATTTTTGCTGCAATCCCAAAGATTTGGAATACATGGCATAAGTAACAAGTTAGTGGGGGGAGGCTTTCACAAAGGATGGGATTATCAAAGCCAGTACATTTGAATGATGATACTATTTCTATGCTTTTGCACAGAAGAGAACTATTTAAATTTGTTCTAAGAGGGAACTTTATCTCTAGGCAAAGCAAGTCTATTGTTTTAACCATAACTAACAGCATGCAAAAAGGCACTTTTCATTGACTGATATATTTTATATGCCCACACCTTTTAAGTTTAATAGTTTTTTCAGTGTGTCTATCTTAAGCATTTTTCACCTACTTTTCAGTAGAAAAATCACTTATACTGAACTGGGAACATATTTAAAGTGTGTTCTACAAGTCTGCTGAAATGGAAGCTTTTTCTGCATTGATTAAAGTTGCTTTGGACTTTATAGAATATTCATATGAAACTTCAGCTTTCCCTTAATATTTTCTTAATTCATTCACATGCTTGCATTATACTTCAGCATCATGAAAAGTTGTTTCAAAATATTCATTAAAAATTCTGGGAAACAGTTACATAAACCAAACATTCATTAATCACAATAATTGTTTATGTCAGTTCAGTAGAAGGAAAAATGTGTAAGGGGATTGCTAGCAATATAATTTATTTCTAAGCCAGGTGTAGTTACAACTTTTTTTCCTTAGATGCCTTTCAATGATCAAGTATTTTGAGATTGGAGCTTACCATAACTAGAGACTGCCTCTAGCCACAGAGCCAAATACTGCAAAAAAAGTGTTGCACCTAAAAGAAAACTTGCCTGTTTAAAAAAATTTATGAGCGCTTCGGGTTGTTGTACAGTCTGGAAAACTGCATGCCACAGGCTTCGTACCATTCTTCAGAATATTCAGTTAGTCAATGTACTCTTCCAGTATCCTGGTTTTTCTGGGAGTTAAATTCAAGTGAAGAGCAGGCTTAAACATAACTGTGTATCAGTCATAATGAAATACAGCACCTTAATTTGCTACCTTAGTTCAGAAAACATGGCAGGTCTCTGTGCATCTGCATGCGGTGTTTGTAGGTGATTGAACAGATTGGGAATTAATTTTAAAATATCTGAATTCTATTAATAGGGCCAAGGAGCTTGGTATCTTGCACTGAAGTTGTAGAATAGATACTTACTTAGTATCTCTGTATAATGGAAATGTTTATACTAATTTATTTCCTTTCTCTTGCAGGATACTATTTTTGAGGCAACAAATTAAAGAACTTGAAAAGCTAAAGAACCAGAATTCCTTCATGGTGTGAAAAGTTGTAAACAATTGCACATGGTTTTGAGTACAGGAACTATTAAACTGATGCCCAGTCTTAACACTTTTGAGCTGCATTTGAGTAGACTTTGGACCGTTGAGCTGGGCAGAAAAAAAGTTGACATGGGAAGGGGACAGGAGGGAGTCAAATTCAGGGGAAAGATACAAGAATGATTTGTAAAACCCTTGAAATGTAGATTTCTTGTAGATGTATTCTTCACGTTGTAAATATGTTTTGTAGAGTGAAGCCATGGGAAGCCATGTGTATCAGAGCTTAGACATCCAAAACTAATCAATGCTGAGGTGGCTAAATACCTAGCCTTTTACATGTAAACCTGTCTGCAAAATTAGCTTTCTTTTTTTTCTTTTTTTCTTTTTTTTTTTTTTTTTTAGTTAATTTATCATTCAGAAATCTTGCATTTCCTAAAATTCAATGCAAGCGCCAGGCGATCTGTGTCTAAGGCTGCAACAATTTGGGTAATGTACAAAATATCATGAAACAACTGTTTCCACACTTGCACCGAATCGAGAGCAGTGCTTCTCCGTTTCTGTTCTACAGAGAAATGTTTTTCATTTTCTGTGTTCCATTTCCCCGTGAAATCCTAAATCTGATTTTATCAGTTTTTTAATGCTTCTAATTTTCTCTTTTCTTAAGGCACTGTTGCTATGGCACTTTTTCTATAATCTTTTCATTCCTGTGTACAGTAGCTTAAAATTGCAGTGATTGAGCATAACCCACTTGTTTGTATAAATTATTGAAACGTATTTCCATTTGCACCCTGTAAGAATGGACTTATAGTACTGCTGGGCATGTGTGCTGAAAGTACATTACTTGCTCAAATATAAGGAAATAGCCCAATGAACATGTTAACATGGTTGTGGGAGGGGAAAGGAAAAAAAAAAAAGCTAGTCAGATGTGAATTGTATCTGTTGTAATAAACATGTTAAAACAAAGAAACACTGGTTTTCATTTCCTTTGGTCAACGCATATTAAAATTTGGTCTGTTTGGGGACTCTTTATTAGAACTGTTCTTGTTGAACATTTTTGTACTTAAATAATTCCTCAAGGGAGGTTTTGTTTAAAACTTGTAAACAAGAAAATGTGTATAAAATATTTAACGAAATATAAAATTCAACAAGAATGATTTAAGACACTTCCCCAACAGTTGTCATATGTTAACTCCTGGTTTACCTGTCTTGATATTATGACATTTCATTTCGAAGGATGTTTGTGTTGTAGCTAACTGTTTAAGTCTGGTGCTGACTGCTGTTCTTAACCATCACAAAACGCTGAATTTGTGTAATTGGAGCAACCCGCCGTTTGAAAATGGTGGCAAAGCTCAGCTTTGTATATTGTTTCCTAAAGTATATTAAAAATAAAAAAGAAACTATTGCTACTACAAAATAAATGTGGCTTTTTCTTTGCTTAAAAACAACAACAAAAATAGTGATGGTGGTACTAGTTTAGTATTTGCAGAGGTGTATATGTTACAATAGTCTGTTAAGTAAGAAAGATTGTAGGTGATGGACTAAAAAAAGGACCTTGATGATAAAGGTGTTGACATGTGATGCTATATGTTTTGTTCCTACAAAATACTGTCTTTCAGCACCAGAAACATTAGTTGGTTTTTATTTTGCCTTGTCTCGTGTTGAGTGGGCTTGGACTGATTTTTAAAATTGGTTTTTCATCAGTGGAAGCTTGATTGCTTTGTCCTAACAAGACATTGCAAATGGAGCAAGTTGAAATACCTTAACTAACAACAACAAATGAGAAATCAAGATGGATTAACTTGTAATTGTTCCACACTTTTTAACCTGTATGTGCTGTTGTGTTTCATACCATGCAAATGTTTGGTTTTGCTCAGAAAATGGGAATAGAATATTCTTGAATGAATTAATTTTCATATACATTGTTCCTGCATTTTTAGAGATCCAAGGCCAAGTGACAGAAGGCTTCCCGAGACTCTCCTATTTGCCTAACACCCTATTTCTTGTAATGCTCGTTGTCTTCAGGTTGCCCAAGCATAGGGAAATAGCATGTGAAACAGATGGATGTACAGGTGATCTTTCACCAGCAGTTGTCCTTAGTTCTGGTATTTTGCTGTTTAGTTACTTGCTGAGACAAAGGTTGCTTCTGTCTTAATCGATATGCCGGGCCTATTTTCCATGAGCTTATTTTGTTTCCTTTTGCTTCATGTATTGCCCTCTATAACATCCTGTATCAATGAGCTTCACAAGTCAATTTTGTTCTGTAGAAAATTACTTTGGATTATTTTTTTAAACCTCTGGTTTGAATGAATTTTCTTATATGTTTAGCTGCTGCTGTTGATCTTATTATTCATTGTTTTACAGAAGAGCCTCTCTTCCAGCCTGAAGAGTAGTAGTCTGTTTTATCACATGAGAACTTTCATAATGTACGAATGGTCACGGATAACTTGGGAGTAACAAGGACTAATATGCTACTTCAACCCCTTAAAAATGCATGCATGCATATATACATGTATCACACAGAGAGACACACTCTCTCTTCAGGTGGTGTCCTCTCTAATGCAATGAAGGCTACTTCTTGGTCAGCATCAAATGGCATACGGAAAGCTTGTTGGCTTCTGTATTTGCTCACCGTGCAATAGCTTTCCTCCCCCACCCTCCACACCCTTCCAAAGCCTGGAGCTGTTGTTAACTGAGGAGTGACAGCTTGCCAAACTTTCACTAGTATTAGACAAGTTGAGGAAGAGGACTGCAGGCACTGCTTTAAAGTAGGCACTAACCAAATGGCGGGGTCTGGGTTAATGTGCTTCAATATGGCTTCGCTAACATTCAAGTGCAACTTTGGCCTTACTGTGTGATCTGGGGACCCTCCTCAGTGACACGCAGAAACTGGCCCTCTGTGTATTGCTTGAGGTTGGGGAAAAAACCCGGATTTTTCTCCTTCCTTTCAAATCTCTATCTGAAGCTGGATGACAAAGAAATGGGCAGGTGCACTGAGACCTGTTACTAGATTACCAGCTTATCATTTATTATCCATCCTGAAACTGATGCTGTCCTTTCAAATGTAGTTGATACTGTTTGATGAAAGGGGCTTTACTGGATCATTCTACATCTGCAAGTCAAATCAAGTGGATTTCCCCTGGGGCAAATCTTGTTTTCTTCCTAGGCAGGTGTTCAGAAAGTGTTTACTTGAGTTGTGGGATGTGTTTTCTGTATTACTTGATATGGGTGGTCAAGGAATAGTGATGAGAAACTGGTGAAAGAACTTTGTTACATATGTTGCTCTTGGTTTTCCTGTTAACGCATTTGGTAAGCAACTACTTAGTATAGTAGAGAAATGGTCTTTAGAATTAGGAGTTTGAGCCTGTACGATTGTACTGCAAGCAGTGCACTTGGGATAGTATTTTATCATCTGTGGTGGCATGCTCAAGAACTCCAGCAGAAGGAGGGGCTTAATGTAATTATAAAACTACATGACTGATCCAAGGTACTCCCATGTTTGAAGCTTTTACAACTGGGACTTTTTTTTTTTTTTTTTTTTTTAATTTATTGTTAAGGCCCTCTGATATCTGTGAAGGTCTGCATATTCTTTTCACTGGCTTTGATCCTAAGGTGCTATGGTCAACTGCTCAACTTTGGTCAACTTCCCCTGCTTAGACTGATCTCTTGCAGCAATGTAGTGTCTCTTTTTCAGACTTGTTTTATTAATTCTGTCTCCTTTGGTAGGAGCGTCTTATCTTTTGGTAGACACCAGTGCTGTCTTTACTGTTGAGTTAAAAACCTGTTCAGAATGGGTATATAATTGAGGCCAGGGAGAATTAAAAACATTTCTGTTCCTTTTTGGAGCAGCCTCATTGCAGGAGTATCCCCAAAGATACATGAGAAAATACTGGGTAGTTACACCATGTCTCCTAAGTCTATGAGTCAAAGAATACCATATCTTACTGTCACCCTTTCACTCCAGTGTCACCTTGCCTATGATGACATTCCGAGGACTTATCAAAGCAGAGTCCTTTGTTGCTGTGAGTTTGGCTGCAGTGGCCAATACTGCCTATTCTGCTGCAGGGAAGGAGTGATGTGCCGTAAGCATCGCTCCGGGGCTGCTTTTGAGTCAGCTGTGCATAAGGGGCAGTTGCTTACTCTAACCCTGAATTAACATTTGACTACTGTATGTATAGTTAAATTTCAAGTCCATTCTTGGAATTAGGAGTTGGATGTTTTTGTGAATACGTCATCCCTATTGCTGTTCCTAGAGTAATATTCTGTCCTTACCAAAACGCAATGTCGTGTACAGATGTAAGATGATAACGAGGCAATTCCTGATGTTTTAAGAATACTGCCTTGACTTTTGAAAGTTTCCTGCAGAGGAGTATTCTGAGCTGAAGTGCCATCTCGTTGACATGAGCGCTGCTCTGCTGCCCATGATTACTGATTAATGATACGTGGGGGTTTCTCTTGTATTGTGTTTTGGTTTTCTTGTTTGTATTATTTCATAAATCAGCTTTTGGTATAGGAGGAGTTTGTTTCTTTGCCTCGCCTGACTTACTTGGCAGTTGTTTTCTTTTGCAGTTAGTCAAGCGAAAGCTTTCATTTGCAACTAAGGTCCATATATATGTTGACTTCTTTTGCAAAGAAAATTGTTTTCAGCTGTGATACAGTTTTCGATTCCAGTTACACATCAGTCTTTTCAGGTCTCTCTTAAGTTCCTCTGTCTTCTGTCTCTCTGGTCTCCTAGAACAGGTATTTGGAAAGATTCACTCTTTTGTAGCTGTAGGCACCAGCTATGTTCTCACCTTCCCAGATGCCTGTGCTGCTGCCGCTGTACTAATTCAGCTGGAATTGTTCCTGGAAGATGCTCCTTGCTACAGATTTCTGTAGTTCCCAACCATGGCTTTTTGTTTGAAGATCCTATCTGAGGGAAAGGACTGGTGTAGGCTTTCTAGCAATTAGGGCTCCAGCTAGCTGGGGATCTGGAAGTCGTGAAGCACTGTTCTCCTCCCTAATAAAGACACTGACGCATCTGATCTAGGACTTTCTAGAGAATGAGCTGTCAGGTTTTGTCTCCCAGGGGAACTAGTAACAACCTTGCAAGTCTTGTTGCATCCCGGACAGGTCCTGCCTGGAGGTGCTGGGTCATATGCAGCTGTACTACATGGCTCCGTATACCAGACTTTGCACACCAGGTTTGCAAACACTGCTTGAACAACCTTATCTTTCCAGCAGTTACTCAATACGTGTGACAGTATTTTGTCACTTTCTGGCAGTCACACATGCCAGAGAGCATCTGTAAAGGGATGTCATCTACTTCTGCGTGTAGCACCATGCTCAAAGATGGGTCCCTTCGCTTCAGTGTGAAATCTCAGAATTTGGGCTGAGTGAAAAGTGTGTGTTAATATAGTGAAGCTCAGAATGGTCAGTTATGCTTATCTTCCCTTCTTCTGTATGTTACAAGTAAATTCGTCCAATTAGTTATGGATAAGACTGTCACAGTCATGTGACATAGAATGGAGCAAGTCACTTACATTGATTCTCTCCCTCTCTTCCTCACAAGTTTCTGAAGTTGGCACGTGGAGCTCTGTTAGCGTGTTGCCTTTCAGAGTTCTGAACAGCTTTCTGCCTGGCCAGGCAGATTTGCTGTCAAGATCTTACATGCTTCTCTGTCCAAAAATCTGTGATTGGATCTTTTTTCAGGGTAACTGGGATGCTGTCAGAGTTTGACTGGGGGTTCCCGTTCTTCTGCTGGATGCGTCCTCATTAGCAGCAGAAAGCTTGTGCACTGGGAGGAGTTATTTGGCAAAGTGACCGAAGCCCGTGGCAGATGGTGCTACAGAAGGTGAATGTGTTGTCAGCGAGTCTGGACTACGTGATGGTGCCAAGGGGCTCTGATGTCCATCAGCTCCATCCAGGTTCCTTTAGCTGCTGCTCTGAATCCTCGGAGGAAAGGCTTTTTCTTTCTTCCACGTTTTGAAAGGTTTAATTGAACTTTTTCTTCTAGTTGGGGATTCAATTCCACAGTAAGTCTTCTATCTTTTTTTAAATGAGAAAGCTATTAAACCACTGACAGCACACCCCTGTCTTCACTTGCTAAATAAAACTGCCTTTCTGCTTGCAATAACATTGCCAGTAGAAGCAAGGATAACTGAACCTCTGGATACTATTCTTTTTTAGGATAAAAACTCTGAGTTCACTTTGACCTAAGGTGGTATCCGCATTTAATTAAAAGAAATAAAATAATTAATTTGTTGTATATTTTGTTCTCATGTCCCCTGACACCTCTTCCCCATAACAACTAGAGACATGTTGGGGGGGTGTGGGTGTGTGCAGAGTGAGAGGACAAGATCTTTAAGGGCTCTTGTTTGCTTCATAGGTGGTTTCACTGGAAGAACTGCTCAGTGAGGGCGAGGCTTCACACAGTGGGAGAGCTTATCTGACATCCAGCTCCCTGAAAAAGAATAGACCCTTCCTTACTGCTTCGCTGCTCCTGGTGATGTGCTCCTGCAGAGTCCTTTTTGCCAGCCCTGAAGCAGTTTAGGAAGCAAAGCCCCAGCAGAAACCTGCCAGGTAAATGTGTCTGCTGAAGAGGCTCACACCAAGGGGCCAAGCAAGCGCAGGGCTGTGCACCTTCTGGCATTGAAGGGCAGGTCAGAGTAACTCTTGGGGCAGCAGTAAGCTGAAATAGTAAAGACTGCCTGCTCTTAGAAGTCCGAGGTACCTGTGCGGAGAGAAGGGCTCAGGGCATGGAGACTGCTCTGAGTTAGGCATGGTTTCCTGAGGTTTGGATGCATGAATGCTTTCATCTGAAAATTTCATCTCTCTGAATGTTTGCCTGCTGTGCAGCTGAACAAAATCCTAACCTAACCACCAAACTGCCTTATTAACTGCTACATGAATTTTCAACTAAGCATGAGTAAAGGTCTAATTATCAGCCATGGTCTCAATAATATATTTAAAACAAAGCACTCATCCCAAAGCAAACAGTGCATCTTGAATAGATTTGGAATACAAATGAAGGAGTGTCTCCAAGGAGATGCTATTCCTCTTCAACTATTACTCCCTGTTAAACTAACACTGAGCTGCTATTCTCATCCTGCATGGTTTCTTCAGATACCAAAACACCCTCAAGAATGAATAAAAATCAGCTCAGCTGTCCTCATCTGCCATCTGAGGAGTTTGGCGTGTTTCCCCGAACTCCTTAGTTGTTCCGTGAGGATTTTGCAGTCTCCCCTGCGGGAGCCTTGTGAGCAAGCACGTGTCCTTGCTGCGGGTCCTGAGCAGCCTGCTGGGCTGGAGATCTCCCACGGTTCGCGGGCCAGCTCGGGTGCCTGGCGGACCTCTGCCTTGTGCTGGTACACGGAGAGGCGCAGGCTCTTTCTCTGCATGTGCTTTCTCTCTCTCCAGACAATCTGCCTCGCTTCTGCGGCAGCTGAATCCGTGTTTGGTGCCTGCTTGGGGGAGAACACCGTGTCTGAGCTGGTCCGGTGCTGCTCCTGGCTCAGCAGAGAGAGACTAGTGCATGGCCTTGTCAAAAGCCTCTGCTTCAGCTGGCACTTCTTTACTCAGTTGGGAGTTTTTAGTGCCGTAGTGGCTGAGGAAGCTCCAAGGTGCAGGAATCTCTCTGGCACCCACAAGGGATCCAGCCCTGGAGGGCAAGAGAACTTCCGACACGAGGGTTCAGAAAAGCACAGCAGGGTGTCAGTACCCACCTGACTGCATCGAGTTCTGTTGTTACAGCCAATGCAGATCTAATTTTGGCAATGCTAGGCCAGACCCTTGCTCCTCTGGAAACTAGGTTTTTTCTTAAAAATCAGTTACCAATTTTGGGGCTCTGATATCCCGCCTAGAATGACCTTTGGTATAAGACTCTAAATCTCTGTGGTTTTCTCCTAGCTAACGTGCATCGTTTTCTCTTTTAATTATTAATATATTTGAACTTGTTTAATTCTCTAGCGCCCAGTTTCCGCACTGATCGTCCTTGACAAATAAAAGATTAAATGGAGTTTATATGTCAGGTGTAGATTTCTGACATGTTTTTTTTTTATCTGAAATGGCAGCAGTTGTTCTAAGCTACTTGGGATTAGAGGTATAATTTGGAATAGTTTATTGGACAGAAGGCAACATTTTGATAGCTGGTTGGTGGGAGTTTGCTATGTGCTTTTGCAGTTTCACATGACTGATCTTCATGGCATTTTGGTAAAGCATAAAACGGTGATCTGAGTTTCGCAAAAAACAATCTTGTGCGGTGGGGAACAGGATGATAAACATCACCTCTGTATAGTACTTAGTAAGAGACTGCTTCAGGCGTGCTATAGATTGATTATTCAGCATTTTGTAGCCTGAAAACGGGTTTCCGTTACCATGCATTGGCACAAATAGCTGCTACTATTTTCAGGTAAGTTGTTCATATCGCAAGAGTAACTTCTGCTTAAGTGCGCCCAGCCATGGGCACTAGATTTCGGAGGATCTAGCGTGAAAACGTCGAGATGTAGAGAGGCTTAAACCTACTTCAGGCTTGTGCAGTTATATGTAGTTTTAGATGAGGACCACCCAAAAGAAACCTGCCATTAACTTCTTATATAGTCATTTAAAAAAATCTCATATTTTTAATGACGTTCCACTCTTATGTACTGCCTTGTTCAATTCCAGTGAGATTTGGATTATTACAAGAGTTTTCACAAGGGAAATTTTGTCAAACACGTTTTTTCAGCAGTGCCTTCCCTCCTAACAAGTAGAAATATTAATATAACCTCATATTTTATACCTCTTCATAGTAGAGGTTATGACATTTTCTCTTTAGAGCGGGAGGGATTGATTCACTTGTACAGAGTTATTCAAGAGAGAGAATTTCTACCTGGGAATCTAATGTAGTTGTGATGTACTTTTGTAATGCCTTGATCATTTCTGTATGCACCAAGTGAAGCATAGATAAGTGAGAAATGTCTTCATAAACAGTGTATCCTAAAACCCCTAAATTCAGAAGAAGCTGTGAGAATCTATAATTTTCCTGAGGGGAGGAAAAAGTTAAAAATTAAATCAGATTTGCCTGTTCATTTTGTTACACACTTGAATTCTGCACAGGCTTGAAGTTTTCAGTGAAGTTGGGTTCAATTTCATTAAATACCGTCTTTTCTGTGTCCTTTTCCATTTTGTGGAATTTCCTGGGATAAGTGACAGGGCATTTGTGAATTACAGGAAATAGTTTTAACTGAATCTGCTTTTCAGTATTAATCTAAAACTCAAGATGGGTAATGCATTTTAATCAATGCAGAAGTAGGCTGCAGTGGCTTTAAAGAGACCTCCCTGAACTGAGAAAGCAATCTGCTAATTTTGTCCATTTTGAACCATCCAGGCCATTTTATTTGAAATGTTACTCTTCCTTTTTAATATTGGAAGCTTGTTTTTCTCCTCACCCCCACTTTTACATCTCTCAAGATCCTTACTACACCCTGTCGTCCTCAGTCTTCAGCTTTGGTCGCTGATTGTGCCCCCCCCTTCAGGCCCTGTAACAGCCTGCGCCAGGAGGGTCTTGCTGTGGTATTTCAGTCATGCAATTTCTCTTCTTCCAGGCGGGATTTGTCTCGTCCACTGCAGCCTCACGATCTTCATGCTGAAGTTTTGACTGCCACGACCTCATCTTCCTCTGCCTAATTTTGTTTCCCTGCTGCCCTTCGCCTCCTTTGGCCAGCGTCTCCTGAAACCCTAGGGCCTTCTGTTGCCTGAGGGCAATTCCCTTATTCCCCCTTACTCGATCTCTCGCTGAGCCCTCGGCGCGCTACACCCAAACCCTCTTGGGCAGCACCAGGAACGTTCCCCCTGTCTGGCGGCCATTGTACCCTTTCTGCAAAAGATGTTTCGGTGAATGGGATTTCTAAAGGGTGCTTCTTAAAAATAAAAAAAATTTTTAAAGCTCCCTACTTTGTGCGTGTCTGTGCGTGCTACAGGTATGCCTATACCTTAGAATTTCCTCTGTGCACAAGGGCTTGCAGCACCAGGAGGGAAGGGTGATGCTCTGCCTGCCATTGGTGTTCAGCCTCACCTTTCCTCCTCACCACGCTCATCCAAATCTGTCCCTGCAGACCCTGGCCTCAGCTACTGTAAAATAATGGCAAGCAAAAGCCTGTTAGGAAGGAGCAGGGCTCTGAGTGCTCCTGTATCATCCTGGAAAAGATGCTTGATCTTAAAGCCTGTATTTGAATTGGTTTTGCAGGTTAGTGCACTTCCCCGCCCCCCCCCTTTGATTTCCTCCCTTCTTAGCTGAAATAAACAGAGTTTTAATGTAAAGTATAACAGAAATATAACAACATAGCATTTGCTAAAACAGTAAAAGGATCCAGCCAAGTAGGCTTTATTCTTGCTACTGTTAAGTGACTGGAGTGGGTTACGCCATTTTGCAATGAGTGCTGATTTCACCAGGACTGCTCCGGCAGTGTTACTTGGCCCTCTGTCTGTATGCTTACTCTTTCAGGAATGTGATACACTTTGGTATACAACTGGGAAATTACTGGGGAAAACATTGTCTTCGTGTTGGTTTTTTTTTTACTCAAGTGTTGACACATTCTGTACCTTCAAATCTCGCTGATTAAACGAGGAAGCTTTTGACCCTGGAGATGACAAATAAATTCACTTAGTTTGCCAAACTAGAAATGGAGTGTCTCGTGATGAGAGAATGGTGATGGATTTTTTCTGCCTCCCTTACCCTTGTTCTCCCTCTCCGCATCCATCCTGCTTCCCCACTCTTGTACGTGGCAGAGCCGCTTCGTTCCCTTGATCGGTGGCCTTACATTTCGACATACAAGAGTGCAGGAGCTCTGTGCCTGGGTTTGCATACCCAGCCCTAAACCCCAGTGAGCCTGGAGGTCACCGGGTGATTTTAAGACTTGCTCCTACCTGGAGGGACAGGGTTTGAACTTGCTTCTCTTTTCACTCCTTCACTCCGTGGTCTTTAGAGTCTCCAGCAGCACGCCCAGAGAAGGGAAACCATCAGCTTGTTTCTCCCAAACCACCAAACTGAGAAGATGTTCGCTCAGTGCCGATGAAAGGCAGGTCTGAGCGGCTCTGGAATGGCAAGGTCCTTCGGTACCTGCTCCCCTCTGGTCACGCACTTTCTGGTCCGTTTGCTCTCCTGTAGCGGGCGTAAGGCAGAAAGCCCCTCCAGCCGCAGTGCTTGCCCTTCAGAAGCCCCAGAGGACGAGGTAAATGGACAGGAACCGGTCACCCGGGACTGGCCTGCCCTCTTCGCAAAGAAATGCAGCTTGACTTCCAGCTGACCTTCAGGCTTTTACAAGCTTAAAGAGAGTGAGTTACAGAATTGTTAACAGCTATTTTATTACACTCACAGATTGTGCGAGTTGCGTTTTATTGGAACGCAGCACTTGGCAGGTTCTGCATTTGGCTGCAAGGGGAAGTTGAAGGGCTGTGGTTACTCCGGTATGTTAACCCCCTGCTTCCAGCATCTCCCGCGGTGCTAAGCTAAGCCAAGCCAAACGCTTGGGCACAGCTGCAGCCTGTTTCATTACAGAGGTGCCATGTTGCAAAACGGTGATGGGAAGCCAGTAGTTTCTGACCATGAGAGAATATACCATGGAGCTGAGGGTATCTAGGGACAGAGGAATACTTTTTGATCAGAGTGCCGTATACTAATGCTATGGTTTATTGTTCAGCTTTGAGGAAAGGTGATGCTGTTTGGGACCTTGCAGGGTCAGGCTCCAGAGCTACTTTCTGCCAAATGTTTTTTTGAATAAGAGCTCTACTCAGAGCAACACCACCTTAGAAAGAAAATCTCTCCTTCCTTTTCCTTCTGTAGGCTTCAGTCTGCAAACTGATTTATTTCGTTTGTTTTAACCGATGCTTGCAGGGATAATTCACACAGTAATGCCTTAAACAGCAGTAAAAGGCCTCTGCCAAAGGCATTCTGTGGAGTAAGAACTTGAAGTGTCGGTGGCAGAGGGTGCCAGCTCTCAGCCTCTGCAGGGTGAGGCCCCGGCTCCTGCTGGCACTCGCTGGAGGTGCTTTCACAGCGCAAAGCTGGTGAGAAAGGGGGACTGCAGCCTGAGTGACTCCCAGAAAGACATTTTCACAAGGTGCTTCAATTCATGGAGGAGAGTAGTTACGTGGGGATTCCTCGTTTCTTGAGGAAAGGTTAATGTGTGCTTTTGAAAGTGGTTTTGATTAATATCCATACTGGGTATAAAATGGGACTGTCCCCTTGGACCTTGCCAGTCGGCTTTGTTTTCCTGGATGTTTCTTCTCGCTTAGACAGAAATGCAGAGGAGAGCTGGTGTCATGGAGCAACAAACCGTGCTAAGCGTCCCTTGCTTCTTACAGGACTGCACAAATTCATTTTATTTCAGGCCTTAGCAATTTGGGAGGCAGAAAATTTGGACTAGAGGATGGGAATGCTGTGATTGCCCGTTCTCTTTGCTGTGCTCTCTGCCCTGATTTTGCATCTATCTGTCTTCACGGAGGAAGAGGCCCTGGCAGCTCCCACAAGAGATGGGATGTCGTAGCCTGTTTTGCTAGTCCCCTGTTGGAGGGAAGACAAAATCAGTTGACCAGCCCAGCTTGGCAGTACAACCAGAATGTTGCAATGAGATGATTAAGAAGTCTAATTGATTGATTTTAATGTGAGAATGAAGACTTGGCTCCTGCATGTTTGACTTCCCAAATTTGCTTGGACACGGGCTGATCTCTCTGCCAAAATACTTCCTCTGTACCACAACCCCATGTCTAGCATTAAGAAAACATTTTCCTGGGTGTGACCTGGGAGGAGATCCTGTCCATTACTTGTTCATTCATGGGTCAAATGTAGTCACGCAATAGCAGCTGAAAGGGTCACGAGGGTCTTCTGTGGCTTTGGGTTGTGCCAACAGTTGATCAGTGGTCAGGGTGAGTAAAAACTCACCTAGACATGGGAGGAATGATGGGAATGGTCCTCATAATTTTAGTTGAGAATAGGAAGTAGTTGCTTCTCAGTCCCAAAAAGGATTTGGGACACTTCAGAAACTAGGACACGGCCCTCACTCTGAACAGCCCAGTCTGTTATGAAACAAGATGCACTGACAGCAACTAAAAGCACTGGGAAAGGAAGGCAGAAGCTACTGTGGTAAGCGGGTATCTTAGCTTGGTTATTGTTCAGTTTGAGCCTCTACTGGCAACAACTTAGCATATTAGATGAATTAGCTTTTCTAAAATTCCCCATATCATTTGCTTCTCCAAGGGAACAGCAGGAACATGCATCTAAGTCATGAATTTTGGGGTAGATTTCCCAATCTAAGCATGCTGACCCCACATGCCTATGTAGCTTTATCTAAGTTACCCATTGGTGACACGTCTGCAAACTCCCTTCACTTTCCTATCCCATTCCCCAGCAATCCCTCCCTCTGAGAGCTCAGCACTTCCAAGGTCCCAGGTCCTGCAGCAGAGGTACCAAAACAGCAATGTTGGGTACCACGGAGAAGTGCAGATGCCCATTGCAAAACATTTTCAGTGGTATGTTCAGGTTAAAAAAAAAAACCAAAAAAACCCAAAAAATGTTTCTGGAGATGTCAAAAACCATGGAGACTTGACAGAAGTCTCGACTTAAATATGTAGGAGTGCCTCTTTCAGTGTTGAGGTGACACTGAGACACAAACTTGAGTCATTTGTTCCTGTTCCTTTGGCAATGATTTTAAAGCATCAACTGATAAACACAGTTTGGAAACGGCCCTGTTTTGGCAAGCTTGACACTCGTTCCACCTGTCCCCATTTGGGCTAGGGAGGTATAACCTTGATCTTAACCGAGTCCTTCTGCGATTGGAGAAGTCTGGTGGCCTCAACTAGGTCAAAACATGAACTGTCTGAAGAACTGACTGTAAAGAAACAGGGGGACATAGTTACCATCTTTTTCATAATGCTCAATACAGGAAGAACCAACCTCATTATGTTTTCAGAGATACTGAAAATAGACAACGTGTTCAGATAAGAAAAATAGCTAAAATAACACAGCTGAAAACTTTTACCTGCCTCCTTTTGAATGTTAGTGTTTTTAATGCCTAACACACATACTAACAGCTAACAAAACCAATGGCGTGCATGCTGAGGAAAAAAATGTCTCTCTGAGACACTGGGTTTCTCTTACCCATACGCAGATGCCTACTTAAAGGAGAGACCAGCTCACCTAGGGGAACCTCAGCTCTCTTTCTGACAAGACAATCTTATAGTGAAAACTGCTGATCTCTAGAGTTGGTGCAGTTAGCCCAATTTCTGTTGTTGTGAGACAAGCTGCGCAGGCAGCAGAAGCAATACTCTTGTTCAGAAACAGATGAAGGGGCTTCGTTGTGGCTCTGTTGCTGCTCCCCCTCCTCCTCTTCACCTGCTTTAAGATTCTTTCTCATTTAGTCTTTCCAAATCATGAGAAAACTGGTTTGACTGAGCTGAATTTATAGGGAATCCCAGCACAACTGCATAATCCCTCCGGCCAGAGCCGTCTGCTGCTGCTTCTCCAGCTGCATCAGTTTAGTGAGAGGTAGCATCTCTGCCCTCTTTTTGCGACCTAGTAAGAGAGCAGGACGCAGCCAGGCTGGGAGAGGGTCTGTGAATCCTCAGCACCAGCAGCTGCGAGTGAATATGGGGCAACAAGGGGGAGTTTCACAGCTGGGGCCGGGTCACAGTCTGCGAGGCAGGAATGACGAAACACAGAGCTGCTGGAGCTGAGACCTTCCCTGACCTGCCGCCGTGAGGCCTAGGCCCACACGGTCACCACAAATACGGCATGCTTCAGCCTGGATCCTGAGCTGGGTTACCAAGGGCTGAACGCCACTTTTTTCTGCTGGTGAGGAGAACAGCATCTTCCAGTGTGGAGAGCAGTGCTGGGGAAATTTCTGTAGAAGCAGGCTGCAAGAGCTGGGCACAGAACAGTCAGATGGAGACAGGCCCATCATCCCAAAGACCCAGACAGGGTGGATGTAGAGGCCTCCAAAGGCAAGAGCTAGGAAGTTGGAGGTTTGCAGCAACACGGCTAATGAGAGAGGAAACAACGTTCTGCAGAGAGAAAGCAGTCGTCGTTTTGGTGGTTGTACCTGCTCTTTCCTAGGGAAGGTTGACTAGATTGTTGCCTGAATGCAAAGTGAGGACCGAACGTCACTGGTGCGGAAGGGAACACCTGAACCTCTGTGCAATTTGTGGCTATTACACCAAAGAACATAGGATGGAGCCCTTCCGCTGCTTTCACAGGGGTTACTGGCTCTATCAGTGATGACAAAAGGGGGAAGAAGGAGTGCTATGGCTGTACGTGTTTTTGCAGGCTGCCGTACCAGCAAGATCAGGTGGACCAGGTTTCCTTTCAGCAACTAGTAATGTCATCCAAAGCACAGAGCATGATGGTCATGGAGGGCTGTAATCATCTGCACATCTGCTGGGAAAGGATGAGTGGGATGCAGAGTGGCGAGAAATTTCAGGGCTTATTGCCATGATGAGTTTCATACATATATGTGTATATTCCTACCTATACGAATGAGATGGAAAATGAATTTTTTTCCACCTTCTTTATATATATAAAATGTAATCAAAAAAGAAATTCTAGGTTTGAGTCTAACCAGTCGAATAAAAGAGGTTGACTGTGAAGATAAAAGGTAAGGTATGTGCTGTTCAGGAACACAAAGTGAGAGAAGAGCAAACTAAGGAAAAAAGTCTTGAGTAAAATCAGAATTAGTAGGTAATTTTAGGGAGGAAGCCTGAAGGAAAAAGGAGTTAAGCAGAACCCATAATTCCTTTAAATAATAATTTTTAAAAAGTGCTAAGAATACCAAAAGAAGCAGTTCCAGCATGGACAAACAAAAGAAAAAGCAGTAACAGGTGATACTGGCTAAAATGTGATCTCTTCTTTCACAAGGTAGGAGTGTACAGAAAGTGAAAAGTAAGTTTCTGGAAAAACATGGGATGAAACTCATCAGTGAAAAGAACAAATGTGCGCATTCAGTCGGGAGAGCCCACCGCAGGAACACGGCTGGGGAGCAGCTGCTGGGGGAGCAGCCTGCAGAAAGTACCTTGCAGGTTGTCTCAAGAGTCCACCCCGTGTATTAGGAGCTGCGTGTGGTCACCACTGGTATATCTGTCAAACAAGGCTTGCCTAGTGGTGCCAATCTTCCCAAACTCCCTCTCCAGGCAGTGGAGCCTCCTCCTAAAAAGAAATTTGGACTGCCTTAGCTAGACAAGTACTCAGGAACATCCTCTGGAGTAGCCCCCATGTTTGCAACAGGGAGATTAGATTCTTCATTATGGAGAGCTTTTCAGGATATGGCCCGGTGTGTTGCTGTTGCAGAAAAGCAGCACATTCAGAGGTATAAACCACGTTCCAGTCTGCAAGATACACAAAATCAGGCAAGGAGGGCCTGAGGTGCAGCGTGATGTCTGTATTTGCAGACTGCAGTTTGGAAAGAGTCTGGAGAAGAACAAGGACAATGATCTCCAAAACATGACCTGCCAGAGAGGCCTGAAAAAACAGGAGTAGCTTAGCCTGGGGAAGCCTAAGGGGGAAAGAGGGCAACATGCAATATGCAAATCTTCAAATATATAGAGGGCTGTTGTGAGAAGAAAAATGTGTTCTGTGTCCTCGCCAGATAGTACAGGGAATAAGCGTCTTAGGCTGCACCAAGGAAGGCTTGGGTTACTGTTTATAATAAGATACAGTAAGGAAGGAGCTGGGAAGAGCTGCCCTGGAAAGCTATGGGGCCCCTGCAGTAGGTGCCAGTGAAGAGCATGTGGGACAGGTATCTGCTGTAGGGAGACGTGATCCTGCTCTGGACAAGGAGAATGGCCTTGATGACCTTTTAAGGTCCTTTCTAGCCCTATTTCTCTATGTTTTGGGTTTTTTTAATCCCTGGTTCTGAAGGGATAATGTATGTCAGGATACTTTATTGCTGCCTGCAGCTCTTTCCTTGTCATTTCTGGATGATTATAAATGAACTCCCTACATCTGTAGAACTTGATGGCTTCAATTTTGGATGCTGAACAACTCTTGCACGTTATTTTATGTACTGGAGCAAGAATCCAGTGCAGGGTAGGGCAGCACTTTGTATAATTGCATGCTTTCTGAAGCTGGATTGAGAAATACAGTTCATTTCTGTTCCTTTCCTCTGTTCTTAAGGGATCAAACAAGATGGTATCTGATGATTTCCACAGGGGTATGCCTAGTGTTTCCTAACACTTTTCTGTTAAGGGCACCGTTTAAGAGAAAGCCAGAAGAGAAGGTCTTGTGTATTGAGGTCTACTGGACTCCTGCAGCATAACACTCTGTCCACAGCACACTGCCTTCTGCCAAGGGAAAACAATCTATTGAAGTAAGTGTGATTTTTTCCAACGGGGATACTTTCATGAGTGTTACTGCTAGGTGTGCAAATTCACCAACTCATTCTGCCTGTAGGTGCTGCACGGCTTTTACTGACAACTTGCTCTGCTTCCCACGTCTGCCACATTCAGACCAGGTTTGTAACCGTCACTCTTTGGTAAAACTTAAGAGCTTTTCTGTGGCAAACAGGAGCTTAGGGCCATTAAATTCCCCTGAAGAATCCCAGTCTTAATTGTTAAGGTTAGAAGAAAAGAGAAGCTCATGAACGAGTGACTGTGCTTTCTGAATCAGCTGTAGGATTGTTCTTGGTAATAGTCCAGTGCAGTTTAATATTGCGACAACAGCCATGGGAGCTGGTGACAGAATTACGTGTTTCACAATTTATAGAAAACCAATTGCCATTTATTTCACTTCCTTCATAGTTGGCATGTGTGTTTCTATTCAGGATTTTCACCCGCACCACAGCTGAGAAGGCACAGGTCTTTTAATCAAATACCATGAGAATTAATCATTTTGGCTGTTTTCTGTACTGGGCTTTAGGGATCTTCTGGAAGAAACATGCTTTATAAGCCGGGGATACCTCCTGACATACTATCTGCCAGTCCCCGCTGGCTGCTGGTGGGAAGTCATTGCGTACCACCACGTTTTTAAGCCATCTGTGCTGAGGGAGTCTGAGACAGCTGTGTAGTTTTAAGGATTAAGGTAGGACCCTGGCACAGTTTCCATTTCCAGATTTCTGACAACTCCTTCTTTCAACACAAATGAAGTAAATCTCTGACACAAACACAGTGTGGAGGACTGCTCCAGATGTGCCAGCAAAGAGGGAAGGAACATGCTTTCTGAAAAAGCCACGTCATTTGTGCTTTCCTAATTATGTCACTGAAATCTGAAAGGAAAAAACTCAATCAGCCACGGTGAGATATTCCTCATCCATGTGTTCCTGCAGGATGGTCAGGGATGGAGCAGGCCATGGGGAGACTTGTTTTCTGGGCACAGTGAAGAATCCTGAGCTTGGCACGCTGGAAATCATGATCTGTTTCTGGAGCGAGGTACCACGTTTCAGGAATGAAAGTGTGAGCGCTGTTGCAGAGTTGCCAAGAAGGAGGCAGAGGGCCCCTTTCAGCAGAGAGAGGGATCTTGACAGCCCTGTCCTGCACGGGGGGTGTCCCTGAAGGCTCCTGCCAAACATCTGCTCCTCAGACTTCAGGTGCACCTCAGCCTCTTTGTGCTCTCTCTGCACCTGCCCCTCACCCCCAGTTCCTCCCAGCACCGCCACAGTGCCAGCTGGGCTCGTTGGCTTGTCAAGTTGCAAACCAAGTAGAGAGGAGAGCAAGGACAATTGTTCACATGTGGGTGTTTGGCGGTGCCGGTGCCTGTCAGTCAGCATGTCCTTAGCCTTCATTACCGCATCCCTTTTTCCTGGCACGTCAGACCTTGTTCCTTCAGCATGGTGCTGCGGCCAGCTTTTCTCACTGCAGGTTCACGCTCGGATCCGCTTGCTGCTTTTCGCTCTGGTGGCTCATTTCTCGTCCTTCCTCCCTGCTAGCTTTTTGGACTCCTCTCCATTTTGGCCTGTTTTCGCTCCACTTCGCCTTGTTCAACAGCTTAGTACATCCTGCCATTGCTACTTTCTAGCTTCATGTGTAAGTACAGGGAAAAACAGCGTGAGCGAGAGGCAAAGGTGAGTTCAGTTTTTTGGGGAGAGGCCTGAAAAGCATGTCAGTAGGGATGATCTTGAGCTCCTTTGGTGCTGACCGTATGTGAAGAGCAGAGATTTACGTGGGAGCCCACCAGCACAGGGAAGGGGGTGGGTAGTTATTCTCAGCTCCTCGCCATTTGTCAGCGCTGCAATATTTTCATCACTTTCCCCAGCCCCTCTGCTGAGGGTGGGAGAATAACCCAGCCCCTCACCCCGAGCACAAGGCTGGCACTGAATGAAGAGCAGCCTGGGAGCCATGCGAAGCACTGGAGCCCTGCTGCTGCCCAGCGTGCCCGTGCTGGCCGGCATGCCTCACAGCCCCCGTGTGACAGGGAAGCAGCCTAAAATGGTATCACATGCAGCTTTACATGACAGAGCTTCACAGCTGGCAAGAGAGTCTCGGAATACATTTTCGATGTATTTCTCTGGAGGCAGATAACAAAAGGGTAGGGTGAAGGTGCAAGGGTAGAAATTTCTCCTCTAGAAGGCCAGGGCAAAAGGAGTAGTGGGACAGTAAATCACTTAGCGTTGGGGACGAAACGTAGAGTGGTCTGCTAACTCCCCGGGAGTGGCGGGAGGAGGAGGAGGTGTGTGGTGCTCTGGAGGAAGGCTCACCTGGCAGGACAGCCAGCCTCCCGCCCGCAGCCCCTGAGCATCTTCAGCCGGTGCTGGTGGTGTTCTCATCTTTGTGAGCGACCTTCCCTTCTCCTCCCCTATTTCTGTCTCTCCTTCATTCTCCTATTGAGCTCCCCTTTTGCTTTAATGGTACAAAAACGTTGTCTAGCACATGCAAGGTGACTTCGGGGCATCTGCGTACCATCTCTGCTGTGGCAAGAGGGACAGGCAGAGCTGCTCGGCAGACAGGCAGAGAAATCCTGCGCCAGGCTCCTCGGGGCTGAATCGAGTGGCACCTCCTGCTACTGGACATAGAAGTGTTTCAGTTGGCATTTGCGGCATGAATTAGCTGATGTTGTTTTAACCTGAGGGTTTCAGGAAGCGCAAAGAGATTGGGTCAAATGAAACGGTGCTGGCTGGATGTGGCCCACGGGGCAAAGCTGGTGCCAGCGCTCCCCTCTGCCGCCCCTGCTTTGAAAACAGCAGCTCACAGGGTCCTCCTTCCCTTGGCACAGAGTTTGAGTCCAGCTTTATTTATGGGAATGCAATTCAGCTGAATATAACCTGTATTTATTTAGAAATGCAAGTATCTAGGGCAAACAACAGGGATACTAATTAATGCAGATTGTTGTGTCTGATTTTTGTCATGCTAATAGCCAGTCGCTGGGTGTTCAGCAGTTTCCCTTAATTGCGCTTCTAATACCGACCCTTCTGTTTCTTCCATGATTAGGACAAGACGAGTTTAAAATCTGCACTTGGGAGGCAAAGAGACATTCTTCTGCATGTTACCAGTCTTCCTGCCAGCCTCTTCCAAGCAGAGCTAAAGAGACACCCTTAATTTCAGGCTGCATGTGTCTTTAAAAAGATCGATATAGTTTTGTTTCATTAGGATGCTGATAGTGAAGATAAAAGTAAGAACTAGATTATGATTGAATTGATTGAAAAAGGTCTGGAGCACGTGGTCCTGTCTGCCGGGGCAGGGGAGTGCAGCAGACAGGGCTGCAGCAGGTGCAGGCGGCACGGTGCTACCATCAGTAGCAAAGGCAACGAAGATAAGGCAAAGCAGTTGGCCAGCGTGTTCAGAGTCTATGGCAGACTGGTATATTTGCTGAAGGCCATAATTCAGCCTCTTCATTGCTTTTGGTACATTGGAGCTTCATCCTCACAGCCCAGCTCACTTTGGCTCTCAGACTGCAACAGAGCCGCTCTCACTACCTCCTTTTTATAACACTGTAGTGTCTATAAACAAAAAGGAGGAATAACAAGTGAAGGAAAACTGTTCCCTCCCTAGATGTGTGACAGTAGTGAACACAAAAACGTGGAAGAGCAGCACGTTGGAGGTACGGCAGCCTGGAGGAGGCAAGCACCAGTCGTGTTCTGCAGCGCAGAGATGTGAAGCCGGAGGCTGCGGGCAAGGCTTGGTAGTGGCTGCCTGGCAGCACTGGCCATGGGGCTCTGGGCAGCCCTCTCCCGCTCCCCACCTCCAGCTTGTTTAACTATCATGTTTCACTACTGCCTTACAAGCCTTTACCTGTGGGGAGGACCTCAGTTTAATGTCCCACTCTGCTATATAATACTCTGCATTATAAAGGATGCTCTGAGAATAATCAGGACTGCTTTCTTACTCTGGGGCTTCTTAATTTTGTTTTTAGTCCTGTGTAACTCTAATGTCTTGCACTCTTCCCTTTAGTGGTTATGAAAACATAAGGGCCACACTTCTTCCCCCTTCCAGGATTATCAGCTCTCACAACTCATCTCCCCTGCCCCCTCGCTGCCTCTCAGCCCTGGACTGCGAGGAATTTGAGTTTCTGTTCCACTTGGTATCACTTTCTGCCAACGCTCTGCTTCCCTCCACCCATCCTTTCTTCTGCCTGATCTGCCTTTGATCTCGCAGTGCTCCTACAGATGAACTCCTGTGGCATCTTGACATGTTATTGGCAAGAGCTGTGTATCCTTCTCCTCCGCCTGAGATTAGTCTCTCTGTTGAAGGGTGGCAGGACACTGCTTAAACCTGTTCCTTGGGCACTTTAGTAGCGGGCTGTGGATGGCAGGGATGGGTGATCCCTTCTGCAGTCCCTGCCACAAGGGTGGGAGGCCCTCAGGGAGGGCTGGCAGAAAGCTGAGGGTATGACCACCTTCACCCTCCCTGGTTAAACCCACCAGAGATGGTGGGTTTGGGTCTTCAGATGCTGCCCTGCCTGGTATCTGGGGGACTCAGTGCCTCCAGCCTGTCCCGTATTTGCCAAAGCTCGCTGCAGCTCCTTTTGCCCTGTTATTTGCCCTTTTTAGAAATTTTCTGACTCCCAGGTATCAGAATTACAAGCTGTCTGTAATGTAGTTACTGATCCTGCCCTAGAGCCAGAGGAGGGAAGCCTCCAGGCTCTCCCTTCATGGCCTCCCTGGCCAGCCCAGAGCACACCACCACATGCTGCTAGAATTTAAGCTTGTCCACAGCCTTTACCGACTCACAGCTCCTCACGTCCCATGTCTCACAAATATTCTTGTCCCTTCTGCTTTTCATGGTAAAGTGAGAATTAAGGTTTTATTCTTATTGCACATCTGTGCTTAGATGTCCTGCTGACTTCTGTTTCAAACAGCAGCTTTCTGGGGCTGAATTATTAAGGTCTTATTAAGATACATATCCATCTTTTTGAAGCGGCTGATCCTTGCTCTGAGATCTAGCTTTGCCTTTGGCCTTTCCTATTGCATTTGCAAATGCCTGTCAGAACTGGCGCTTGGTGTAAACTGGCAGAGTGCTGACTACTTAAGTAGCTGAGACTCCGATCTATTATAATGTGTATAGGCTTTCCCCGACTTGCATTGACTGCCCTGTCTCTGGCATTTGGCTCTGAAATATGCGGCTGAGAAAACAGAGGTTGAGCAATAAATATTGACTAATACTGAGTAACATCACTGGAGAGTTTCTTTATCTGCATCAAAAGCTTTTAGAGCTGCCCGTTGTGGAGGGGCTGCTGACAATAGTTCTCTGCAAGAGGAGAGAACAGCCTTGCGTAGCCCCCAGCCCCTGCGGAGCAGCCCCTGCGAAGTGTCCCGCGTTTTAACTGTTGGGTGTAAAAGTCCACCGAGGAACTGACATCTGTGATCGGACCTCGTGGACAGTCTGTCTTGTATGTGCAAACATGAGCCTGAGACCCTTCCTTAGAAAGGCAGCAGGCTCTTTTACTCAAAAGAGGCTCTGGTTTGACTAGCCAACATGACTTTTCGCTAGATGTCCTATATTCAAACTGTAGTTTTCTGTAATAAATATTACTTGAACTGTATGTTCTGTCCTGTTACAGCGATGCTCAATTTCCAGGGTTTTTTTGGCCGTGTCATGACTCCAGTGCTACCTCTCCTCTCCCGGGTGCATGCTATGCTGTGTCAGGACACAACTAATTATTCCTCATGCTTGGGATCTAAAGTGAATTCCTAATATTTGCCATACCTTTTCCCTAGACACCTGATAACTCAGATCTGATAGGTGGTGCTTGACTTTTTAGGTACGGTTTATGAATTCTGACACGTAACACCTTTATGTGGATGTTTCACAAGGTGATGGCTGAATCCTGGACGTTAACCCCTGTGCGCAGGATGCGGCCGGGGGCAGGGGCCGATGCGAGCCCCGCTGTACCACCGGGTCCCGCACCGCTCTAGCTGTTCTGGCAATGGCGTTACCTGTGGCTACGCCTGCAGGCAGCTGCATCCTCCCGTTCAAAAAGCAGCTGTACCCCTAGCTAGCACCTTTTAGCCCTGCGCTTGCACGGGACACGTTACTCGGCCGGCTGTAGGAGAGGGCCCCGGCACCTCCCTGCTAGGGCTGGCTTTGCCAGCAGAGGGCAAGCCGTGCCCGCGGTGAGCCCGCAGCCGCCGGGCCGGGCCGGGCCGGGCCGGGCCCCGCCGGGGCCGCTGCC